>CM023483.1:111530020-111834376 GCA_013339685.2 Hyalomma asiaticum | reverse complement strand
CAACCAACGTGAACATTACTGGTGTCACCAGGGCAGTTTCATTTGTGATCAACGCAGATCTAGAGCAGTATTCTTAAACGGCATCAACAGTTCCTGGTTGCTGCTACACGGTCCAAACACATCTTGTTCAATTTTGATGCTGACGTCGGCCAAATCACAATGTGCAGATCGCAGTCCTGATGCCTGTCGGGCATAGGATTAAAAGTGACCGTGTAGCAGCATCTAATCTAGTTCGATCCTAACCTGGATTGACATTGGACTGGAAGGAGTGTTGGTTAATGCGGGAATTCAAGTAAACCAAGTTCCCCGTAACGAGAGTTTGCTGGGTGGCTGCAGAAATCTGCAGGGCCTGGTGCAGGATTGTGAATTACAATAGCCGCTGTGCATTGGTTGAACGGAAGTCTTGTAAGTTGTTTTTATCACAGAATACCTAGATAATTTTGTATAGCTGATACAGTAGAAGCTCGTTAATTCGGCCCCCGTTAATTCGGATAATTCGTCATTCCCACACCCTCCCTTCAAAAATGTTCATAGCCCTATGGCAACAAACATTCGCTAATTCGACGCAAAATTGCACGCACGCTGGTTAATTCGGACTGGAGGCAAGCCAAAGACGGCGAAATTGAAACTAAAACTGCGTCTCGGAGGCCATAATATTTATCGCATTGCGTTTTCTTTGGCGCACATGCGCAAACTTGTGGTCTCCGAGATCGGCTCCGGCAGCAACGGTGCGCTGTCGATGCCGATCGCGGAGGCCAAGGAAAACCGCGTTTTTTTTTTTCGAAAACTTATGAAAGGAGGCGCAAGGTGGCGTTTTGGAGCACATCATTCTGTCATCGTCGGAGAACGGATAACAAAGAAACAAGGCCTCAGACGGTAGCGTGCGCGTGCGGACCTGCAGGCGTCGGCTGTGCTCTTTTTTCCCCCCCTCTTCGGTACGCCGTATCGGAAGTGCCGGTGCGCGAGGTCGTCGTCGGACCATAGTGGTGTTGTCATCATTCTGCCGCGATGTCGGGACCGGCGAAACGCGCGAAGTATGCGGCGAAGGACTTGGCAACTAAAGTGAAGATACTGAAGGCACTCAAAGACGGCGCTTCGAGAGAAGAGGTGATGCGTCAATTCGACGTAAAAAGAAGCACGCTATCGACGTACGTGAAAAACGAGGCTCAAATAATGGAAGCATTTGAGAGCGAGAAATTTCACGCCGGACGAAAGCGATTACGCACCGCAGCCCACCCGCAACTGGAGGAAGCGCTGTTGCAGTGGATCGTTACTGCACGCGAGTCGCAGCTGCCGTTGAGTGGACCACTTATATGCGCGCAAGCAGAGATGTACGCTCTACGAATGAACATCGATTCCTTCAAGGCATCGGAGGGTTGGCTTGCGCGTTTGAAAGAACGGCATGGCCTCGTGTTCAAGACCGTGTGCGGGGAGAGGGGTGAGGTGGACGAAGAAGTTGTGAAGAACTGGCAAAACGTGCAGCTTAAGGACCACTTGGCAGCCTACGACTCGAACGACGTTTTCAACGCCGACGAAACTGCACTCTTTTTTAAAGCGCTGCCAGATAAAACTGTCACTTTTAAAGGGGACCCGTGCACCGGTGGCAAACGAAGCAAGGAGCGGGTGACGGTGCTGTTAGCAGCAAATATGACTGGCACAGAGCGCCTCCCGCTTCTGGTTATCGGCAAGGCGCTGAAGCCGAGGTGCTTCTCCAACATAAAACACCTCCCCGTCGAGTACCGTGCGAATCGGAAAGCGTGGATGACCTCCGAGATCTTCTGTGCCTGGCTGCAGGATCTAGATCGACGCTTCAGTGCCAAGAAACGCAAGGTGCTCTTCATAGTGGACAATTGCAGCGCACACTGCAAAGTTTCGAATCTGGAGGCGATAAGGCTTGTGGCTTGTGTTTCTTCCACCCAACACCACTGCAGTCCTTCAGCCTATGGACCAAGGCATCATACAGTACGTAAAGAAAATGTACCGCACTCAGGTGTTGCAACGTATGCTTCTCTGCATGGATCGGAAGCAGCCATATAGCATAACGCTTTTGAGTGCGATACATATTTTGGCGCACGTGTGGTCCAATACGCCGGCGCAAGTTGTGGCCAACTGTTTTCGTCACAGTGGATTTGTGCGGCCCGAGGCTTCAGAAAGCTCGGAACGCAGCCCAGAGCCCGCTGCGCCAGAAGGTGAGGAGGACGATATGGCGTTCCTTGGCCTGCTCCCCTCCAAAGTGGAGCTTGCAGATTACGTCTCAATTGATGACGACGTTGTCGTCGCCGGTCAGTTGAACGATGAGGACATCATCAGAGCTGCCCTCGGCGAGACGGATGAGGCGTCCGACGAAGACCCGTGCGATGAACCACGCCCGGTGCGTCGTACCGCAAAAGAAGCCGCGGACGCTCTCGTCGTTCTAGAGGAGTTTTGCTATGATGTCCCAGGCAATACTCTTGCGCTAGAGGGTTTGGCACATGCTCGAAAACTGGTCCTTGCCGCCCAGCTGTCCACAAAAAAACAGACAAGCATCACGGACTACTTTACAAAATAAAGGTATGCGATAAAGGAATTGAAAATGTGCGTTTTTGTTATGCATTCGTTAATTCGACATTCGGTTAATTCGGACATTTTTTGCACTCCCTTGAGATCCGAATTAACGAGGTTTTACTGTAGTGATGTGTTTGTTGGATGACTTCAAGTAGTTAAGGAGTAGTGGCTCATGTTTGCTATTCAGTTTGATTTGCACCTCACTGGGACTATTCAAACTATTGGAAGTTTGTAATTAGGGGCAAAATACCGTGTTTCCTCGTAAAACGAATGCATGGGTTTATTATTCTTTTTTCCTGGACAGTTTATGTGAATTTGGGAGGAGTGCTGATTACGTGGAAAAATAAAAGATGTCAAGGAAGATATCCAAGAGCTGAAACTTTGTTCTGCAACGTACAGAAGGAACTGGCTATCTAAACCATATCTTTTCAAATAAAGGTGGTAAAGCCAGTACGCAGTGGATACAGCATTTCTTCTTTTTCTTTATTCATGTGCTACTTGTCAGTACTCCTGCTCGCAACTAATCTTTTCAGCCCATTTTGGTACATGAACCTTGTTGTACAACTAACTGCTGCTGGCTTTAAAGTTGCAAGAATTGCCGTTCGGGATTTCTGGCTGAGGCCCACGCATGGTTTTGGAATTGGTTCGTGGGACACACTGCACATCCTTGACTGAGAACTTGCCTTGTTCAGTCTGCAAAATCTACTACGTTCTATTTCTTCCTTTTTTTCTTGGTAGCATGAAGTTTGTCCTGCGTACGCTCATACTGTGTAGATGCTCCGAACGGCCGAAATGCACTCTAGCCGCACCGTTCTTCTGCTGTAGCGCATGCTGAGCACTTAGAGCTGAAAATGGCCCATACAGCTAGCATAGCGGCCCATCATGACTCACGCAGCAAGTGTCCAACAAAGTTCGTGAAACAACCAAAAGCAAAGCCATATAACAGGCGGCGAACTTGTGGAGCGGGGTAGCGTAGCACTGGATGCGCGTTTTCTCTTCGCTCGCCGCCACCAAGGCCTCTGAAGGCATGTGCAGTGTCAGAAGCCGTGCTGCCACACTCTATCCGTACTTTGGGATAGCGCTCCAACGCACAATGCACGATTTTTAATTTGTGACCAGTAAAACAGTGGAAATTTATATGAATGTTCGAAGGGCTAAATTTTCTAGCTGCATCAGATAACCATGTTACAGAACAGCGATCATTTGGTATCGAATAGATTGAACTCAAACGAAATGTTTCGTAGAGCCTGCTGGGCGCAAAACGCCCTGCATAGCATGATACATTTGTACCACGACAGGATTGCATCCGTAGATTCACGTTGAAATTAGTGATAAAAAAGGGGGCAGTTATACGGCATAAATCGTCTGTTGTGGAGTACGTCTAGTCTCGTTTAAGGGGGGACACTGTTCTTGAATATGTTAGGCATTTCTCTTTTGCATATTTTTAAAAGAGATTCACAATTGATTGAGTTTCCGATGCTGATTTAAAAAATATGAATATGTTTCTCCTATGTCAATTAGTTTTAGAGATAATTTAAATTAATTACCCCTAGTTTGCCAGTACAATGGCACAAAATAACCTTATTAGAGAGCTACCATTGACACATGTTTAAATGCTAAAACACATAAGCTACACAATGGTAGGAGTATTTTCTTTTATTTTACGATTTTTGTCAAGGCTGCAGCAGTCTGAATAGCAGCGTTGCAGACGCACCTCTCTTATGCTCTGATTCAATGAGAAATAAAAAATTTTCAGTGATGTTATTTGAAAATTCACTCCTACCATTGTGTACACTACAGGTAAATCTGCATACCACAAACAAAAATGGCTGTGCTAGCTGCTCTGAAGGCAGGGATATTACTCTGCAAGTTTGCCACTGCAGCAATATTTTCATTACGAGAAATCAGAGAAAAACAGAAAAAGCCCAATTTGAGTAAAGTGAAACACAGAATTACCGTATCTTTGTTAGGTGGTTTGTGGCCACCAGGGATATAACCTGGATGCTCACTGCTGCACCACTTGTAGTACAGCATGAAAACGGCCCATTTTTGGTACATTTTTATAGTCAAAATATATAGCTTGTCTTCGATAGAAACTGTTACTGTGGCTGAAATATCAGCTCTAGATGCGAGAAACTTGTTCACCACTTTCAGCACTGCCCGTATGCCATGGAAGTACCATTTTTCAAAAACATGTTTTTCATGATATTCTGCCTCCAAGACCAGTGTCCCCCCTTAACAGACTCACAATCATGAATGAATACGAACATGCAGAGAATAGCAACAAAATAATTGATTTTGGCTTTGTCTAAATTGACGCAGACAGTTGAGCAGTTGCGTAAAGGGGTGACTTGCTTGCTCACAAATTTCTTGCAAGCAAGCAAGTCTGCGCTCAAATATCTCTGATTTACACAGCAAGACCAACACAGAGCTCAAGCTGTCAGTTGGCCTTGTTCATTAGTACATATACATTCAATGATTGCCGCTGTAAACATTGCTGTTTTCACTAAGTCTATTAGAGCAAGTTTTTTAGAAAATGGTTTTCTTAGCTATGCAGAAGTTTCACTTTGTAGTGAAAACAACGTATGTTTTCCTGCTCCACTCTTTCACGGGCGATTCCGAAGGAAAAGTATAAGTACAGTAGAACCCCGCTGATACATTTTTCACAGGACCGTAATAGAAACGAAAGAGCCCAGAAACGGGAAAAATTGAAAAATGAGAGCAGTGGTGATCGGCACACAATTTTAATTCAGTGCTAGCACTTGAAAAAAATCGTGAAGCATTGTGTGGTGCATATTATCATGCCCCAGCAACACGAGGCATTTTTCAAAAAGCTGCATTGCCGTGTGGCAGTCGACATCGTCGCTTATGCTCACGTATCTTCTGAGTAAATTTAGTGCCGTTACAGCCAACGAGGAGGTTGGCTCCGGCAGCTGCTCTATTTCCTCCTCCTCTTCCTCAACTTCGTCTTTACTGTTGCATGCATCGGCACACTCAGCCGCAATTTCGTCGACAGAGAAAACCTCGGAAACCTATGGAAACATAATCATTGTACATGATTCCGTCACCAATAGTTTGCATCATTGTGCCAAGTTGTTCAGTCAGCAAAGGCTTCATCTCCAACAGCTTCTGCCGTGCTGTCTGCATGCTCGCTGAAACACTTCGCAAAGCAGTGTTGAACTGTACTTGCAGTGACAGTGCTCCATGCCGAAGCTAAATAGTGCATGGCATCTTTGATTGTGTTGCCTGGCGACTGCTTGCCATGCTCCATGTTGGCCAGGGACCGCTTTACAATGCATTATTTCCTATAGAAGTGCTTCACGTTTTTTTATTATGCCAGTGTCCAAGGGCTGAAGGTGGCTTGTGGTGTTGGCGGGGAGAAAAACCACCTTGATGTTTCGTAGTGACTTGGTCTCTTTCGGATGCGCGGAGCAGTTGTCCCGAAAAAGGATTACTTTTCTGTCCTTGCAGTCCATGTAAGCCAGAAACTCTTCAAAAAGCGAGCCTGTTTTCCAGGTGTTGTTATTGTTCGTGTAGTGGCAGGGCAGGTAGCGGATATTTTTGAAGCGGCATGGGTTTCAAAATTTGCCAATAACCCAAGGTTCCATCAATTCGGAGCCATCCAAGTTGCAGCATAGCAGCACTGTGAAGCATTCCTTTCTGCATTATCCTCCGTGGCAAGCCTTGCCTTTTAGGCTCAGTGTCTTGGATGGCTGCATCTTGAAGAAAAGGCCCGCTTCTTCGGCATTGAAGATGTCCTTAAGTTTGTAGACGCTAATAATGGATGCCAGGGTCTCTTTCCAGGTGTTGATGGTTGCTGTGTCGACACTTGCAGCCTCTCCATTGACCGTCCAGTAGCATACATATCCCATGCCTCATTTTTTAAAGTGGTCGATCGATCTGTTTGATGCACAAAAACTGTCGATTCCCTGCTTGTCAGCAATCTCAACCCTTTTTCACGCAAGGCGGTGACGTCGAACTTGACTCCTGCGGCCCGTGTTTGTTGAAACCTCTTGAACACGGCCTCGTCAAGCTGCACGTGCTCCGAACCCCAAGCCTGCTTGCATCCGTCGGCGAAGTTTCTGGCATTTTCTTCAATTTCGCTCCTTTTTGCGATAATGATGTTGAGAGTTGAAGGCGTTAGTTCTAGTTCTTTCGCTATACACACCCTATTCCATGTCGGATTTTCTTTCACAGTGCGGAGGATATTCAACTTCTCTTGCAGTGAAAATGCTTTTCGTTTTCTTGATGCCATCCTGGTGATAGACTATGCTTCCACGATAGTCAAACAAAGATGGCTCAGACTGGAGTCAAAAAACTTGTTTCTGCACGTCCTTGCGGCCTGAACTGAAAGAGATGACGAGTGATGGAGCAAGGGAGCCGCTACACACAGTCAGCCACGTTGACAAGCAGGAGTGTTTAGCACAGCACCAGGCAGGCAACTTGGAACGTAGGAGTTAAAATGTGGAAGCGCAAGAACGAAGCGTACGCAACCACTTCGCGCAACGACTCTCAACACAAAGGCAGCGCGAGAAAACTGCAGGAAGCTCGGACAGACCACGTGGATGCTATAACAATCCTGATGAGTCTACACCAGCGCGACGGCTCTCTGGGCAACGGAAACAGATCTCGAAGGCCCTTTTACTACATGCATGCGCCAACAGATTCCCGCCAGCAGCAGCCGGGAACGTAACAGCAGGGTTCTACTGTAGTTGTGATTCGCTTAAGGAAGGAACGTTGTTCTTCTTAGCCCTTGTGGGCATCGTGGCCCAGATTCATGTGGGAAGGAAAATGTAAAAGTGCAAAGGCAAGACATGCCATACTTGGAGCTCCAGAAGTTTGACCACTTGTGGTCACTTAGAACGCACTGGCATTGCAGAGTGCACAGCCCTTGGCATTACACCACCATCGAAATGCGTCTGCATGACTGGGTTGACGCTCGTGTCTTTCGGATCCACATTCAAGCACCACTAGACCACTGCAGTAAAAAAAGAAAAAAAATCATAAGGAGAAAATGAGTCATTAAACCGACAAAGGCCAACAGGCAAAAAGCCTGGAATCAATCGTAGGGACGAGATGCTGCTGGCAGATCACAGCACCTCAGCTACAGCTACTTGAAGTGCTTTGTTTTGAAACAATAACCGTTGTTATTTCTTTCGGTTCATGTTCGGTCCATGTTGGTTTGATACGTGTTCAGTTCCAGCCAAAATTCCGGTTTAGATACGGTTTTCAGTTCGGGTTTGGTTCGGCACCCTGATTTCAACAGTACGCGTCGTCCCTTTGACTCATGCATATGCACACTTCTCTGCTGAACTATTCTTTCCTTTCTTTGTGACTGTCCTTTTTCTAAGGATAGCATTGTGGGAGTACAATAATTGTGCAATAAATTTGTTTTTTATTTGCATTGTCTAGAAGTACATTTCTCTGTAATATGACATAGTACTATTTTTTAAAAAGGCAGTGTAACACCATTAGAAAAATATTCGCATTTGCTTTGCTCTCAAAGTTTTGCTATTTGCACAGCTCTAGGTCTCATGCCGTTACCTCTACGGCTGTTTCAGTGTCGTTATGCAACACCATTTCTCATGTGCTTTTCTGCAGATGTATGCCGACCTGCAGAAGCTCTGGCGGACATGCACACTCGGGTCCAGTTGACCGGCTTATTCATCGACCAGCGGCCGCCGGCCTCTCCGGATTTCCCTGTTTGGTGTCATCATTGCTCCCGAAGCCTCCCCTCCCTCAGCCGCAGCGCATGCTTTCCGTGTACAGTCATTTTCATTAATCTTTTTTCTTTCTTCATATTTTCCCTCCTCACACGCCTCCTACTATTACCCCGCGAAGTGGGAAAGCTTTCCCCAAGACCTGCCCTCATGCCCCTAACATCTGAGCCCCCTTGTCCCCATCGTCGTTGAGGCAAGCGTCACCGTCTTTCTGCTCGGTAGAAGCAGCACCCCTGTTCGTATCATCTACCCATGCTCGGTTTCATTGCATAGGCAGGCTGCAAAGTAATGCACTCATGAATGAAGGTACAGTTAAGTAGAATCAGAATCTTTGACTCATCATTTAACGAGCACTGTGGAGCTTCACGTTATTGTTTGCCTTTTAATTGAGTGGTATCATATGTGAGGGAGCGAGTCGAGCTTTAATTTACACGGCCAATTTGTTCGGGTGTTCACCACACTCTTCCCTCAAGAATATTTTGCAGCAGCCAGTTTAGTTTAGCTTTCCTTCCTTGCCCCATCTTGACTGCAATGCGTTCTTCTCGGTGCACACTTTTGTGACGTCACTGTTGGTCAAGGCGCGCTGTGTCGGGTTGCAGTGTGCTTTGAATTCGGCATTGTTTTTTAATGTTTCACATGGTCTATCTTGAGCAAGCGCCATAAAGCGCAATTACACCACACAAAAAAATGAACTTACTTTGGAGGAGTTCAGTTCTTCCTCCGTGTCTGTGCAAGTTGGTCGGCAGTCAAATTAATATAAGGAAAAGAAAAACGAAACAAGTAGGGCAGTTCATGTGATGTATTTGAAGTACTAAAAGCCGGTTTGATTCGTCAGCACTTCTCTGACTAGTTCAAGCAGCGTAATGACTTCGCTGCTCGTTTTGCCACTTGCAGAAAAGTGGTAGAACCTGTTCGACGTAGTCCAGACATCGCGCAATAACAGAGTCTGTGTATCCAAGATGTAGCACGATCCTCATGCAAGATCGGGGCACAGGCTTCGTTCAGCACATGCAGGAGAGCAGTACCAGAACTTCTGTGAACCAAACAACCAAGCACAGAGGCTGTAAATTAGGATAACTATTGCCTGGAACTGCCTCGCGTTTGTGTGATTCAGCATGTACCGCAACGCTTCGCAAAGGAGATGGTTCGTGCGTCTACTTTCTGACTGCCTCTTGGATTTGGCAACATTGCAAAGCAACTTGAAAGTGTTTGCAGAGCAACTCTTGCTCATGTTGTCGAGTCTCGGACACCATGCCGGGCTCTATTCGCTGAATGCGCACAGCAGTGATAATGTGCCCTGGAAAGCAGCAAGCATACCAAGGCACTGGGGTCATTTTTCTTTTTATTTTAGCCACTGGTTAGTGCTGGTTGTCAACAGGCTTGATGCCTACCAGGGTATTTGACATCAGATGCATGTGCCGTAATTGATAGGAGTTAGAAGCAGAAGATGAAGCCTTAAAGGAATACTGAACAAAACTTTCACCGTCGAGATAAATGATCCAATTCATAGATTGGGTACTGAAATTGTTTCCACTACCTCCGTTTCAGCGAGAGACTAGCGGAAAATATAGAATTTAATGCATTTTTCGCAAATCCGTACGTCTAGCGGCCGCGCGGTGAATTCGAGGAAGTTGCGTGGCATCCACCAGATACTCGCGCGCCGACCGATTCGTGACGAGCAACTCGCGACACAAGTGGTTCTCTGGAGGAGAGGTGGAGAGGGAAGTGGCTGGAGGAGAGGGCGCCGGTTGCATGTGACATCACGGCCATCGACAAGCGAACTGGCATACAGCCGCCGCTCTCTCACAATCCACTAAAAATACGGCCAACTGTTCGAAATTACGTAAAATGAACTCTGTTAATCGGAACAGTGGTGTCTTCCGAGTAGGTTTTCGATGTTTTCGCTAGTTTTCCCAATTTTCGCTCAGTATCCCTTTAAAGCGATAAAAAATTGTCAATAAGGAAAATTCGCTGGCCCTAACCTTTCAGCAAGTGAGCTGATGAAGACCTGTTTCGTTGCTAAAACATTTGCTCCTGCAACGTTGCACCATTCAACAATACAGACGATCCTGGATATATCGAACTCAAAGGGGATTCAAAATACAAAATGCACCTATTTGAAGCTCATCTTCAAACAGCGCACATCTCGGATTTGTTTCTCGTGATTGTAACAAGCAGTAGTTAACCAATTCGCCCACAATATGCAAAAGACCAGCGTGAAAACAGTCACATTTTATTTTGTATGAAAAAAATTTGTAAGCTTGGCTTTAATATTCTTGTGGGCCACCAAGTTCCTCAAGCTATCCTCAGTATAGGTGAGGCCTTTCATATCAGCAAATCCAGCGCCTGCCATTGCACCACAGCAGCAACGAATGACCGTGAACACCATCACTCGCTCTCGCACCTCGGTACAAAGTCGTTAAGCAGTGGCGCCCACATTCGTCATTCCTCAGCACTCTCCACGTCAGCCACAACCAGCCATCGATGCGATCAGACATGGCTCACACATTCTCACCAGCGCTAATGAATTCGCTTGCTGTGAGCCCATCTGAAAGGGCACCCTTCACTGATAACTCGCGAAATTTATTGAGGCATCCAACACTTGTCAGCAGCAATGACCCCTGTGTCATAATCACTTTGCATCACAAAGCACACTTATAGAAACAGCTCACAATGGCACTTTGCTTGAGTAGGCTTCAAGCACAAGTCATTTCCAAGAAGCAACGCAAAACAGGCTGATCACAAGCAAAGGAGACACAAGTCTGCTATGCTCGTGGCGAAATGGCCAAAACAAGCATTGAGGACGGATGAACTGATTATGATGATGTCGTTAATCTTGGCAATAACAGTGGCATTTATGGCTTTGTAATGGACCCCAACCAACGAAAATGTGACCTTCAAGACTAGCATCAAAAAAAAATCCCACCATATCCACGAAGTGAATGATGTTAGAGGCGCTTGCTTGGAAATGATTGGGAAACCCGTAAATCATCCGTACAAGTCCTTTACTATCATATAAAGACGTGACACGCGGGCTTTCAGTTCGAGGTCCGCTTGTCTTTGGGCCGGCTTCGCGGGCTTTCAACTCGTGGTCTGCCTGTCGGCGAGCCCTCTTTGCTTCAGCCTCGCGTGCTCTTACCGCAGGATCTTGGCGGCGAGCCCACGCTACTGCTGCCTTGCGAGCTCTCATCGCCGCTGCCTTGGCCTCTTGGGTGTTCATGACGAGTACTAGCTGAAGCGAAGTGCGCTGAGTGAGCTCCTGGCAAAGACAAAGGAAGCACATCAAAAGCGCTCGCTTTATATAGGCGCAGCCCTCTAGTGGTCACCTATCTAACTAGCGCGCGCCCCGAGAGTGTGCGCTCTTGAAATCAAAGCACAGCTGCGCCTCTAGTGGGAGCAATGAGAACTAGCGGCTACGCCAACTATGGACAAGCCCCGAGCATAAGGAGCAAGCTCCTAAAAAGCTGATGTCAATGGGCCCGCATCTCGAAGGCTATGCTTTGGTGATTTATATGTGCAAGTGCAAGGACAACCATTGGAATGCGCAGATCACGTTGATGTAAGTCGACACCTTCAGTGCAGACGACTGCTGGAGCTGCGGCACCTTTGTATCCGTCTCATTTGGCGCCTTTGCCTGTCGACCTTTTCCAAAAATGCTGCATCAGCGCATTACAACCTAGAATTGGTGCAGCGGACAAGTTAGTGCACTGGCAAGCGCTGTGGAACCTGGCAAACCAATGCAACAACACCGCATTATCACTCACAAATTGGTATTGCAGCACGTTGAACACGGTGGAGGTGTGGGCAACATGTGTGAGGAAGTGCGCACTTGAGGCCTTCAGCATAGGTCAAAGTTCAATATGTAAACATGCAGTCCACGTGTGTTAGATTTATGTGTGCTTTGGCACTATACTTTTCCATTGGATTTTGAAGGGGACTTTTTAGTTGTTTCATATAACCAATAACTTGATGTATCCGAGTTAGATATATCCTGGATCGACTGTATCTCATTGCCATAATTGACGGAGAGTTAGTCTACGTAGCTGTTTGCAGAACAAAGTATGCAGTACTAGACGCAGCGTGTTATTCTCACCCAAACACCGCCCTGTTTCTGGGCCATTGAAACTAGGATCGACAGACACGAGCCGTCTACTACAGTTTTATTTTCTGACAACTAGAGATTACTCGTCCTGCTCCGCTTTCTACATGGCACAGATCTTCCAATTCCCTTAGTCTTCTCCGAATTTTGTTCCTGATTGTTGCCGCTCCATTCCCATACTCCTTTTTCAGCAGAACAGCATTGCTGGGTAAACTGGAGTTCTCAGCTACTGCCATGAAAACAAATGGCACGCGAACAAAAGTAAAAGGATAGTGATGGATGATCATAAAGTATTGCAGTGCCCTTGCAACTTACTGTAAAAGAACAAAGAAAATAATTCGTCACGTTCGTCCCTTAGTGGCCATAGCATTTAAGAAATGAGCAAAAACGGTGAGAATGTTGAGCCGTGCGACTTGAAATTTTAAATAGTGGTATGTTTTCCACTGCCATATCATAGTTCAGCGTAAACCCACGTCATCAGAAGCCAGCTGTGAACTTATTATCTTAGTAATTTAGTGACACAGTATGGCTTTGCTGCTTTGTGTAATTTGAGAATAATTATGTTATTCATACATCATCAACTTGCACTACTAATTTACGATGTGTACTTGCATAATGAACTCACCCTTTTTAAAGAAAAGTTGACAGTATGCGGGAGTAAAAAAAAAAGATGCGAAAGATTTGTAAAAGCTGAAATTCTATTTCACAATGTAGAGAAGGAAGTGACTGACGGATCCTTACCCTTCTCATTAAAAGACCATACACAACGCATGTAACAATTTTTTTTTTTTATCACCAGCTGGCCACTTGTCAGCCGTATTGTTTGCAGCTGTAGTTTATCCAGCCTATTTTGATGCATAAACTTCGTACAGCCGCAGCTGGCTTTAAAGGGGCACTGACACCAAAATTTCGCTGCTAAGATAGCCTGCGGGATCGATTTTCGTGCACATGCACATATCATCTACCAAATCTCAATGGCGAACACAGCTCCGAAAGTAATTTAATGAATATTGAAGTTCGCATGCGCAATCGAGCGCTAGACGCCGTACATCTCGACATCGACAACAGCAAAGGTGACCTGAAGGGGACCCCCAACTTCCGCGACGTCACCACGGCAGCCGAGCTCCGAACAGTGCAGCTAGCAATGATGACGTCATAGCCGCCATCGCTTATTCGCTGCGGCTGCGTTAGTAGACTGCCAGTGACATCAGACCTCCAGAAAATAGTTGCCATCCAATATCGATGACAGCAACAGCGACAACAACGCGCAGTACGTGCGACACGCGAAAGAAAACGAGCACGCGTCGGTTGTCGTGCGGAAGTGCGTCACAATTATGTGTGCAACGTGGTCGAACTCGTTTACCCCATTGCGAGCGCTAGATGGCGCCAGTTACACCTTGTCGTTTTTTGAGCTCTCCCAAACCAAAACTGAAACAAGTCAGTAATAAACAGGCCGTAAATAACTATCTGACACGCGCTGGAGCAATTGATGTGCCGTGTTATGGCTAACAGATCCTCAGCTACGTATTGCAGCAAAAAAACATCAGCCGAAAATTTTCGTGTCAGCGCCCCTTTAAAATCGCAAGCAGAAATGTCGTGCGCAGTTTCTGGCTGTGTCCCATGCATGGTTCTGAATCAGTTTGTGGGACACACTGCACAGCCTTCACTGCTGAGCCTCTTCACGTAATGAAGAACTTCCCTGTTCACAAAGGGGAACTTGCATTGTTTTGGCCAGCAAAGTGCATGGCAGTCCTTATTTTCTAGTGGTTCTCAGGCAGTCCCGCTGTTCTCGTCGTTAGAGCACATGCACCATCTGAACACTGAAATGTCTAGCCACACGGTTTCCTTGGTCCAAGGCAAGCTCCGCAACATGGAGTTCTAAACAGGCTGTAGTTTACGCAGCAAGCATCCAGTAAGTTCGCGGGCACCCAACAACAAAGCCTTGATGGAAATGCTACCTTTGTTTACACTCCACTGTGCTGGCATGTCACGAGATGGGACTATCAGCTGGGACGTCTCTTTAGCATTCAACAGATCGCGCTCTTACACAAAGCGCGAGATTTTTAAATCGCGGCCCGCGGCGCTCGCATTACCAGTGCCTGTTTAGCGTGGTTGTTAAGCCGTTCCTAGACTTTTCTTTTGCACGCGTTATTGCAGTCGTCGATGGCACCTGCGGTTGCCCTGAAATAAAATGAAGAGATGCACATTGAACAAAAGTATTCATTGCCACAGCAAAAGGCAGTGGGAAGGGGGGGGGGTAAATTCCTTCCATGTAGTGAGTTAACCATTATGTTGCCACTGGACATGTTATTGTAGTCCTTCCAATATATAACATGCAACCATTTGAAACAGCTATGTTGTGCGAGCTTCCATTGATCTGATGTAATCAAGAAATTGCAGTGATTAGATAGAAATTGCAGCTTAGATATTGCATCACTGGTGCACCCTCTAGGGTGAATGTTGAACTCCACATCTGTTTTCTTTTTTTCTTGTTATTCCATTCATCACCCCCATTGGTAATAGTCGTATTACCTGGCGAAATTTATCATGGTGTCTGGCTGATTGCCATCTGCGTAACGTACAAAGCAAACAGTTCACAGTTTAACTTTTCTTTTTTTTTTAAGCCATTTGCATTAGATAACTACAGAGGGGCAGTTTCATAATATGAGCAAGCACATATATTCGTTGCACGCTGGATCTCTGGGAGAAATTATAGGACTGATTTATATGTTCCCTTCCTACGATTTGTACATCTGCATCTTCGTTATTTAACAATTTTTACAGAATTTTTTTTAGGCTTCAATTGTGTGTTTGGTTTAAAACAGTTCTCTCGCATGGTGTATTTAGACGCAGCTTTACCTATTGAGAATCGAGACGTTTCAGAATACCGAATATTGCTTTTTTTTTTCTTTTTTTTTTCATTTTTCTTGTTGGCTCGTAATTGCACATGGATAATATTTAGTCTCACTGTTTACTAGAATTTTCTAAGAGCACACTTCTGATTGTTAGCTACGCTTATTGCAGCTGAAAAATGCTTTCGTAATGTTCACTCAGTAAGCGAATTGCCTCTTTTATAGGGACACTAACGGGAAACTGATCAGGTGAGGCTTCACAAACTTTGTTCATGGCATAATCAACGTATCAGAGGTTTAAAAAAATGAGAGTGAAACCTCGGCATTGGTTCTATGCTTGGATTTTATGCCGAAATGCATGTGGTATCTTGAGACTTTAACCTATTCTTAGTACGAGTTCAAGTGCCCACAGATGCGCAATGTGAATATCTGCCAGTTCATTTTCACCTTGTTTATATGTACACAAGGTTACGGTATATAGTGCATAAAAAGTAATGAATGACTGCCAATCAACTTTTCCGGCTTCGTCAATTTTTATTTTGTAACTTAGCCATTGGCAGCATGTTTATTGGCGCTTTGCAAATTTTGTCATGTGATCCAAAGCAAATGAATGTGCAGAGGAAGAACTGAGGGGCACATTTTTGTTAGTTGCAACACCTTTTCTTAATTCAGTGGTTTCTTTGGGTTTTTTTTGTCTGTATGTTTGACAGTGCTGGCATAGGAGAGGACATTGTAGGCAAATAAGGCAGCATGCTTAGTGTTTGTTCATTTTTGGAGACAGATATACCCGTGACTGGTGCAAGCCTCAGAACATCCAATGTGAGCTTGGGGCATCGGCAGGCTGCATTTCACATGTCAAAATAACGTGTACCGTGGAGCCAATTGTCAAAAGAAGCTTATGAGAAAAATTTTGAGCATTTATCCTGTTGCTCTCGCAGCATTGTGAGAGCTGCCTCCTAACAAAATGTTAGCTTTTAACCTAATGGTTTCCCGTGGTGTCTCCTTAACGTACAACTTAAGTGTTGTGGTGTCGCTTCAGGTGTTGCGGGCTGAAACATTGTCCTGTCAACACACGAGACAGTCAAGTGTACCTGTGTGCTTGTAGATAGCTTTCTGAGAATGTGTTGAGACAAGCCATTTTGGTTTCCGTGAAAATTATGCATGGAGCAGTATTATATTCACTCGATAGGACTCACTGTTTGCCTGCGTTGTTTTGAGTGTGGCATTTCAAATGCAACTACAAAATTGCGTTGCAGGCCGATTTAGAGTGCAGGCATTTTGTGGTGTGCCCCTTCATATCAAGGTGCAGCCGTTATGGGGGGGGCCCGTTATTTGGAAATGAATTGATGACTTTTCAGTCGTATAAGTGCATTTCTACTTCTCTCATACCGTTATTGGGGCTTTGCTAACAGGGAGCGTACTTCTTTAGTGGCCAAAGTAGCAGCACGTTTCAGAAATGAAATCTTTGACGTTGATGGCGAAAATGCTCTACACGTGTTATTGCAACATCAAAAATGGCATTCCCTCCGCGATGGGAAACACTGCCGACACTCGTTAATCCAACCCAAGTTTCTTTCGAGTCGTCATACTGGTGTTGCAGTATATGGTTCAGCTTGCTGGGTTTTGCACTGTTCTAAGGTGGGCAACACAAAGAGACTGAACAGGTGCTTTGAAATGATAAGCTGCTTAGTCCAAAGTCTGCGCTGTATGCTATTGCTGACGCACACACGTAGCAGTAAAGTTTGGGTGTGTGACTATCGCTGTACGTTGCTGGCACTCTTTCGGTCATTTACAAGCTATGCTGTGTATGTGCGTAATGCAACTTATCGAGTACAACGCTGGAAAGTTGCAGGGGCAGTGATAGCAGAGCGCTAACATTGCCTAATATTTGTTGCATTACCTTTGGCATGTGGTATGTAGTGTTCTACAGGGTTGGGGATCTTGAATTTGCTGCTACTCTGCTACTTCTTGCTATCTCTCTTAAGCTTAGTACTTGTTGTTCAGTTAGTTTATATCTTTTATATTATATTGTTGTTAAAGATCCTTCTTTCTTTTTCTGTTTTGGAATGAAAATGCACTTATGTCACTCGCACAATGATTGAAATGAATGTATTTGATCTGTTTTTTTTCTTTGTTTTTTTCCTGTTGGCTTTAGCTGCAATGCAGAGGAGGTTTTGCAGATGATGATTTGATTGACTTATGGGATTTTACACCCCAAAAGAGGTTTCGAAGAGCAGCTGGTTTTGTTTGCACGCTGTGTAAAAAGGAATAATTGTGTGACTGTGTTGTTTGGTTGAGTGTTGCTGATCTCCTCTGGTGTAGCAAAGTATAATTCATAAAGTGCAAGTCAGGAGTTCGATCTTCGCAGCCATTGCCTGGTCTTCTTGACGCATCCTTTTATGCACATTAACATTGCGTGTGGGCGGCTAAATGTGTCCCCTGATTGTCGCATACAGAGAAGGTTGAACAAAGATGTTTTAATATGTTGCGCAGATTGCAGTTAAGGGACAGGACAGATGGTAACATTACTGTGGGATTACCATCGGCTGTTTTAATTGCACCACCACACCTTGTGAGCACCTCTATAATTTTCGTCTCGGTTGAAGGGGTACGCTAATAACACATGGTGCTGTAGTTGCCACAGGGACGTTTGTTTGGGCCCGAACTTGTGGTGTTACATCCGTTGACTTGCTAGGTTTATGAGTGGCCCTCCTTCCAAATTACGGCATGAATCTGCAGTTCAATAATGGCTGCAAGCTTTCACAATTTTCCAGCAGCCATGGCATCGCCCCAAGCTTTGTCTGATCATGGAACTAAAGCTCTGGAAAGAAGGAAATGACTCCGAAAGGATCATGCGACACTCAGTCATGTTCTTGCGTGACAACCATGTTGCATTCGCCTTCACGTGCCACAAAGGCAACATTTGTCCTGTCTCTTTGGCAGTTCTTGGCGCTAATTGTGTGTTTTTTTTTTTTTAACCATGCGAGACTCTACAACTTACCCTTCCCTTGCAGCAGCATGCTTGGTGCTGCTGGCAGAGCTGTGTTGTAGCTTGATGTTATCACGTTTTTCTTACCCCCATGTTTGTGACTTAGCACTGATCGTGTTGCAAGTCTGGATGTTTCTTGCAAGAGTCCTATGCATGTCTGTGGGATGTCATGTACATATAAGCTGTGGGAGTCATTTGCAAGCTTTGGTTCCACAGATGCTTCTATTTCGGCTGCCGTTTAATGATGATTGAACTCGTTTGCAACAAAGCATTAATGGAAAGGCTTTATCCTGTGCCCTCATTACAGAAAAAATAAAATATTTATAAGGGCATTCAGTGCAACGGTGATTCGTTCCCTGAAAAGGGTGGCCGTAGTGTTGCTTCATTTGTGCTAATGAAGTTGATTACATATTGCTTGTTTTTGCTGACTGCATTCTCGCAGTTGACTACATGCAGGAACTGCATCAGCTCGTGTACAGCATTTTTCTTTTCGTTTTCTTTTGCTGTGTTACAATCCAATGCTGCATCAAACAGGCCGGAGGCATTGCACTTAATGAGCTGTGTTGTAGACAGGTTCTGGGTGCCCTTCATGGTTTTATTGATTGTAGTATTATACGAAGTTTTACACCAGCACCGCTCTTGTTTCTCATGACTGCTGTATTTGCTTGCAGCATTTGTCTATTCTGCACTGCCGCATTTGCAGAGGATGTGCTTTTCATGAATGTCCTACTGCCTGGTTTTCTTATTCTTCTTTCTTTTTTTTTGTTCGATTTGCCATGCATGACCTTGGCCACGCTGCCCTTGGTGCTTGCTATTTTTTCCAATGACGTTCTAGAATCGAGTTGCCCTCTGCTCCATCTGTGGGCAGTGTCGACGGTGCAGCCAAGCAGCCACATTGTCTTCGTCTCTTTTCACAAACTTTGTTCTGCATTTTAGCCTTGTGGAGGCATCTGTGTCACACCATGGTCAAGAGTGTATTGTATAAGTGATTCTGCTGACGTTCATTTTTAAACCATGCTGTACTTTTTTTTTCGTAGCCAGTAGTGGTCGGGGGAAATAAAGCATTTCACATAGCCCTATCTGTGCTGTCATGCGTTTTAAACTCCTATGTGGTTTTTATCTTTCACAAGGATTGCCATCTGATTTTGAGCACCTGTATGTTTAAATGGTCCCTGAAACGGTTTTTTGACATTGTCACTGATTAGGATATGTTATCATCAAATCATTCACACCATAAGTTAAGCGAAGCACCTTAAACCAACGCGACCATGGGCTTGTTTCTGTCACACCTCACCACGGCTGCTTCTCCTGAGCTCGATGAGCTGCGGGGTGCACGCAGGCGATGCCTTCGCCTCTCGCGTCAGCCGCTGCACCAAGTCTTAACTAGTGGTACTGACGCCGCCGTGTCTCTGTTGAGGCTCGCCAGCCTTAAAGGGGTCGTGAAAAGAATATGGACATGCCCGGTTGTAATTTTTACTGCTTCAATATGCATTCGACAAGCCGATTCCGAAATATTTCGGCGAAACATTCAGTGCACATTTAATAACGCCCGTTTGAAACCCCAGCGTTGTTGTGCTCCCGAAACGACTATGCGGCACTCCCGGCCAGCATGGTACTATTCTGTGACGTTGCAGAAAGACATTAAGTGCAACGGTATAGTGAACTCGCGTTTGCTCTAAAAGAATCGATGAAAGCTATAAAGAAAGAAAATACTTAAAGACCATGCGGTGCCGCCATTCGGAAGCAAAGCTGCAGCACGGTTTGTTTTCCCGTGGCTTCCGAGGATGCGCCAATCTCGGTGGTCCGGTGGCGAGAGTTGAGGTGAACGCGCATTGAAACCGATGCGGCGTTTTTAAATGCGAAGCATTTCTTAGCGAACTTCGGCGACTTTGAGCATATCTATCTATCTAGCTGCCTACGACTTTGTGCTCGCCTGGCCGTTTCGTTAATGGGATGCATACGAAAATTTGTATGCCACAACATGACTGCATGACGAACATAAATGGCAGGTCATAGCATGAAAATCATGACATGCATGTCATGAGCGGCATGATTTACATGCCACAGTCTTGGTGCTCTCCTGGCCGTTTTGTTCATGGGATGTATACGAAAATTGGTACGCCACAACACGACTACATAACGAACATAAATGACTGGTCATAACTTGAAAATCATGACATGCATGTTATGAGCGGCATGATCGACATGCCATGATCTTGGTGCTCTTGCCGCCGTTTCGTTAACTTAATATCTACCAAAATTGGTATGGCAAGACAACGTTTGACGACCATGGGTGACACGTTCTAACATGAAAATCGTGACATGCATGTCATGAGCGGCATGATTTACATGCCACACGTGTCGTTAATGGGATGTATACGAAAATTGCTATGGCACAACACTACTGCATGAAGAACGTAATTGACAGGAGAGTCATGACATGCGTGTCATGAGCTGCATGGTTTACATGCCACAGTCTTGGTGCTCTTGCGGCCGCTTCGTTAACTTCATATGTACCAAAATCGGTATAGCGAGACAACAATGCAGATCCATTTTACGTTCCTGATGCGGGCTTCGCATTTCCTCGATTCCCACTTCAAGTGGGATCTGCCAATTTTTTATCGCTCTGAATCAACCCGCACGATGCAACGAACCAATGCATATTGTTGATTGGAGGGTCAGGATCCCGAGTACGCACTTAGTACATAATGTTCAGAAAACGTTTCACGACCCCTTTAACAGCTCTTGAGCGCGGCGCGAAGGTGGTCTGTCGCGGCGTCACGTTGACAGAGGGGCACCATTGGCTGGAGGGGGGTCCTTTGACGGGGTGACGCCGCTTCTTTCTTGATCTCGAGTATAGTGCACTATCCTACACTCTGTTTCAGTAGTTCTGTGCAGCAAAGCCAAGGCTAAGAGGTCATGGAAGCGAGACGAAATGCCATTTTCGGACAGGCACCTGCTAGCTGCTTCATCCTCCTCCTTCCAAGGCTGCATATTGATTGATTGATTTCTGTGGTTTTACGTCCCAAGACCAACTGTGATTATGAGAGACGCCGTAGTGGAGGTCTCCGCAAATTTCGACAACCTGGGGTTCT
This sequence comes from Hyalomma asiaticum, assembly GCA_013339685.2. Classification (NCBI taxonomy): domain Eukaryota; kingdom Metazoa; phylum Arthropoda; class Arachnida; order Ixodida; family Ixodidae; genus Hyalomma; species Hyalomma asiaticum. The sequence continues at coordinate 111,813,077 of CM023483.1, read as the reverse complement.
TTAACGTGCACTGGCATCGCACAGCACATGGGCCTCAACATTTCGCCTCCATCGAAATGCAGCCGCCGCGGCCGGGATCGGCAGCCGAGTACCATAGCCACTAGACCACCGTGGCGGGGCCCAAGGCTGCAGCTCCCTCTGCAGCGCCCGCCATCGGCAGATGACAGGCCGCGGAAGAACACGTTTAACGTGTTCGTTCTCCAGATTGGCCGAAGAGGCCTGTAGCTTCCACAGTGCTGCACGGGACTTCTGAAACATAACACGAGTGTGCGCCGCCTGCTGCCGCGACGATACCGTTTAGCCGGTCTTGCGATGCTCATGACGTCAGTGGGAAAAGCCAGTCGCATGCATCACTCGATGCAGAACTACCCCCCCCCCCTTTTTTTTTGCCTGCGATGTATTTTATTGCTTGTATTCTGCACCATTGTTTACTGCACCAATTAATTTTTTCTATGTTCACCACTGTAGGAGGTCCCGATTCAGTCTCTGACTATGAGACCTCCTTCTGTATACTCATATTTTGTAATTAATTTGACGACTAAATAAAACCATTTCTGATTCTGATGCCATTGCATCGCCTGTGGGCAGGGGTAGTGTAAAACTCGCGTCGATCTTTAACGATGTGCATATTATAAACGTGGTCGTAATTTACGCACTTAACGCAGAACGCTGATATCGATCTGCTTGTGATCATAGGTACTTGTGCAATGCATTTGTACAAAATCAAGGAAACCATTTCAGCGTCTCTATAATGGCCTGACGGGAAATTGTTTCAATACCCTTAGTGACGGGAATGCTTGAAGTTGTAAATTCAGTAGGCTTAGCCCCATTTACACACATTTCATTATTGCGGGCCGCTCTTGCCAACGTATGCAATTCCTCTGCACAAATGAATTTGCTCGTACTTTTTGACTGCCACACGTACGTACAGCTCTCGGCGATTGAAACGTTATATTCGGACCGCGAGATGGCGGGCACATTGTATGCTACTGGATTACAACAGGTACGAGGTAATTCGAGGTTTGTGGAAAGGTGTAATGGTGCCAGCACTTACATTCGGAAACTCAGTGGTGTGCATGAGGTCAGAGGTACAATCAGGGCTGGACGTGAATCAGAGGACGGTCGGACGTCTCGCACTGGGCGCCCATGGGAAGACCACAAATGAGGCTGTTAAGGGGGATATGGGATGGTCTGACTTTGAGGGAAGGGAAGCTCAGAGTAAAATTAGGTACGAACAGAGATTAAGGAATATGAAAGAAAGTAGATGGGCAGCGAAAGTATTCAGGTATTTGTATAGGAAGAACGTTGATTCACAATGGAGGAAGAGAACTAGGAAGCTTACCAGTAAGTATACATCCAGTAACGAAACGGATGGGACGAAAAAGAGCGTTAAGAGCATGGTCAGAGCGGCGGAGAACTCGGATTGGATAGCTAGAATGGAGAGGAAACCGGCATTGAACAACTACCGAAAAGGGAAAGACGAAATCAAGAGAGAAAAATTTTACGATAATTCAAAGGGAAGCGCTTTACTGTTTGAGGCAAGGTCCGGTTGCCTGAGAACCCGAAGTTACAGAGCAAAATTCAATAAAGAAGGGGATACATGTACGTGCTGTGGAAAAGCTAGGGAAACGACAGACCATATTTTGATTGAATGTACAGATGTCCACCCAGGTGTAGCTGTGGACACTACCCTACAGGAGGCCATGGGTTTCAGGAGTAACAGGGGAAAGCTGAACATGCCGGCGATAGATATAAGTAAAAGGCGCTTAGAGCATTGGTGGCGCAAAAGTATGGAGCAAACAAAAGCGAAAGGTAGTTCGGGTAAGATTGTTTCATCACAGAGGAACGATAATAGATAAAATAAATAGACGAAGTAAAAAATTAGTTGTGAAAATATGTGTGATTCGGGAAAAGAAATGGTTGTAAACGAAAAAGAAATAAAGCTAGAGCTTGGTGGCCCGGCCACCGCCCCGTTATAAAGGGGACGCTCCTAATATCCATCCATCCAACTGGAGTGCGCTGAATGATCACTTATATATGAACCAAACTGAATCACAATGCTTCAGAATGTTTCTCCATTTCAGTGAGTGCCACAACGAATCTGCTCGGTGTCCGCAGCCCAGCGTTCAGAGTATAGCTTTTCATTCGCTAAGCGCTGCACTTTGCGATCGACCACAGCATGCAGAAGCGTTGAAATGAAGCCAGCTCGAACATGGCGGTTATTATTTCTATTACTTCTTGGTCTTCTTGGCGGGAGGTGGAAGATTAAGGTTCAGTTGGTGTCGATGACTGTAATATGACACTGAGTATCTGGGGGGGAAATGCACATACGTGGCCACTCTCCAATTTATTAGGCGAACAACTGCGCACCTCGGGCCTGAAGGAAATTGACCCCTGTCAAAATTCGCGAGTGCGCTTCCCTGCACTGCACATTCGCGCTACTAATGGCGACAGCTGTCTTGATTGAAATGCTGTCAGAATTCAAGTTTCACATGCTGAGACCAGTTTTTTGCGCATGTTGGCATCAGAAGGGCTGCGTCGACATTTTACATGCCCGATTGCAAGCAAACTGCGCTTGTACACGCTGTTTGCAGAATTGCCCACGCCGCCATTAGTATAGGGCAAGCTACATCGCAGGGAAGCTAGCCTTACAATCAAGAAAAGGGTATATAGAGCTTCGGACTTGTGCACGCTTTTGGCTTGACTCCCAGAAAGTGCATGATACCCCAAATTGCCTACGGATCCGTGCATTACCTTAAATAACTTAAAGACGTAGAATAGATCTATTACATACGAGCTTCTGAGTGTTTTAATACTTCTCGCACTTCACAAGACTGAGGTTCGGCCTCACAATTTAGTTTTACATCTATTACGCATTATTGATTTCATTTGTGGGGTTTAACGTAGCTCTGATCATGAGGGACGCCGTAGTGGAGGTCTCCGCAAATTTCGACAACCTGGGGTTCTTTAACATGCACTGACATCGCACGGCACACGGGCCTCAACATTTCGCCTCAATCGAAATGCAGCCGCTGCGACCGGGATTCTTACGCGTTATTCAGTGCGGCATACGTATGATTTTGTGATATAGCAGTTCCTTGGCATATGCATTTAAGCTGCGCGATTATCGCAGGATTTGTTAACAAAAAGGTTGAGGGGGAGGGGGGGGGGGGGGGGGATGTTTCTGAATGTGGTCCAAAAACCGATAAAACTTTGGTGGCATTGCAAAGATATTCCCACACAAAGTCTCTCAAAATTATTTGACAAGATGTCAGAAGCGCTTTACACAGGCTGAGTTTCAAATGGACCAGTCGAAAACGTGGAGCGTTTCACATTAAATAGTGGCAATACAGACAGTTGGAACTTACTGAAACTGCTCAGAAAAAACAACTTCGCTCGCGATTTATTAGCAATCCAGCGGTATTGCTGTCTTAACCTTTTTATTTATGTTTCCCTTTATAATTACTGGCAAGCGTTCAGAAACAACTTCGCCCGCGATTCAGTACAGCAGTCGAGCGGTATTGTTGTCTTTTCTTTATTTTTATTTTTCGTACACATAACTCGAGAAACCATTTAAAAATCACAGCCTTAAAAATATTTTCGTTAACCTGCTCATGACGTTAGTGGGCAAAACCAGTCGCATCACTCGATGCCATTGCACCGCCTGTGGGCAGGGGTGGTGGAAAACTCGCGTCGATCTTTACCGATGTGCATATTATAAACGTGGTTGTAATTTACGCACTTAATGCAGAACGCTGATATTGGTCTGCTTATGATCATAAGTACTTGTGCAATGCATTTGTACAAAATCAGGGAAACCATTTCAGCGTCTCTATACTAGGTAGATTTAGTATTGCGGAAAATTTTTGCGTTAGCATTTGCGAGTCACGCACGCTAAATTTTTGCGGAGCGCTATTCGATAGCGTTCCATAGCTCTTTAGTACAGCGCGAGACGACGACGCGCCGCAAAACGCAAGGCACGCAAACCTTCGCTGCGCCATCTAAATGCGAATAGTGAAAACGTCAAAACCGTCGGCCGTTGTTAGTAACTTAAAAAGAAACGCAAGCGCAAAAAGAATTATTAAAAAGAGCATCGTGCAATAATAATTTCACAAGTGTTGCTGTAGTCTGACGAGGCAGAGTTTCGCTTTCGTTGTGCATGTGTAATGCGGTCAAACTAGAATCTACAGCGAAAGGATCGTTGTCTTGTCGAAGCGAAAACCAGCAACACGATTTATTGTGAATCAGCTAGTCCCACAACGCAGCAAGACGACACGATAGATGCGAAACGGGCAGCCGTCAGTTGTAGGCTGGTTGTAGGGAGCCGCCATGTTCTTCGCGCTAAACAAACTTAGCGAGCGTTTTGCGTCTCCGCTAAATTCGGAAAATAGCGAGCGATCGCTAAACGCAAAGCTGGAATAGCGTGCGTACGCATGCGCAGTCTGACCCCGCTAAATTTTAGCGTTTAGCGGGGCGCAACTTAAGCTGCACTAAAGCTCTCTAATGGCCTGACGGGGAAATTGTTTCAATGCCCTTAGTGCCATGAATGCTTGAAGTTGTAAATACGGTAGGCTTAGCCCCATCTACACAAATTTCATTATTGTGGGCCGCTCTTGCCAACGTGTGCCATTTCTGTACAAATGAATTTGCTCCTACTTTTTAACTGCCAAACGTACGTACAGCTCTCGGCGATTGAAACGTGATATTCGGACCGCGTGATGGCGGGCACATTGTATGCTACTGGAGTGCGTTGAATGATCACTTATGTGAACCAAACTGAATCACAATGCTTCAGAATGTTTCTCCATTTCAGTGAGTGCCACAACGAATCTGCTTGGTGTCCGCAGCCTTGCGTTCAGAGTATAGCTTCTCATTCGCTAAGCGTTGCACCTTGCGATCGACCACAGCATGCAGAAGCGTTGAAATGAAGCCAGTTCGAACATGGCAGTTATTATTTCTATTACTTACACTGTGGGGAAGCATGCGCACCCATTTCCTTCCCTTAACGTTGGCGCGAGCGCTCATCGGCGACGGAAGCGAAAGGGCCGCGCTGGTAGGTGACGGATACGTCCCGGCCGCCCTTTCCGTCCCGTTCTGCCTTTTGAATGCCGCGCGCCAGCCCGAGATCCCTCGCGGCGTCAGCTGACTGTCTCTCTGTGAGGGGGAACTACCGCCCCTCGCAGAACAGACGGACGGTATAAAAGAGGCACCGGTCAGTGCGCCCGCTATCTCTTGTGCCAGCGGTGACCCCTGGACCGACCTGACCCGCGAGACCGATCAGCCAAGGAGTAAGACTACCCTTTCTTTACTTTTTACGTATAGAGCGGAATATCCCTCTACGTAGCGAAGTGTACGCGGTATTGCTCGTACAGCAATAAAGTGTCATTTACTTTGCTTGGCCAGTTGCCTTATTCGCCCGAACCCTCCGTAGCTGTGAGCACCACGCTACGGGAAGGGTACGTACACGTGCACGGAACGACTGCGTACTGCTGGAGCTGGAGTTAATCTTCAGAATCAGCCGTGCATAGTGCGTTACAAACCCTTCAACACAAGGGGCGCCGTGATGTCGGCTGTAACAAAGAAATATTTGGCTCGCGCGGGATTAAAACGCGGAAGGTAATACAAAAGAAAAAAAACGGTATTGAAAGACAGTTGACAGTCACATAAAAAAGAACTATTGCGGAAATCTTGGTCAGCCGGAGCAACATAAAAAAAGTGCGTTTGACTGGTTGTGCCACCTTCTCGTGGTTCGGTCTACGTAGACTGAGATGCCACAAGCGAACAAGTATGCACTACCTTGTTCGTGGTATGGTTGAAGCCTGATATAATGCGTTTTTGTATCTAGGATCTTTGCGCTGGCGAGATTGCCAGCTTATTAGAACCGACCTTTATTTGTACTGTTACAACGGACATTGGATATAACGAACTAATTTATGGTCCCGACGCTACTTCGTTGTAACGAGGTTCGACTGTACCGGTGTTTATTGACTCTGTGATGGCAGTCCGCTTTTATCGCATCATTACCTTCATCTTATCTCAGTTCAATTTTACTAACTTTTTCTTTCAAGGACTTCCTATATGAGCTCAAAGCCTGATTGAGAACCAACATGGCGGTCCGCCAAACTTTGCTGCCGGGTAGCAACAAAACTTGGGTGTGTACCATCGGCCGACTCCCCTGCAACACTCCCGCTTGTGCGCGTGTGTGCATGAATGCTCTCCAGCTACCCCCTCGAGGCACCTTGGTACGCCTCTAAAACAGAATCTCCGGCGACGAGCGACCCTCGCGAGGTCGACGCAGCGTCTCCACGATCAGGGCAACGGCGGCGGCGCCCATGACCATCCCCCAGAGCACGAAGGTGGCAAGCGTGTCGTCGATGCTGAGGTCCTTGGCCATGTGTTCGCCTGTGCGCCTGACGCAGCGCTGCCAGTCTCCCAGTTCGTCGGCCAACCACTTACTTACCAGGCCACTCTCGTAGAGCCACGTGACCCTGCATAAAGTTGTTTTTTTTTATTAGCCCAGAGATCTTTCACAAATTCTCTCGTGTGACGTCAGTGGGGGCGGAGTCAGCTGCTGAGACGCTTGTGCGCTCGCCGTGCGAATGCAACTTCAAGCGCTCAGCCGAAATGCTCTGCTCGAGTATTAGACATTTCAGTCGACCTTCGGATAACGCGTACGTCGGAGGCATTATCAACGTCTGCGACGTTTTCGAGAGGATATGGCACGCAGCTTTAGGCTTGAAATTTCAGCTACGAATGCCCTTGATACTTTGGCGACACAACTGCCGCCACGGTATCTATATGCACCGCGCTCGTCTGTTCGTAATGTCCAGAGTGGAATGACATTCCCCAAGAAAAGACCTTAGAGAGGGCTGTTCAGTCTTGATGGATATGAAAATTTCACGTGTTCTCTAACAGAACATTTTTGTTTGTCCGTATAGACGTTTACGTTTACAGATGCCTGGTTATACCGGAGTCGACAGGCGCTGTAGAACTCCATGTTTGAACTGGCAGCGACACCTTGCGGCATTTTGCCCAAGTACAATACATTAGTTCTTGATTTTTTTTTTTTTCAGTTGCGTCAGTCCTCTCGGTTAAAGAAGCACTGTGAGTTACGGAGTACCTCCCTCTCACTGCCAGTGTTGCCATCTCAGCGGATATTCCGCTAGATCTGGCGGAATTTTGATAACTTTAGCGGCGAAAATTTGTATTTAGCGGATGGCGGATTATTTAGCGGAATTGCAATAAATTTTATCGGATAGCGTCGTTTAGCGAATTTCGGCGTTTGCTAGGTAAAATTTAGTTCATTTTAGTACAAGAGATTCGCAGCCAGTGGTGGCGCTTATGTCTTGTCAGAAAAGTTTCGGATTTCGGCGCTGCACGCGTGAGCAGGCGATCCGAAACCATGCCGAAAGCTGAGAAAGAGCGCTACCTTCAGAAGTTCCGAGAAGAATGGCTTAAGGACCCGGACTTGTGCACATGGCTCATTTGCAAGAGAAAACCGGACGGAGCCAAGTATGCCCAATGTAAGTACTGCAATTGTGCACTTGCTCCTAAGTACAGTGATCTGAAGGCACAGAACTAGCAAGAAGCACCAGAGCGCCACGGCAGTACTTTGTCCTACGCAGACGCAAATCTGCTTCGAAAAGAAAACTGACGACAACTCTGCTAGCGCAGCAGAAGGCAGGGCAGCATTGTTCATCGCCGAACATTGCAGCATTGTCACTGCCGATCACTTAACCGAATTCGTCAGGAAATCATTCTCTGACAGCGCCGCCGGCAAAGATTATCACATGAAAAGGACAAAGTGTGCAGCAATCATCAAGAATGTTTTGTACCCACACTTTAAAGAGGACATCAAAGCTGACATTGGTTCCAGTAAATACATTATCATTATCGACGAGTCCACAGACATAGCCGTCACAAAGTATTTGGCTGTGTCAATCATCTACCACAGCGCTCAAAGATCAGACATCGTGACAACATTCCTCTCGCTTTGCGTGCTAAATGCCTGCAATGCAGATGGAATTGTGAAAACTATAAGATGCACATTAAGAGAACACGACCTAAAGCTGGACAACATAGTAGGTATTGGGACTGACAATGCAAGCGTCATGGTGAAGCACGGAGTTTACACGCAGCTCAAGGCTGATGTGCCACATCTCATCCTGATTCGATGCGTCTGCCACTCGCTGCAGCTGGCGACTTCAGCCGCTGTGGCAGAAGGGCTCCCAAGAAGCCTCGATTACCTTGTTGGTGATACGTACAATTGGTTCGCCAGGTCCTTTTCTCGGCAGCAAGCATACAAGGAACTTTTCGGTATTCTGAACGATGGAGAAGAGCCCTTGAAAATTGTCCAAGCTTGTTCCACGAGATGGCTGTCTATTGCGACAGCAGTTGAACGTGTGCTGCACCAGTGGACCGAGCTAAAAGCTCACTTTCAAGTCGCAAGACTGGCAGAAAAGTGTTACAGCGCAGAAGTTCTGTACTCCATGTATTGTGACGTGATCAACAAAGCTTATTTGCTCTTTCTGAGACCAGTGCTTACAGAGGTTCAGAGAGTTAATAAGTCTTTCGAAGCTCACAACGCAGATCAAACAAAGCTTTTGGACGATCTTGTACATCTACTGTCATCACTCATAAAAAAAGTGGTGATTCCAACTGCGTCAGTGGACGTATACACGACGAAAGTGGAGGACTATTTGGATCCCAAGCCGTACTTGGGCTACTCATTCGAGAAGCACGTTGACGACATGAAGAAAACTGGCTTAGCTGCTGATGAAGAGGAGAACCTAAGGAAACGATGCACCAAGTTATTCTTGTACTCATCGAGCAAATACGTCAAAGGCTGCCGGATAACATCGAAATCCTCAGGAAAGTGTCTCAACTAGCAGTCGAAAAGGTGTTGTACGTGTAAAGCCCTCGCTGGTGCCACTGTTGGAAGCAATGGGTATTCCGAGTACTAGAATTGACGCCATAGAAAGCCAATGGAGAAGCATCACGACTGTAGCGTGGAAAGACACGTCAACGACACAGAAGTTCTGGTGTGAAGTGTATAATTATCGAGACTCTTATGGTGAAAACCCGTTCGGGGAACTAGCAGATTTCGCCATCTCCATGCTAGTACTACCATACTCGAATGCTGAAGTTGAGCGATCGTTCAGCCAGATGAACTTGTTGAAGACAAAACTCCGAAACAGGCTCTCCCCCAACACAGTTAACGCCATCATGGTCATCAGAGCTGGGCTGAAAAGAAACAAAAAGGGGTGCTTCGACTACGAGCTGCCAGAGAAAACAATCCGCCTCATCGGAACTCGGGATGTGTACAAAGAGGGTGTGAGTAAGCCCTCATCTTCAACAGGTGCTCCACACCAGCCAGAGGGTCTGCTAGGCCAAGTTGGAGACTCTAGCCCAGATTGTGATGATGACGATCTATTTACACTTTGAGACTTTTACGCTTTTGTGTCTGCGCTGAGAGACTGAGCGCCGCGGTCAGAGTGAGTTCTCCGTGAAGAAATGTGAAAATTCAGTGATATTCTGTATTCCTACAAGTGTGTTAGTAAATTACGTTCGTTTTCAGCATTTCTGTGTCTATTTTGTATTTATGCTTCTTTTAGGGTCCTACAAAATGCTCGTTAGGCTTTAGCGGATAACTTGGTGGTTTTGGAAAAAAGTTTAGCGGATTCTAGCGGATTTCATTACCCATTTTGGTGGAATTCTTGGCAACTGAGATGGCAACACTGCTCACTGCTTTACACCAGCAGCTTAGCCAAACGCATAATCTCAGCGGCGATTATAGCTTTGTGTGTTTACGGGTAAGCTTTGCATCATTGGATGTCACAGCCTCCTTCCTTCCATTTTCTCCCTCGTCCTTTGTCCATTTCCTACGGCTGGACGTAGTCGTTTGTCCTTCCGATGCAAGGATACAACCACAGTTCATTATCATCATCACCACTGAGTATACTTCTCCGCTGACCCGTAAGCCGCAAGAGCTAAAAAGTCTACGGGGAAAAACTGAAATTATCCAGCGATAAAATTCAACAAGTTCTGGATTGAAGTAGGAATCTTAATTTGGCCCAGAAAGGCGCGCAGAATGGGGTGTCGTCCCACTTACGATGGTATACCTTGATATACTGCAGAGTGTAGAACTGAATGTTAACGATTCAACCGCCGGTTACGTACGTAACCTATGCGTACAAGCGTACAAGCATACGTAGCCTATGTATGGTAATGTGATCTTTGCACACGTGGACCTATATGATTATTACGTCTTATTCTGTAACTTCGTGGTGCTCCGACACTGTGATTTCCGAATGAAAACGTATGTTAAGATCCCAGAAGAATTGACCAGCGAATATTGGATGCGGCTTTTTACTCACATTTAAAGCAATCGTATGAAGTGCGCGTAAAGTCACCTATAAAGCTCTAAAAAGAATTGGGCGTATGCGTGTAGACACCGTGCAGACAATACCGCTCACACTTTGACGTCCGAGCAAATTAGGGGGTTGCAGGTGGTAAATAATTACTGAGCAGCGACACGATGCGTCAACCGATGCGCACACAGTACTGTTTGGTGCTCATTCGAAGGAAAGGTTTCAAGAGTTGATCATGGGTTGGGGGTTGAAGGTTAGCTGCAGCGCTCCCCCTCCTCCCAACTCGCCTCCGCTTTGAGACTATTTCAGTCAAAACGCAGGGAAATGAAGGTAGATTTAGCGCCCCCCTCCCCTTCCGCCCCACGCTAGTTAGGGTGGATTGTTAAGGAAGTTTGTACTGTGCAGCAGCGCACCATAAAATGCGGGCAAAACGTAAGGAAACGATAAAAACTACAACACACTGCAAGTCACTTTGTTTTTTGCCCGTATACTGCATCGTTCTTGTTTCCTTGCCGTTTTCTGGCACTCTACCTTGCTATATCACATTCTGCGTTCAGATATGAGGAGGGTTTTTGTTTGTTTGTTTGTTTGTTTGTTTGTTTGTTTGTTTGTTTGTTTGTTTGTTTGTTTGTTTGTTTGTTTGTCCGCTTGTTTCTTTCTCTTTTTTTCGGTTCTTGCTCATATACCTCGTGTATATGCGACGATGGAGGTCTCGAGGCATGGATCGCGACATGAGGAAGGATAGCTTGTTCTCCTCGATGATCTCGCGGCCGAAGTGGAAGCTGGACGCCGACCCGCGTCGGCAGAAGGCGGCCAAGTGGTAGCGCTGCGAGTTGTGGTCCACCATGAACACGGCGCGGCGCTCGATCACTTCGCGCATGTTCGCGTCGCTGTATATGACGCGACCCGGCAGCGAGCCGTTGTTTCGCTGCACCATGCGCCACAGCCGCTTCAGCAACGGCGACGGCGAGCCCTGCGCACGCAGATGAAAAAAAATTTAAAAACAATGAAGCCGTCGGATCGGCGAAGCTGTTCTTTCATCGTCAATCGTGATGTAGCTCGCAAGTGTGTCAAGCTATCAATGTCATGACTATCTAGTTATGTTAGTCATAGTACCATTCATCATTATCTTCATCATCATCCTTCACTATGCACTCATGCGCCTCTTCCTGATTTTCCTTCTTGTTTCTTTGCACTTCGCGCTGCGGAATTGAAGCCGCGGCTGCGGGGATCGAACGAGCAACTTCAGACTAAATATTTTCTAAGTCGCGGCGTCACGTTGACAGAGGGGCACCATTGGCTGGAGGGTGGTCCTTTGACGGGGTGATGCCGCTTTCTTGACCTCGAGCATAGTGCACTATCCTACACTCTGTTTCAGTAGTTCTGTGCAGCAAAGCCAAGGCTAAGAGGTCATGGAAGCGAGACGAAATGCCATTTTCGGACAGGCACCTGCTAGCTGCTTCATCCTCCTCCTACACTTCCCCACTTCATCCTCCTCCTTCCAAGGCTGCATATTGATTGATTGATTTCTGTGTGGTTTTACGTCCCAAGACCAACTGTGATTATGAGAGACGCCGTAGTGGAGGTCTCCGTAAATTTCGACAACCTGGGGTTCTTTAACGTGCACTGATATCGCACAGTACGCGAGCCTCAACATTTCGCCTCCATCGAAAAGCAGCCGCCGCGGCCGGGATCAGCAGCCGAGTACCATAGCCACTAGACCACCGTGGCGGGGCCCAAGGCTGCAGCTCTCACTGCAGCGCCCGCCATCGGCAGATGACAGGCCGCGGAAGAACACGTTTAACGTGTTCGTCCCAGAGAACACCTATATACCAGATTGGCCGAAGAGGCCTGTAGCTTCCACGGTACTGCACGGGACTTCTGAAACATGACACGAGTGTGCGTCTCCTGCTGCTGCGACGATACCGTTAGCCGGTCTTGCGATGCTCATGACGTTAGTGGGCAAAACCAGTCGCATCACTCGATGCCATTGCACCGCCTGTGGGCAGGGGTGGTGGAAAACTCGCGTCGATCTTTACCGATGTGCATATTATAAACGTGGTTGTAATTTACGCACTTAATGCAGAACGCTGATATTGGTCTGCTTATGATCATAAGTACTTGTGCAATGCATTTGTACAAAATCAGGGAAACCATTTCAGCGTCTCTATACTAGGTAGATTTAGTATTGCGGAAAATTTTGCGTTAGCATTTGCGAGTCACGCACGCTAAATTTTGCGGAGCGCTATTCGATAGCGTTCCATAGCTCTTTAGTACAGCGCGAGACGACGACGCGCCGCAAAAGCAAGGCACGCAACCTTCGCTGCGCCATCTAAATGCGAATAGTGAAAACGTCAAAACCGTCGGCCGTTGTTAGTAACTTAAAAAGAAACGCAAGCGCAAAAAGAATTATTAAAAAGAGCATCGTGCAATAATAATTTCACAAGTGTTGCTGTAGTCTGACGAGGCAGAGTTTCGCTTTCGTTGTGCATGTGTAATGCGGTCAAACTAGAATCTACAGCGAAAGGATCGTTGTCTTGTCGAAGCGAAAACCAGCAACACGATTTATTGTGAATCAGCTAGTCCCACAACGCAGCAAGACGACACGATAGATGCGAAACGGGCAGCCGTCAGTTGTAGGCTGGTTGTAGGGAGCCGCCATGTTCTTCGCGCTAAACAAACTTAGCGAGCGTTTTGCGTCTCCGCTAAATTCGGAAAATAGCGAGCGATCGCTAAACGCAAAGCTGGAATAGCGTGCGTACGCATGCGCAGTCTGACCCCGCTAAATTTTAGCGTTTAGCGGGGCGCAACTTAAGCTGCACTAAAGCTCTCTAATGGCCTGACGGGGAAATTGTTTCAATGCCCTTAGTGCCATGAATGCTTGAAGTTGTAAATACGGTAGGCTTAGCCCATCTACACAAATTTCATTATTGTGGGCCGCTCTTGCCAACGTGTGCCATTTCTGTACAAATGAATTTGCTCCTACTTTTTAACTGCCAAACGTACGTACAGCTCTCGGCGATTGAAACGTGATATTCGGACCGCGTGATGGCGGGCACATTGTATGCTACTGGAGTGCGTTGAATGATCACTTATGTGAACCAAACTGAATCACAATGCTTCAGAATGTTTCTCCATTTCAGTGAGTGCCACAACGAATCTGCTTGGTGTCCGCAGCCTTGCGTTCAGAGTATAGCTTCTCATTCGCTAAGCGTTGCACCTTGCGATCGACCACAGCATGCAGAGCGTTGAAATGAAGCCAGTTCGAACATGGCAGTTATTATTTCTATTACTTACACTGTGGGGAAGCATGCGCACCCATTTCCTTCCCTTAACGTTGGCGCGAGCGCTCATCGGCGACGGAAGCGAAAGGGCCGCGCTGGTAGGTGACGGATACGTCCCGGCCGCCCTTTCCGTCCCGTTCTGCCTTTTGAATGCCGCGCGCCAGCCCGAGATCCCTCGCGGCGTCAGCTGACTGTCTCTCTGTGAGGGGAACTACCGCCCCTCGCAGAACAGACGGACGGTATAAAAGAGGCACCGGTCAGTGCGCCCGCTATCTCTTGTGCCAGCGGTGACCCCTGGACCGACCTGACCCGCGAGACCGATCAGCCAAGGAGTAGACTACCCTTTCTTTACTTTTTACGTATAGAGCGGAATATCCCTCTACGTAGCGAAGTGTACGCGGTATTGCTCGTACAGCAATAAAGTGTCATTTACTTTGCTTGGCCAGTTGCCTTATTCGCCCGAACCCTCCGTAGCTGTGAGCACCACGCTACGGGAAGGGTACGTACACGTGCACGGAACGACTGCGTACTGCTGGAGCTGGAGTTAATCTTCAGAATCAGCCGTGCATAGTGCGTTACAAACCCTTCAACACAAGGGGCGCCGTGATGTCGGCTGTAACAAAGAAATATTTGGCTCGCGCGGGATTAAAACGCGGAAGGTAATACAAAAGAAAAAAAACGGTATTGAAAGACAGTTGACAGTCACATAAAAAAGAACTATTGCGGAAATCTTGGTCAGCCGGAGCAACATAAAAAAGTGCGTTTGACTGGTTGTGCCACCATTTCGGGGAGCCTGAGGAAACGAGATTTTTCACGTCCGGACGCTACGAATCCCGAGAGGTTAGCCAGGCACAGCTTAGCTGTAAAAGGCGGCTCGTAAAAAAAAAGGGGGGGGGGGGAGGGACAGGAAGGATACACGTAGGTACAAGGGACAGGCAGTAACTTTCAGCTAAATATTATCTGTCCTTTGTGCTAACTATCGGCCAAGGTGTGTGTGTGTGTGTGTGTGTGTGTGTGTGGTGTGTGTGTGTGTGTGTGTGTGTGTGTGTGTGTGTGTGTGTGTGTGTGTGTGTGTGTGTGTGTGTGTGTGTGTGTGTGTGACAGAGAGGTTTATTTACAGAAAGGCAGAGGTCGGCCTGAGCTGTTTGCTTTAGCCTGCTACTCTACGCTGGGGAAGGGGAAGAAAAAGAGTGATGAATAATGGTGAGAAAAGGAGAAGTGTGCGTACAGTCCAAGAAGGTAAATGGACCGCGCCTTAGGCGGTCGGAGCGGCTGTGGTGCTACAACGCGCGCGAAGTTCATCATGAGGGCCAAGCTTAACGCCAGTCATGGTACTCTCGACATGAGCGCATGGAGATACGCGGGGTTAAAGTTACTGTATATGGCTCCCTTAGGGGAGCCATATACAGTAACTCTAACCCCGCGTAGCTCCACGCGCTCACGTCGAAAGTAGCTTGAGTGTATATGTTAATTTATAGGGCTCCTGTAGGGAGCCATATACAGTAACATACAGTCCAATATAGAGCCATTTACATTAACTCCGCAGGGAGCCATATACAGTATGACTCCGTAGGGAGTCATATACATTATACGTATAGTAACACTAGAGTGGGTCGAGTGGGCCGGACCCATACACTGTAACACGTACCGTAGGGAGCCATGCAGTATCGCTCATACAGAGTACGGCTCCGTAGGGAGCCATATACAGTAACTCTAACGCGGAGCGAGATTGCAGTGTCGCGTTGTGGCGGCGCAGCCGCTCCGGCAGCCCAAGCCGTGGTCCGTTTGCATTTTTTTTTTGGCCGATGGAACGTGTCTATTATTTTTCTTTTTGCGCTGCGTTTTCTTTAAGCTTTTTATGGCATAACCTACATATCAGCGATCCAACAAGTTTTCCGGAGGACCTTCTCCGTTCCCTAGCACGTGCAATACATCCAAGGCACGCGAAGCGTGACCAGAACCTGGGATAAGATAGGATATGTGCGTATATTCTGACCGAGATCAGGGCTTCGTAGTACGTGCCCTTCCATATTATGGGCTTCAGACTTGGTCGGTTCACCACGTCTTGCACGCTGTCAACTTGAGCTGGCTCATTCTTGACCGCCATGCTGGACTTGAGGTGTCCCGCGAACGAGTTGGCGATCACGAGAACAGCTAGTAGCCACGAGGTGAGCACGATGCGCCCGGAAGTCTGCGAAGTGGGACGTGGAGAACCTGCGAACAAGCAAGGGCGTGAATGGGCAGCACTGCGCACTATTAAAAAGAAGAAAAATCACGCATCTCCACGAAGGGAACCATGACGAGTGGGCGAAGCACTGGGGATAGTTCGGTGTTACCGTAATTCACCATGACATTGCCCACTGTGATGATTATTTTATGCAGGTTCTTTAACAGATTCGTTTTCGGACTACTCTCCCAGGCGAAGCCTCCGAGAGCCTAGTTGAGGACAAAGCCGTTTTTTCACAGAACACGACACACACACACAAGCTTTTAATTAAACTGTTTGGAAATAGAGAAACATTAACGATAAACACTTGAAAGAGAAACGAAACCATAACAGAATTGAGCAAAGTTCTAATAAGTCTCTATAGGCACTACGGGAGTCCTGGCGATTTAATAACTAAGGGTCCGAGAGAGATGTGTGAAGGTGACGCGGGAGAATCGGACGGCTCACCAAATTGTCGATTAGCTTCGTGAAGAACGAGTTAGGGACGTGCAGCAGGCTTGCGAAAGTCACTATGCCAGATGTTTGGTGGCGACGGAGGACGTGGGCAGCTAGGCGGCTCGATCGGGTGGTAGCGGCCTCTTGTCCAGGCGTCTCGGCGTGGAGCTCGGACCCGTAGTCCGACGGTTCCCGCTATGCCTACGGGCATAGGATTAAGCAAGTCCTCGCCTGGAACTTGCGAGCCGCTGGGGTTCCGATGGCTGAGGTCTGGTCAGCAGGAGGTCCCGGTCGGGTGAAGCCCTGGTGGCTCGGGTCCGGAACCCGACTGCCGTCTTCAACGCCCGGCCCGGTGGACGATCCGCTGCCTTCCTCGAACTCTCCTGCCCGGAACTGTCTTTCGTGGAACCCCCGAAGAATCTGATCCTGCTCGCTTTTCTTTCGCCTTTGCTTCGTTGTTATTTTCTAATTGGCGGCTGCTGCGTTTTCGTGTTCTTCAGTTATTCGCTGTTGGGGACGCCAACGTCGTGGGTGTTGCTGATTGGTTGCTTCCTTTTATTTTATTTTTCTAGCGCCACGCCTTTTGTTCTTCATCGTCATCGTCTTTCATATGCCGTCCTGCCGGTCCGCGAGCGTCTTCTCTCGTTGCTTTCTTTTCCTTTGCGTCACTTCTTTTGTTTTTCAAGCGCACTTTTTGAAGCGCGCACATCACACATCACAATAAGCCCCCTTTTCGAATAAGTTTTTTTTTAGGAGAAAAAAAAAACTGCAGTGAAGTGCGCGTCGCGTCACGCACATGCCCACACACACACACCGAGAGTTTACACAAATGCACTTAATGTACGTTCACACTATGGTATAAGCGACACATTCCACATACTTTCACATTCCGCACTCAATCTAAACACACACCGTATACTGACATATACATCACCCATTAACAAAAAGCTTAAAGTTTAGTTCAACAGATAGAGTCCACATAAACATTCACAGTCACAAGATTATGTACAGTATTTCCATCAAACAGTCCAAAACTCAAACCATGCGATCCTCCAGTTGTCAGAGTGCCCCTACGTGATTGCGTCCCAAACAAGACGTACGGCCCATTTCACACACTTAAAGGAAATTATGACAGACGCTTGTAGATGTATCCACTGAGACGTGTGTCTTCCTTTCCACCACAAAAGACTGGGACGCTCTGTCGAGCTACATGCCCCGCACGTGCAATCCTCTGCCAGCCCAAGCTGTTGACCGCACGCGCAACGCGTCTGACGCGTTCGGAAGATCACTGGATCCCCTAGCAACATACCCGACGTCTCAACAGAACACTTTCTGACTTCAGGAACGCCCAAGAAGTTGTATGAGCGTTTCTCTCGATGAATGCTTGTGGAACCACTGGGACACAGTTAGGTTGTATATTCAACGGATCGATCTCAGGCGTATTTGTTTCTGTACATTGACTCTCTCTAACAACTATTTGAACAGTCGCCTCTTGCTTTTCACCTAGAACGCTACATAGTTCAAGACCACATTCAACAGATTTTATAGTGCCTCATGCACTCTGCCGACCGCTCTATCAAGATCGTTTTTGCCAGTTTGCGCTATCGCATACTGCTGGCTCAACTTGGACTCCATTGTCCCCGCCTTAATGAGTCACTTGCTCGTTCTTCTCGACTACTCCCGAACAGGTCATCACTGTGCTCTCCTGACAAGTCAACCTCCCTTCATTTACCAGAGAGTCTCCCATATGGTCCTGGACCATGACTGTGTCATGTGTACCCGCAGCAAGCGGCACACCTAAACTGTGGGCATCAAACGCCTCGGAAGTTTCTGTACGGCATTGGCCGTCGTGTTCTTGAGGTTCTCTGACCTCCTTAAAATGAGCTTGGCCTCCTAGAGGCGGTATCACAGGAACTCATCTCGTGGAACTACCGTGGTTTTCCTGATTTTACGAACTCGCAACTTCCGCTCCTCAAGCTCACACATGCTAAAAGTGATCCCTGCTGGCCTAGTCACTAAACCTTACTTATACATCGCTTAGCAGCAACTCGGCCAACACAGCCATAGCGATGCTCATAAACGCCACTACCCCGAGCGAATCCTACTCTTGACCAACGCTCTTGCAGGAACATCTCAACACAACCGGATCGCTGGAGCCCCACCGAAGGACCATTCGCTCGCGCCTCTCTCCCCAACAGCCTCGCCTGCTCTGCCACTGAATACGCAATGAAGCGTTTCCTAACTTCAATTCTTCGAATTTCCCTTTTTCCTTCTTTCTCCATTTCCCTTTCCAAACTCCATCTCACTCTATCCCCTCCTCTATTTTCTGCTGCTTCGCGTTTCGTTCCCCACCCACGACCTTAACTCATCGCCCTCAGACCATGCGCCGTGCCAGTTTCCAACACTTTACACGTAGGTACAAGGGACAGGCAATAACTTTCAACTAAATTTTATCTGTACTTTGTGCTTACTATCGGCGGCGAAAGAGTATGTGTGAGAGAGAGTTGTTTATTTACAGAAAGGCAGAGGTCGGCCTGAGCTGTTTGCTTTAGCCTGCTACTCTACGATGGGGAAGGGGAAGAAAAAGAGTGATGAATAATGGCGAGAAAAGAAGTGTGCGTACAGTCCAAGAAGGTAAATGGACCACGCCTTAGGCGGTCGGAGCGGCTGTGGGCTACAACGCGCGCGAAGTTCATCATGAGGGCCAAGCTTAACGCCAGTCATGGTACTCTCGACATGAGCGCGTGGAAATACGCGGGGTTAAAGTTACTGTATAAGGCTCCCGGGGAGCCATATACAGTAACTCTAACTCCGCGTAGCTCCACGCGCTCACGTCGAAAGTAGCTTGAGTGTATATGTGAATTTATAGGGCTTCTGTAGGGAGCCATATACAGTAACATACAGTCCAATATAGAGCCATTCACATTAACTCTGCAGGGAGCCATATGCAGTATGACTCCGTAGGGAGTCATATACATTATACGTATAGTAACACTAGAGTGGGTCGAGCGGGCCGGACCCATACACTGTAACACGTACCGTAGGGAGCCATGCAGTATCGCTCATACAGAGTACGGCTCCTAGGGAGCCATATACAGTAACTCCAACGCGGAGCGAGATTGCAGTGTCGCGTCGTGGCGGCGCAGCCGCTCCGGCAGCCCAAGCCGTGGTCCGTTTGCATTCATTTTTCTTTTTTTTGGCCGATGGAACGTGTCTATTATTTTTCCTTTTGAGCTGCGTTTTCTTTAAGCTTTTTATGGCATAACCTACATATCAGCGATCTAACAAGTTTTCCGGAGGACCTTCTCCGTTCCCTAGCACGTGCAACACATCCAAGGCACGCGAAGCGTGACCAGAACCTGGGATAAGATAGGATATGTGCGTATATTCTGACCGAGATCAGGGCTTCGTAGTACGTGCCCTTCCATATTATGGGCTTCAGACTTGGTCGGTTAACCACGTCTTGCACGCTGTCAACTTGAGCTGGCTCATTCTTGACCGCCATGCTGGACTTGAGGTGTCCCGCGAACGAGTTGGCGATCACGAGAACAGCTAGTAGCCACGAAGTGAGCACGATGCGCCCGGAAGTCTGCGAAGTGGGACGTGGAGAACCTGCGAACAAGCAAGGGCGTGAATGGGCAGCACTGGGCACTATTAAAAAGAAGAAAAATCACGCATCTCCACGAAGTGAACCATGACGAGTGGGCGAAGCACTGGGGATAGTTCGGTGTTACCGTAATTCACCCGTGACATTGCCCACTCATACATGTAAGTGAGTGACAACGTGTGTGTATATTTACACACGCGTTGTCATTTATGCTCCTGGTCTTTGTGAGGTTCCTGCACTCCCACGTCGTAGATCGTGCCCAGTTCCGGATTACATTTAGTTAACGCGCACGCTGCGAATCCTTATGGTTCAACTACACACAGGAGAAATCTCCCACCGGCACTACATTTCAGGTCACGGTCCAGTGCCTATATATACGGGGTGGCGCCGGTGAACGGTTGTGCAGCGCGAGCAGTCGGTTTTTTCAATCAAGAAGCCCGCTAGCAGACGCTGCCTGCGTCAGCGTTGTCTCTCGCGGGCGAGGGCGCGTTCTCGTTTCTGTCAGCACGCTGAGGAGCACCGCCGCCGTTCAGGTCGGCAGCGCCGCAGGCCGTTCTCACGCGGGGACGGGGAGGCTGACGCTCACAGCCGCATCGAGGGCTCTCTGGACGGCCCTTGGCTGGTGCAGTAGATCGGGTCTCTCTAACTCGGAGCGCCACTCTATATTCGTACTATTTGTAATACGTTTTGTATGCATACAAACTAGCTTAATGCTAAGTATCCAGATGTTTTTTTCACGTGTTTATTGATTCATGTACCTTTCTGGCAAATAAATTCAATTTAATTCGGTTCCTCGATGATGTGTTTAGGACCTCGTAAGGGGGGACACCGCCGAGCATATGATCTAAAGTGCTTCGTTCGTCACAATCGGGGCAGTCCGGTTCAAAAGTGTCCGCGCAAGAGGCGAGAGTGGACAGACTACGATAAGGCCTGGTGTACAGCATTCGAAACATGGCTGCCTGCGGCCTGGAGAGTTTCTCGTGCGGAAGAGGAAACGTTCACCTAGACAGCTGGTAGCGCATAGTAACCTTGCTGAATGTGAACAAAGCATCTCTTCCCGACTAGTCTCCGAGGTACCGCATCCGTCCAACCCGTCCCACCCGGCGCGCGCGCGTGTTGTCGACCTCGTTGAGGTTAGCTAGGGAGGACAAGTGCGACACGAGATGAGCCGGAAACCAAGTGATGGTGTGTGAGGAAATGGCTCTATCACCTAAGATGTGAGCGACCTCGGCGAAATCGGGACTTGATGCAAAGGCGTTGATGGCCGCGCGAGAATCCGTGCACATTTGATGGGTACTGTCGTCACGTAAAGCGAAAGCCACTGCGGCCTGCTCGGCTCTAGCTGGGGTGGTATTCCTGAGAGATGCAGAGTTGAGATTAAGCTGATAAAATACCAGATCATCGTTAGGAAAACGAGGGACGTCATAGCCATCCTGTGTTTGGATATAGAGAAGGCTTTCGATAAAGTATATCGCACGCCCCCATACTCGCTTCTATCTCAGACCTGGGCCTTGGCCAGAGCTTTCACGCTTTTGTCAGCTCGTTTCTGAGACACAGAAATGCCACGCTAAAGATTGGGGACATCAAATAAGAGCCCACCGAGCTCGGCTCGAGGGGTACGCCGCAGGTATCGGTATAGTATCCCCGCTCCTGTTCAACCGATCACCATGTGCAAATTGTCTCAGCGGCTCTCGGAAGTCGAGAGCATCAACCACATTATCTACGCGGACGACATCACCGTATGGTGCGTCGGAGGCTGCGAGGGTAGGGTAGCGGAAACACTTCAGGAAGCGCTGGATTGCACAGAGGGTTTCCTCACCGGCGAGGGGCTTCGCCTCTCCACGAGCAAGTCGGAGCTCCTTCTGTACAGACCTAGTAGAATGGGAGTTAAGCCCAAGGGCTGGGTCCCCCTGTTGGAGGTCAACCTCGCACCAGCGAGGGACACGCCATTCCCAGAGTTGAGATCATCAGGGTTCTCAGTATGCTCATCGAGTCGAACGGATGTAACGGGCATACCATCGCCAAAATCACCGAAAGGACGGATAACATGATACGGTTAATTACTCCGGTCCCGACCAGTCGTGATGGCATCAGGGAGGACAGTCTCTTGAAGCTATTCCACGCGTTCTTGATGAGCCACATCACATACGTGGCGACCATACACTGCTGGCAGAATCACGAAAAGACGAAGCTTAATATACTTGAAGCGGTCTGCACTGAATGCATGAAAGAAGACGAAGTGGAGTAGGGGAGAAGCGAAGAAGTAGGAATAAAGAGGCGGACGACACCCGTCTAATGGAGACAATGTGTTTTATGTCTCAGTTCCTTGTAGGAACTGAGACATAGGAAGGGTGTTCGACGGACATACTAAGAGCACAAAGCAAGAATAGGTAGAACAAATTTCCAAGCTAACAAAGCCTTATGATGTGCACTCTCTGCGTGTTGTTCTTGTACTAGCAGGGCACTTCCGGGCGTTTATCAAGGACTATGCGCTGAAAACAAGGTGGCTTGCACGCTTAACTCAAAAAGACACACCTTTCGAATAGAACCAGGAGTGCGAATCTGCCTATTGTGAGCTCGTCAAGCTAATATCGTCGGATCCCATCCTGCGAATACCAGATTTTTCTCTGCCATTCGTACTGAACACGGACGCATCACACTACGCAACTGGAGCTGTTCTATATACCAAAAACTTTCCAAGCAAGCTGATCAGAAGAAACATTACGTTGTGGGATACTACAGCTATACGCTGAAACAAGCTGAAATAAATTATTCAACTACAGAAGGAAGCGCTGGCCGTCTTAAAAGCCGTTCAATATTTTCGAACATACCTTGAAGTCGCCAAATTCACGCTTTTCACGGACCACCAAGCCTTGACTCACCTTTTAAATATGGCACAACCAAGAGGACGCATTGCAAGATGGGTGAACTATCTCCAACAATTCGATTTCCTAGTTTCACACCGTCCTGGCCCCCTTCTCACAGATGCCTACGCGCTATCCAGGTTGCTTGTTCAGGAGCCAGCTGATAACTCAGAAAGAATCAATCATGTAAAGCTATGGGAAGGTACAGAAGATCTCAAGTTTATTCATGGAAAGTACCATGTCCCACCTACTCTTGTTCAAAAGATTCTTCACCTGTACCATGACACTCCTGGATCAGGCGGACATGATGGCTTCTGGCGCACGTATAAGAAATTGCTCATGAGGTTCACATGGCCAGGCATGAAAAACGACATCAGCAATTATATCCGGACATGCCATCTTTGCCAGGTGAACAAAGTAAAGTTCAAGCAATCGACTGACGTTATGACAAACCCTGAGTACTCACGAGTGCCTTTCGAAGTTATTCATTTGGACTTTGCAGAGGTCAAAAAGAAGGGGGAGGGAGTCAGACGTACGCAAGCTTTTCTGCTCTCCATTGACGAATGCACAAGGACGGTTACCGCTAAAGCAGGAAAGGAGGATGCAAACAGCGTTATTAATCTACTTAAATATGAATGTTTCAAGCACACCAAGACGCTAGTTTGTGACAACGGTCCTGCGTTCCGGAGTTCCAAGCTAGAAAAATGGGCTAAAGACCGAGACATAGTTATTAAATATTCTTCTCCTTATCACCCTGCAGGAAACGGATTAGCAGAGCGGGCTATACGGGACAATAAGCAGTTCCTAAAGATGTATCCGGACTTTGCAAGCGGCTGGAAGTGCTGCCTTGAAGCCGCTGTAAAGCACCATAACCGGTCGCACACCACTGCTTTAGGCTGCAGTCCTCACTTCTTTACGTCCGGGACAGCGCCCGCACTTCCTGCAGACCGTGAAGTAGGACTGCTAGGAAAGCTTAAACTTACAGAAGGGAAGAAAACTGTCGAAGAACAACAAGTCTACCGACGTCGGACTGAAAAGAAATTTTGATAAGCGGCACAACAGCAAGATACCACATATTCAATCTGGGGAATACGTCCTTGTCAGGAAGGGAGCAACACCTTCAAATACTAAATACTATGGACCATTCCAAGTTGTAAGGACAGCATCACAGCATGGAATATTGAAGAACGTTTGGTGTACTGGAACCCGAGGTAAAATCGAGAGTGCCTCCATCGGAAACGTATTCAAATATTACACCAGGAGGTATAATCAAGGAAGTCGGGAAGAGTGAAGCGGTCTGCACTGAATGCATGAAAGAAGACGAAGTGGAGGAGGCGAGAAGCGAAGAAGAAGTAGGAATAAAGAGGCGGACGGCACCCGTCTAATGGAGACAATGTGTTTTATGTCTCAGTTCCTTGTAGGAACGCTACATACTCATTCGCAAAAGCATCAAACACGTGCTGGGTACTCCGACGAATGCCAGCACAGCGAGGCTCATGCACCTCGGGGTCCACAGCACGTTAGAGGAAATTATCGAGGCGCAGCACACGGCTCAGACTGCCACGCTGTCTTTTTGCACCGGGTGAGGTGCAGAAAATTTCAGGTGCTCTGGGGAGCGAGTGTGCGCGCGTGTGTTTGTGTGCTTAGCTAGAAGGTGCGGGTTCCATCCTCGCAGCCCCGTCTATGCATTTCCATAGCGCGAAGTACGAAGAAAGAAAGAAAGAAAGAAAGAAAGAAAGAAAGAAAGAAAGAAAGAAAGAAAGAAAGAAAGAAAGAAAGAAAGCATAAACGCGCCAAGCCGCGCTTGCCCCCATTTTGCCGATAAGGGAAGAGCGGCTCAATTTATTTCGGTTCGAGGAAGTGTCGAATACGAGAAGTGTGACACAGTAGCCACTGAAACCAATGAACACTGTGCTGTTTGTATATTTTAGTCCAGAATGACGGAAACGAGCAGGCGATAGGAGCTTGTTGTTTTGTGGGGTTTAACGTCCCAAAACCAGTTCTGATTATGAGAGACGCCGTAGTGGAGGTCTCCGGAAATTTCGACCACCTGGGGTTCTTTAACGTGCACTGACATCGCACAGCACACGGGCCTCGACATTTCGCCTCCATCGAAATGCAGCCGCCGCGGCCGGGATTCGATCCCGCGACCTTCGGATCAGCAGCCGAGTGCCATAACCACTAGACCACCGTGGCGGGGCAGGCGATAGGAGCCTATAGAAAGTCAAACAAACATGTCTGTCTGCTATATAGTGCCACTAAAAAAATGCGGGCCTCTTAATGGAATAGTTTTATGTTAAACGGTTCCTTAATTTCCTATATTTTAGTATTTGAGCTTCCCGTTTACGGAGTGGCACGTATGTACTAAGCCTACAAGGATTTACCGCTGTATCAGGTCTGTTAATATCGAGAGAAAGCAATGTGCCGTGCTTGCCATATATATTCCATAAAGCGCGTGTTTTGCAGAGCAATATGTCGCAGTGCTTGCGGGGGTGGTGTTTGGCGAGTTTCACGTAACAGATATTCCGTTTCGTAAGAGCTCCACAGAAATGCAAGCAAGTATATGCACACGTAATCATCAATTCATCAATACAGCATTATCGAGTGAGCGCCAAATCATGTATGCATGCTCTGCATATCATCATTCGCATGCGTCTATCAAAGGACGCTGTGTTTGTTATTGGGAAGCTTTGTTTTGAAAGCACTTGGAATGGCGTCCCTGCGAGCAATTTACATACAGCTGGCATATGAGAAATGGGCGCGGCGCTCTTTTGCGTGGCCTTGAACTTCGGCGCCACGAAAATTGCGTGCCTTCGTTGACCGTATAGGTATCTTAATATAATGTTAGAGAAATGGCCGAACATGTAGCGATATGGCATCATGGCCCTCTGCACGGCACACTTTCATGCACAACGTTGTTAGTGCTGTCACTTGTCTTCATGAGATTTGGAGCGCGTGCACGTACTGGTATCGGCGCCATGCGAAACACGGTTTCTCCATTAAGAAAGAAGAACGCATCACTTTGCTCGCAATTACGAAGTGGTCGGATATTGGTGCTTAATCAAAGGGGTCCTGTGGACGTAGTGCTGAGTCATTAAACAGAAACTGAGTGCACACACACACACACACACACACACACACTAGAAAAGAAAGAGCACACACTATACATGCGCTTAGCTACTGCGTGCATGGCTACGTGCGCGTACAGAATAGATGGAATCGTCGCACGTGTTGAGAAGAGCTACAGCAAGCAGTAATAATCCATGATCGAAAGCTCGTGTGGAAATGCAATGTAATCATTTCTCATGCAGTAACGAGAATGACGTCTTTACGCACAGTGCGGCATTCCCGGCGACGTGACAGGTTCCCGGGATGGCACAGTTTGGTCACGGTGATGGGACGGCGCTACAGCACTCGAATTACAACGGCGCGAGAGGGCGTCGTATGAATTTTGTGAGAGGACGGCATACAGAATATTTTACGTTCGATTAGGTGTATATTAATACGCCGCCGTGTTTGCCCGACATAATTACATGTTCCCAAAGGGAAGAAAAGTTCTTTATTCAAGCACAATGAACAAAGCGATTCACATGCTTCTGGTGGCGCTTCCTATTATCATATGACGTCATCTCTGTGCCCTTCGGTGCACGATGAAGCTGATAAGCCCGCGCGGGCCGATAAGCACCAGCCGTATACGTTAACCTGCTTTCCCTCAACCTCATCCAACGCCAAGGGCGCGATCGTAGATCTTTGTTCGGAGGAGAACGCGTTCTCTGGCTGCAATGTCACGAAGTGGTGGTGCGGCTCTCAGTTAGCGCGCTGCGGATACGGCGGGAGTAAGTGCGGCGCATGCTTCCACGACTGGTCAGTCACCTTTGTTTGAGTGGGTACTGCTTTGTGACTGGGTGTCCCATAGATATGCGAGAATGCAGGGGCGAGAGCAGCCAATCGGCAAGCGGTGAACATCTAAAAAATTGACGCGCATGTTTCGTTGTCTTCTTGTAGACAAATCACAATAAAAACGAAATGTTTTTTGCCTTCGAATGAATAAGAGTGCTTTATGAAAATAAATAGTTTCTTTTCGTGGGCATGACCAGCAACGGAAACGTGGTCATGAAAGGCCGTAGTGGAGGGCTCCGGAAATTTAGACCACCTGGGGTTCTTTAACGTGCACTGACAACGCACAGTACACGGGCCTCTGGCATTTTCGCCTCCATCGAAAATGCGACAGCCGCGGCCGGGATCGAACCCGCGTTTTTCGGGTGGCAGCCGAGTACCGTAACCACTACACCACCGCGGCGGACCAAACGCGTTAGAAACATGCAGTACACTCTAGTAAGGGGAGAGAGGCCACAGCGTCTTACACCAGCTTCTTACACGCGCCGTAACGCGCTAGCACAAACCCATCATCATCGTTAGAAACGGACAGTCTTTCGCTCTCTCTCTCTCTCTGTCTCTCTCACACAAGACAGCAGATGGAAGAGTGAGAGAGCTCGCGCGCCGGGAGGAACGCGCCGAGGGCGAGCGCGAGCCTCCCGGCGCGCGAGCTATCGAGCGCAATCCTAGAACGAGGTGGTTACGACTACAAGGGACGAACGACCCACGCCTTAAGGAGCTTCGCCCCTAAAAAACGTGGCATTGTCCCGACGCTTCCGACGTAAGTGCGGTCTAGGCTAATGACATGCGGTGAAAGCGAACAAAATCGAACGCGTTCGCAAACAGCGGTGTCCGATCTCCACCCAGTTTGATAGTATATATGTTGGGATAAGTGCCGCACTGATGTTTCTTTCATTGTACACTGAGGCAATGCGTGCGTACTATCCCTTTGTTTTTTCTGTTACAGCGTTACTCCTTTTCGCGATATTCCTTGTAGCAAATGTTAAACAATGTCGTACATAGTACTGCGTTATATGACGTTGAACTGAAAGAAATAGCTGAAAAAAAATTAAGACCAGTCCCTCGCTTAAGAAATCTGACCCAACAGCGGTACTGGGGCCACTATGCCAATTTCACTCTCACTGTTATGCCACTATGATGTCACTACCGTGTCAGTTTCACTCTCGCTATCGTTAT
Source organism: Hyalomma asiaticum (assembly GCA_013339685.2). Classification (NCBI taxonomy): domain Eukaryota; kingdom Metazoa; phylum Arthropoda; class Arachnida; order Ixodida; family Ixodidae; genus Hyalomma; species Hyalomma asiaticum. Next base: position 111,785,217 of record CM023483.1, on the reverse strand, counting down.
CACTGTCACCATCACGTAGCAGTGTGAGGGCAGTCTTTCTTTCTTTCTTTCTTTCTTTCTTTCTTTCTTTCTTTCTTTCTTTCTTTCTTTCTTTCTTTCTTTCTCCGAGAACGAATTAAAAAATATCACCGCTTCTTTCACTCCGCGAACAAAGTCGAACAGCGACCACGTTCGCATAAAATTGGCTTTACGGGGCCATATTTATGTGAAGAAGGCTTTGGTGTTCGACCAGGATTGAAAGGAGTGGTGATTTCTTTTCTAATTCCTTATGGATAAAGTGGTACAGCATTTTCGGACACTGCTTCGGTAAGCGACGACGGGACATCGCTGCCAGAGGCCGAGAGAATTTTCCAACCCCAGCAGACGGAAACAAGGTCCTCGTGCTTGTCAGTGCTTGGATATACGCAGGAGGTGGCTCCAGTTGCACGCTCACGGACCCCACGAACCAACCCTCTCTGCTGAATCTGTTAGCGAGATGAGCGTTCAGCGACTCCACCGTCCAGGCATGTCCGGACACGCCAGCAACAAGATGCCCTGTGAAAACTCGCAGCCCGATCCAGCGACTTTAGCACTCCCACCCAACGAATGCACAGACGCTCTCCTGCTGAATAATGCCACACTCAAGGGCGACGAGTCCGTTAACGTCATGGCCGTCGATCGTCTTTGGCCTAGTTGTGCTGTCTTTCCTGTAGGTGTTAGCCCCGAAGGTTCTGCCGAATGTGGCTTGCCAAGATGCGACGAACCGAGCTCCATAGACGACACGACACTGACAACGCCATCGAAAAGCGAGTCGCGACGCCCACCAACACGAAAGCTTGTCCAATCATTGCGGACAGCATGCAGACGACTCCAACGCACAGCATATCTTACCGCGATCAGCGCGATCGAATTCACTTACTACGACACATGGTGGTTAAGGATCTAAATCTTCCACCTACGACAACTTCTGAGGTGCGACTGAAGAGTAGTGTGAGAAAAACACTGCTACCAAAGCGACACGTGGAATACAGCCTTACAGAGACATGCCCGGAAACCTGCCAAGTCGCAGCATGACCGAGGCCTGCGACGACCACAGCGACACAACCAGCGTCGGCCTCCAGAGGCTTTTCTGGCGATTTGCCATGCTATATCTCGGCGACCCCAAGACCGACCAGCGCGGCACGGCCAGTGCCGCCCACCCGAGCTGACACCGAACAATTTTCGCGTAAGGCCACAGCTTGCCCGAGATATACCACCACAGCTATTCAGTCAGCATAGTCCACCTGAGGCATCATTGTCATTTCTACGAAACCGACAAAGGCCATGACATCACGTTTCAGTGGCTACCAGGCCACTCTGGAATAATCGGCAACGAGCACGCAGATAATGCTGCGAAACGTGCCTACGAAATTGGAGTGCTGCAAGCCATCCCACTGTCAAGAACGGATGCAGCAAGAAAACTTCGCTCGCTTGCGCGTGATATGACTATAGCGCTGTGGAACACTCCTGGTCTTCTGCATACCCGTCTGCACCGCCTCGACCCATCACTACAACTTCGAGTTCCGCGTGGGCTTACCCGCTGTGAAACTACAGTACTTTGCCGCCTGTGGCTAGGCACGGCATTCACAAGAAGTTTCAGCTGTCGCATTGGACTGGAAGACAGTGCTGCCTGTATTCACTGCGGCAGCGAGGAAACAATTGTGCACGTCCTCTGCGATTGCCCTTGGTACTGCTCCCAGCGACAGACTCTCGCCACAGAATTGTCACGCCTTGATGGTCGACCGCTGTCCGATACGAAACTTCACACTACGTGGGCACTTCTGTTGCCGCCCTCCGGATACGTTCAGCGCCTCATGCTCGCAGCGTAGCCGAAGACGTCCTCCGAGGCACAGCCAGTGCTGGCCATCAGAGGAAATTTTGCACTTCTTGCCTGCTGCGCATGCTCGCAGTCGTGGCCGAGTGTGATGCCGGAGAGACACAACGACTTTTCCCGTGAACCATGGAGCTCGTACGCTCCCGGATCGGGCTGAGCGAAGTGGAAAAAGAGGAAGTAGAGAATAGAACAGCCGGCCTGCGGCAAAGGCGCGGTGTCTATGTCTCTTTTAGATGCGAAGCAGCTCATGCTCGGGGCTATGTCCCTCCCTCCAACCGCCGTGTGGCGTCCACACCCGCACTGCGCATGCGCATCCTCCTCCCCTCCTCTCCTCTCAGCATTCCTCCTCTCCGAACGACGCGCGTTGACTATGGCAGCGCCTCCTCTATTGTTTTAAAAAAATAGAGGAGGCGCTGACTATGGAAACGCTCTGTCTTCGATGAACGCTTTACCAGCTCGCAAGGAACGAGAACGTGCCCTCGCCCCCGAGGGACAACGCTGAGCAGGCAGTGTCTGCTAGCGCCAAACCGATGCAAACGCGGTGTGCAACCCCCCCCCCCCCCGTGCTACTTCGCATCGCCTCATGGTCCCCTTTAGCGGGAGATGGTGTAATTCCTTTTCTTTTTACAGTACTATATATATATATATATATATATATATATATATATATATATATATATATATATATATATATATATATATATATTGCAGCCTGAGATAGTAGCCACTAAAACCAAAACCAATCACCACTGTGTATATTGTAGTTCAGAATGACTGAAACGGGCAGGCGATAGGAGCCAGTAGAAACTCAAACAAACATGTCTGTTTTTGCTATAGTACCATTAACATATGCGGGACTCTTAATGGAACAGTTTTATGTTAAGCGGTTCCTTAATTTCCGGCATTATATATTTGAGCTGCCTGTTTACGGAGTGGCATGTGTGTACTAAGCCCACCAGCATATATCCCTCTATAAGGCCTGTTATTATCAAGAGAAAGCAATGTGCCGTGTTTGCCATATATATTCCAGAAAGCGCGTGTTTTGCAGAAGACTATATCCCAGTGCTTGTGCTGGTGGTTTTTGGCGAGTTTCACGTAACAGATATTCCGTTTCGTAAGAGCTCCACAGAAATGCGAGCAAGTATATACACACGTAATCATCAATTCATCAATACAGCATTATCCAGTGAGCGCAAAATCATGTATGCAGTATGCATGTCTGCGTACCATCATTCGCATGCGTCTATCAAAAGACGCTGTGTTTGTTATTGGGAAGCATTGTTTTGAAAGCACTTGAAATGGTGCCCCCGCAAACAAACTGCATACAGCTGGCGTATGAGAAATAGGCGCGGCGCTCTTCTGCGTGGCCTTGAACTTGAGCGCCACAGAAATTGCATGCCTTCGCCGCCGTATAGGTTTCCTAATATAGTGTTACGCGAATGGCAGAACGTGTAGCGATATAGCATCATGGCTCTCTGCAGCATGCTTTCAGGCACGACGTTGTTTGTGCTGTCACTTGTCGTCTTCATGATATTTGGAGCGCGTGCACGTACTGATATCGGCGCCATGCGAAACACAATTTTCGCATTAAAGAGAACGCGACACTTTGCTCGTAATTACGAAAGGGTCCTGTGGACGTAGTGCTGAATCATTAAACAGAAACTGAGTGCAACACACACACAGCACGGCAACGTGCGCGTACATAGTAGATGGCATCGTCGCACATGTTCAGAATAGCTAAAGCAAATAATCATCCATGATGCAACGCACGTGTGGAACACTGAATAATGAAGTTGAATTGTCCGCCATGCATTAACGAGAATGGCGTGTTTACACACAGTGCAGCATTCACGGCGATGTGGCAGGCTCTCGGGATGACACTGTTTGTTCATGGTAACGGCGCAGCATTACAGCACTCGAATACAACGGCGCGATAGACAGTGTGCCGCAATGTGGACGGCGTGCAGAATGTTTTATGTTCACTGAGGTGTATATTAACGTACCGCGCTGTTTTCCCGACGTAATTACATGTGCCCAGAGGGAAGAAGAGTTCCTCGTTAAAGCTCAATGCATAACGCGATTCACATACTTCTGGTGGCGCTTACTATTATTAAATGATGTCAGCTGTGCCCTTCCTTGCACGATGAAGAATTGAGCTGATAATCTCGTATGGGGACGATAAGTATCACCCGTACGTCAAGCTGCTTTCGTGCAACTTCGTCAAGCGTCAATCTTAGAGTATATATGGAGGATAATTACTGCTTTCATGTTTCTTTTATTTTGTACTCAGAGACAAAACATGCGTATTAGACACGATAGTCTTTCTTGGTATACTTGAACGCAGAAATTTTGGCTCTGTCTGTTTGTCTGTCTGTCACACGATTCAGCCACCCGGCCAAAGTTTAAGCACTTTCCTAACGCCCAGCCATCTTGAACTGGTATCTGCGTTCATACTTGTGAACGTTGTCGATCAAAAAGCAATATTACTGCACATCTGAGTCACAACATGAATACGTATGTAATAGATGCTGTGTTACTTTACTAGAAAATACATAGATACGTAATTCTAAAGACCCTAGTGTTTGTTAGGCTGCGCTAAAAATGCGACGCTATGCACGAAAAAGGCTTCTGGCCGACGATTTGGTGCTGCCACCTGGCAGTTGCCCAGAAATTTTGCCCAAGCTCACGTTTCCCGACGGCCTGGCAGATGGCGTCCATATCTCACGCAGCGCTGGTACGGCCGACAAAAGACTATCGTCTTTCGACGACATTTGCAGCGAAGCACGCAGATATGCGGCCATTTTTTTTTTAGGGGCGAAGTTCCTTAAGGTTTGGGTCTGTCCGTCCGTTGTAGTAGCGCGTTACCTACTAAGAACGCGCTACTAGGAGGGCGCGTGTGGGAGGCGCGTCCTCGGCGCGTGCCTCCCGGCGCGCGAGCTCTCTCTTTTCCATCTGCTGTCTTGTGAGAGAGAGACAGAGAGAGCGAAAGGCGCGCGTTGACTATGGAAACGCTCTTTCTTCGATGAACGCGCTACCAGCTCGCAAAGAAGGAGAACGCGCCCTCACCCGCGAGAGACAAGCTTGACGCACGCAGCGTCTCCTAGCAAGTTTCTTGATTGAAAAATACCGACTGCTCGCGCTGGAGAACCGTTCACCGGCCACCCATATATATATATATATATATATATATATATATATATATATGCACTGGATCTGCCCCGCCCCACGGTGGTCTAGTGGTTAACGCACTCGGCTGCAGATCCGAAGGTCGCGGGATCGAATCCCGGCCGCGGCGGCTGCATTTCGATGGAGGCGAAATGTTGAGGCCCGTGTGCTGTGCGATGTCAGTGCACGTTAAAGAACCCCAGGTGGTCGAAATTTCCGGAGCCCTCCACTACGGCGTCTCTCATAACCAGAACTGGTTTTGGGACGTTAAACCCCACAAATCAATCAATCAATCACTGGATCTTGACTTGCAATGAAGTGCCGGTGGGAGATTTCACTTGTGCGTAGTTGAACCATAAGGATTCGTAGCGTGCGCGTTAACTAAATTAATCCGGAACTCGGCACGATCTACGATGAACCTCCGCAGCTTCGCCCACTCATCATCATTCACTCCGTGGATATGCTGTGAATTTTTTCATGGTTTCCTTTTTCTTGCAATTCTCATGAGCTTTCCGCAAACACTATTGTTCCTTTTCACGATATTCCTTGTCGCAATTGTTAAACAAATGTCGAACATAGTATTGCGTTATGTGATGTCGAACTTGATAAATGAAAGAAATAGTTGAAAGAAAAAGAAAGAGAAATTAAGGCCAGTTCCAAGCGTGTGAAATCTGAGTAAACAGTGGAGCTAGAGCCAGGGTGTCGATTTCACTCTCACTATCTTTGTCACTATCACCACCGTGTGGCAGTGGGCTAAGGGCAAGAGTGTGGCTTCTTTGTTTTTTTTACAGAACACATCTTGGTTTCAATAATTTATCAAACGTACATGCTGTAACTGAACGCCAGCCTCCAAACTTTTCCTTCTGCAAAGTACGAGAGAAATTGTAAAGTTGGAAGGCACGTTCGACTAACTTTCGTATAGCAGGTTCCCGAACAGTTCCCAGCCGCGCTGATGCACTTCGTGTGGTATGTTCCTCCAGGATCTCCGGTGAAGCACAAATTCCGACAGGCTGATGAGCAATGCCAAAATCGGGATAGCACACAGAAGCACAGCCCACACCTGCAGGATATTTGAAAGTAGCGTTTCACCTTAAAGGGACACTAAACGCAAGTATTAAGTTGAGCACGGCTGAATTATTAGGCTTGTGTGATAACCGCTTCTCCATTATACGCGAGAATAAAGTCCTTAGATATCTTTTCTAAAAATCTAGGGACTTTAGACGAGAACACAGCAGTTGTGGGAGTGAAAACGATGAAATTGAGAAATCGGAGCGGCGCCCTCTGTCCCACTCTGTGGATACCTTTTTGAAATGACGTCATATATTTTGATTCACTCAATTACTGTTCCAGGTGAAAGTTGCAAGTGATTTAGATAAACTATGACAACAAATAAATGTGCACTAGCCACAGTTTTTCGCACGTATTACGGCTGTACAGCTCACTGCTCCCTAGCGTCGACAACCGGGATCGTGACGTCAAGTCCCCTTACGGGCGCGCGCGATTCAAATTAAGCAGCGACACCGGGGACATTGGCAGGCTTGCTTTCGACGAAAAAAAAAAAAATCAATCCTTCCATTCGCGCGTAGAAAGCGGTTATTAATGCCCAATACCGGTAAAAAGAAATCGGTCTAGCCAAACTTAATATTTTTGCCTTAATATCCTTTTATCGAGCACCCGTGACGCCAACAGTGAAATTTCGGCTATCCGCCACTGAAGGTCGAGGTTACACAAGAACGCTAGCGCGTAATTTGGGCTTTCTTCAACGAGCTGCATCAAGGCGTTGTGAAATGAGAACATGTACATACTTTGTCACTCACACTGACTCAGCAATATTTTCTTTTTGTTGCGATCGCTGATACTCAGTGGCACTCGATCTAGTTCGTAGGGGTCCATATTCCGCACACTCGGTCTCATTCGCACTTACCTGTACTCGCATCTACTCACCCTCGCTCAATCCACACAGACACTGGCATACGTAGCTCATACGCACACACCGAACACACTTACTCATGCAACTGTGTGCATAAACATATGGTCACCCATACAAAAATCGCGGTAGCACGCCCCTGGAACCTTTAGACCTTTTTTTTTTTTTAATTTATTGCACACTGCGACTATCAGTCCTTACACGGAGAACATTTACATTAGCGCACAAGCCAGATGAAGGAGAGAGAGAGAGAGAGCATTACAAAAAATACGCAAATATATAAATGTACATGATGGTCACGGGAGCCGGAAAGTAAAACGTATCACCTGATATTGTATCATGCAAAGCACGATAAAAACAAAGGAAAATCCGCTTCCTTTTCGATAAACTAGCGAGTAAAGCCACCTTGTGATAGTGCTCTGCATATTACGCGCATTACGCGGAGCAGCGTCACCTGACGACGTATGAACCGCAGTCAACTCATTTTAGTTTAGCAACGTTAAATTAGCGCGTGAATTAGCGTGGGCCACCAAAAGCGCTCCGCTGTTAAAAGAAAGCTATTATCCCGACAGACGTACGAAGTGAGATCGTATCAACGGCGCTTCGCTGTAAGCACAAATGATTTATTTCTTTTTCTTCTCGACACACACCCTCCTGCAATACTTCTATGTTCCCAGAAAGGTGAGTCGCACATACTTAAGCTAGGTGTTTTCCGTTGAGCAGAAGGTACTGCATTTATCGCAAAGCTTTTCGGCGGGTCAACTCGTGTACATTTGTGCTCTAGCTTACCTTCCAATCGAAGGTGAGTATGTAGCCGAATACGTTCGAGGTGCTGACGTCGCTGGCCGACAGGATGCCGAATGGCACGTATATGATCACAGGGCTGTATTCCCCGACTGCATAGCGGCTGTAAGTCTGGATCAATGGCATAATGGTCATGTCCACCTCCTGCAGGACATCGTGAGTACATGTGGTTCCGATCAACCATATAAGGCCATCTTTTCATTCACTTTTTTGAAAATGCAACATCTTCCTATAGGACTTTTATGATCACGTTATTTAACAGGATAAGATCTGCCAAATCCCGTTTCTCGCAAAAACCAACGCCGTGAACAGCAATAGAACTTAACCAGGCAAGTGTGTCAGAAGTAACAGATACGGGCATCCGGACTTACGTTCACTTCTTACGTTTCTACTTCCAGCCTCCTAATTGACTTCCAGTACTACTTGCGGTGACCTAGTTCACTTCCGTGCACCTAATCAAGTTCCATTATCCACTTCCATTCTCGTAATTCGAGCTGCGACGCGGTAACTACAAAAATAAGTAATAATGCAACGTTACCGTAATTTATTTTCAGTAGATAGATTAAGCTACCTGACCCGCCTCGTTGGTCTAGGGACCATGAAACTGGGCTGCTGATCTGAAGGTCGCGGGATCGAATCCCGACCGCGGCAGTTGCATTTCGACAGAGTATAAATTTTGAGGCCCATATGTACTGTGAGATGTCACCGCACGTTAAAGAAATTCCGGAGCCTTCCACTACGGCGTCACTCAAAATCATGTCGTGGTTTCGGGACGCAAAACCCGAGAAATCAGTCAGTTAAGTTGCCTTACATATTTCTTCGTTCACCATGGCATGAGTCCTAGCACTTCGCCTTATGTAGCAACCCTCGTGATAGATAGATAGATAGATAGATAGATAGATAGATAGATAGATAGATAGATAGATAGATAGATAGATAGATAGATAGATAGATAGATAGATAGATAGATAGATAGATAGATAGATAGATAGATAGATTATCATTCCACAAGTGAATCCCGATATGCTATGCACATCTAAACATCAACAATGTGTTGAATCTTACTGCGACCTTGCACTTTTTTGGAGTGTTCATGCGGTTTGATGTAATCGAATCTAGATGCTTGCCCTGTTGAATATTCGTTTCATTATTTCATAGTAATTTCCAAGTTTTCCACGTCTGCCAGTTGCGCTTGGCCTGATTTGGCCAATTAACTTGACCAAATCGGGCGGTAAAGGCATGAGAGGAGGGAGCACGGCAGAATGGTTGTCATGGCACATTTACTATAACGTACGAAAGGCAGTGCCCTTATCCACATTTTCGCTGGCAAGGTAAGATATAATCGCGAACCTATGATTAGCTCACCGACACTACGTAACACTGCATTGTCTTCGTCTCTCGCTGGCGGTTCTATCTGCGTCCCATTTTGAGCTATCCCCTATTCTGTAAACCACAAATAGCGTGCGGATGGTATGATAGCCTTACATACCATGATCCGCTGTTTGCCATCAGCACCAAGATTCAAAGACTTAGACGGTAAGAGCGATAGGTGTGTTAAGGAATAAAAGACAATAAAAGCCCCGTGCATGACAGACTTTGTCAGCGAGCACTTAGGGAACGAACTCTTAACGCAAGGATATAAAATGTAGCCTGTTTTCTATGCTAACTGAGCTGATGCAGAACGCTGGAAAATAAAATGCACGCACGCTTAAATTTTCTTGGGTGTTTTCCGCGCATAAATCAGCCCCTCAAATGAGAAAAGGCGTGGCAAACGTGCTTTTCCAGACATGCGCGCTGCCCCGCCACGGTGGTCCAGTGGCTATGGTACTCGGCTGCAGATCCGAGGGTCGCGGGTTCGAATCCCGGCCGCGGCGGCTGCATTTCGATGGAGGCGAAATGTTGAGGCCCGTGTACTGTGCGATGTCCGTGCACGCTAAAGAACCCCAGGTGGTCGAAATTTCCGCAGCCCTCCACTACGGCGTCTCTCATAATCAGAGCTGGTTTTGGGACGTTAAACCCCACAAATCAATCAAATCAATCAGACATGGGCGCTCTTTTAAAATTTATAAGAAAAGATGCATTAAAGGTGTTTTATATCTAATCTACCCAAGAGGGCGTTATTTTTTGCTATTGACGTGTCCTAGTGGTGAAGTATGACCGCACGATATGTAATCACGCTAATACACCGTTCCCTCATTGTCTGCGCATGGCTGTCAACGGCCTACATCCAGCACTTTATCTTTTATCTCGTTACTGCACGCATAGAGCCACTAACGCAGGTGTCTCCGACAGGAATAGCTATGTGCAGACCACGAGGGCACGGTATTACCGTACCGAAATTACGATAACCCACCAGCGCCAAAATACCCTATATCGTGAGATTTCACGTCTGTGACTGGTTCTTCACTGAAGTTCGCTATACTTTGCCACAGGAAGCATTTGTCAAATTGCAGTTCTATAGTCAGCGGTTAGTGAGTTTGGAACGTTGCGCAAATAAACGGTTGAAGTACTGTTAAAATCCTTGAAAATGATTGCTCACCCGTCGCTGCACAAGCCCAACCATGCCTGTCCAGGTCCCATTCGGAAGGCAGACTCCCACTTGCCAGTCCGCAGGAACAGTTGCTTTGTAGCTGGTTCGTGAAAAAATGATAGGCGTCTTATTACGCTCTGCCCACAGGCACAGTCCTTCAAATAGGTCATCGCGCGTATGATGGCTCCTTATTTCATTTATGCACGTGATCTTAAAGAAACATGTCGCCACCAGTTGGCTCCCAAAATTTTGGTTGTAATGTAGTGTACTGACAATAACGTAGAAGTTAAGCCAATGTATAACATTGCATTTAAAATGTCACCTAATGTACATACCGCGATTTTTACAGTATATAAATAATGAAAATAGATGTTTTTCTCAAATAGTCAAGGCCTTCAGCAAGTGCCCCCCAACCCCGAAACAAATTTCTGGCTACGGGCCTGCCATACTGATACCATGGTTGGGACATTAGTACCAGTGTTCGTAGTCATTACGATCATGCTTTTACGTGCCGACTCGATCAAAATGCTAAGAAATGATGACTTCGACGGTATTCAATCGCAATATATGCTTGCCAGCAAATATAGCCTGTATACAAGCATCTTTCAGTGCAGGTCTGTAGAGAATGCCGCTTTTCTACTGCTACATTCTACTTCAGCCTCTCCCTCCCTCCCCTTCCCTCTCTCTGATTGTTAGTGGTCGTGTGTTCACGAAAGGTAAAAATGCATTCTCGCGCGTCGAGACTGAGATGAAAGAGGGACGACCTCTTACGTCATGTTCAGGCTGCTTGTGAGGGCGTCCAGTAGCTGACCCATGGGCCCGATGACAGTCGATACTCCGCTGCGGTAGACAACCGTCACGTACGGAGGCCACTGTGCATGTTGAATAGATTACGCACTTTTGCGTCGTCGGATCATTCGCTTCTTTCTCTCAAACGCCAACCAAGATCGAATAAAACTATCCTGGTATTAGTGCCACCACCTTGGAGGGAGGGAGTGTAGACACCAAAATAGGACGCTAAATTTACCATAACGTATGCTTCTCTTGTTTACGAGAAACGCTGTAGCGAATTCTGACTGAGAACAGGTGGTCTTAATGGAATTTATTTGAGTTTCAAAGTGTAGAAACGAAAGTTTACTTTTCGGAATTGTTGCGATGCTGATGGTGGTGGTGCCGAGTCCACCGTGCGAGTGCGCCTCGAACCATTTCATGTTATAGGTCTCAGTGCGGATTAACAACCAGTCCCGCACCAGGGGCAAGCATGTTGGGCGCCGCTGTTGTAATTTCACCCTGCCGAGGAGGTTTGGATAAGTGTTGGTATGCGTAGCACGCTAGTACATCTCCTGAGTGCGTGTGAGTTCCTGGTGTAGGTGAACGTGTGTTCATCTATAGCTCCTCGCTATATTCCAGAATGGTTACCGTTCTTCACCCCTTAACGCCCGCTAAAGGGACACTAAAGCGAAATAATTTAACGCAGCTTACACTAGTGGCGCAAAGCTAGCGAAGCAACGAAGCTGATGGGCACTTGGCTGGTCCAGGTCTTCATCATCGCCATCTTCTTTCATCTCCTTTTTCATCATCACCTTCTTCTTCTTTTTCTTCTTCTTCTGGTAACTGGTAGGTGTAGCGTCACCTGGTTGCTAGGCAAGGCCATTTCAAGGTCACATGCGTGATACGGACGAAAGAACGAAAACATTATAAACAGCTGCGCTGTTAAAAGCAATTTTCCAGTATTAGCAGGTTACCTTTTCGCAAAACCAAAAACACCAATCTTTCGAGGAGACGGCCCCCGCTAAGCTAGAAAACGCACACACACACACAAAAATAAACGGGTGGCGACGCCACTTTAATGTTCCAGCACAAACACGCGTGACGTCACAGATTCTTGATGGCGTCTACTGAGGCCCACATAACTATTTAGCGGCAAGGAATACAGACGTGGTTTCCTAAAAAAAAAAAAACCAAGAACTTTGCGCAGGGAGTTTCAGAAGATTTGAGGGAGCGAATGGCGAGAATATTATTTTAAAAATAAAAAAAAATTAATTGGCCTTCTGACGTCATCAGGCCGAAGTTCCGGCGGGAATTTCAGTACCGAAGCGTTAACGTCCATTTTCTCTTTTCGTATTGAACGTGGCGTGCCAAAATTAAAGACAATCGAGTTCTCGAAACATAAGTTATCATTTTAAACCACTTCACCATTTCACTTTGGCGTCCCTTTAAGAGCAAAAGAACGATGAATAAAGTTATAAAGTTAAGGTTCGCTTGTGAATATGGGCACTTTCAGCAACCTTCAAGGCCGGAGAAAAACGACATTATCATCCTCGGCTGCCTTGAAGCCTTTGCACAGCACTCTTCTCCACGAGTGGGTACTGTCTGCGGGCGAGAGACAGTCATGTACCATCTTCGTGGTAATGCATGCGCACTCACGGCCACGGCGTTCAAGAGCCAGCCCATCAAGTTGAACTGCGCAGAGCATACTTATACCACCATGAAAACCTCCATTTAGTCTTCATTGAATGCAAACTGTTATCTACTTACTTTATTACACACAAGCGACCTTCCAGCTAGCTTCCATGTACAGCCCGTTCTTTAGAAAAACAAATTCATGAAATGTTTTATTGCATTTACTGGCCATTATTAAAGAAGTTACGGCATTGTGTAGCGTGTACACTTGACACCCCCTACGTCGCTGCGTACAAATACGAAGTTGTTATAAAATAAGGGTAAGAAGATACAGGACGCTTATTACCGTACTGGTCTTACATTTCTCGCTTTCTCCGCGACTTGGAGCTCCTTTGAAATGGTTCGAACTAACTTCCCTCGGTCGTCACTCACGACGACATGGAGCCGCCGAAAAAAAAAAAAGGAAACTGGGGTTCTGACGACATCTGACCGCTGATTGTGCTTTCTTCATTTTCGCCACATATGCCACGTCACCGCCAGAATACGTCATTTCCCTCCGCACCTTGTAAACGAAAAACTTCGCTACGTTCAGAAAGGTGGCAATTTCCAAGTAGCTGTGGGCCACTGCCAGGTTGACGAGGACTGTATTGTATTTTATCTCCTGCGTCAACCTGTATGTAATCAGAACTGGTTTTGGGACGTTAAACCCCACAAAACAAAACAAACAAACAACCTGTATGCTTCCATCTTTAAACAAACTGTGCCGTATGAATGGTAAGGGATCAACCAACAGAAAGCCGCACGCCTCGACAGACATGATTAGCCTAGTGGTGTCTGTGGCGATAATAAATAGTGTTCTGAAATGCCTCGCGCAACCGGCACGTCAATTGCACCGTAAACACTGAGAGATCCTCCGCAAGATATTGTGTGAAGAAGTGCGTATACTTCTATTAGATTTTTGGTAACAGTAGAAAAAACGACGACGAAGTGCATCTCTTGTAGAACGCTTCAGCTGCTGCTCCTTCCATTTTCGCTATATTTATCTGTTTCTCGGGGGCCCTGTCCCCTCCCTCGTGGCTACGGACACGGACTCGTCCAGAGGTCCGCCCAGCCAGAGGTCTACCTTGACGAGCGCAGCGGTACATCAGCGCGCCTGGTCCAGTACCGGTGAAGCCACCAGTCACCACGCAATGGATATGGACGTGGAGCCTTCTGTTGCGCCGACCGTCCAAAGGTCAGTTATGCCAAGATCATCAAGAAAACGCAGCACCAGCCCCAGCAGCAGCGAGGACACCGAGGTGTACTCGATCTCGGGCGATGAGTCGTCGGATGATGGCTTCGAAACGGTGCGGAGTAGGAAGGCAAAACGAAGAATCGTCGCGGCGTCATCGCCAGCGAGCACCCTAGTTTCGAAAACTAAAGAAGAACGATGGCCGCACACCATCTTATTCATGCCTGATGACCCTACCGTTAGCCTCCGAACAGTCAACAGGCAAGTCCTTTCGGTATTTCTCGAGGGGATCGCGCCGAACGAAATCAAGGATGTCCGATTAAAAACGCGCAAGAACATCCTTGCTGTGGACATGATGAATGCAAGCGCCTTAGACAAGCTCCGACGAATATCGGATTTGGCCGGCATCAAAGTCCGATCTATTATTCCAATGTATGGCGCCTGCGTGGCGGGTGTCATTTACGACATTGACTTGGCAATCGTCAACTCGGACCTTCCAATCCTTATAAAACCGGCGGAGGCGGGGGTCGTCATCACTGGTGTTTTTCGTCTAGGAAACACCCGCTGCGTGAAGCTGGTCTTCAAAGGGGACTCTCTACCATCCCATGTAAAAGTTGGGCATTTCAGACATCCTGTTCGGCCTTTCATGCCCAAACCGCTTCAGTGTCATAACTGCATGAAGCTTGGCCATGTGAAGGGTGTCTGCACAAGCAACACAGTGTGCCCCCGATGCGCTTAGCAGCACACGGCCGACGCTTGCCGTGCGGAAACTCTCAAGTGCGGCAACTGTGATGGCCCTCATGATGCTGCCTCTAAAGACTGTCCACGAATCAAGCGGGAACTCGCTGTTATAAAACAAATGGTGAGAGACAGCTCAACCCACAAAGAAGCTGCTGAAAGGGTACGGCGTCGGCGCAACCGTCGACGAAAGCGATCTAGACAGAGTGCTAATCTCAAGCTACCTGAGAACAGCACGTCACCGTCGAGCACGAAGACTACAAGCACGAACAGAAACGTGACACAGGGATCTAATAAGGTCGAAGACTGGCCTGCGCTTCCGCGCATACAGCCTGCGAAGGAACCTGCCCAGCCTTCCCGCCCAGCACCGACATCTAAGCCTATTTCAGCTGATGATGCGCCAAGGGTTGATCGCCAGATCGTTCCGATGCTGCGATCCCTAGTGGCTGTCATAACAGAGCTTCTGAGAAGCCTGGGAACCCCGACCGCTCGAAGTGGTCTGCAGATATTGGATGCGCTGAGCCCAGTCCTAGCAACCCTCGGATAGAACAATGGCTGCAAATCACCAATCATTCCGTGAAGAGGTCAGACATGCGTCTATAATCCAGTGGAACGCGAGAGGACTTAAATCTCGAATCTCTGATTTCCGTCAATACGTTTTCTCCAACCGTTTTCCAATCGTCGTTATCTGCGAGCCAAAGCTATCGCATCCATTCAGGCTATCCGGTTATGAATCAACGATGTCCTCAACACATAACGAAAGCAGCAAGGTCCTGGTGTACATTCGTCGTGAGCTTACCTACATCATTCGGCCTGTGCCACCTCACGATGACAACCAATACGTTTGCATCACCGTAAAAAAGAAGAGCCTCACTTTTACTTTAGTGTGCGTGTACTTATCACCCGCGGCCCGATTTGATAGAAAAAGACTGGACGACATTCTGGCAGGGGTTCCTGGCCCATGGATCATTACAGGTGACTTTAACGCTCACCACCCTATTTGGGGAAGCTCCAAAGTTAACGCCACAGGCAGGCGGCTGGCTTCTTTCGTGTCCGATCATGACCTGTGCTTGCTTAACGATGGGAGCCCTACGTTTTTACGAGGCGCAACGTACAGCAGCTGTTTGGACTTGACATTCGTGTCACGTCGCTTTGCCTCACGCGTTAATTGGTTTTTAGACATCGAGACCCACGGGAGTGACCATATCCCCAGTTACGTCAACATCAAAGGCCTGGCCGGAGGATTGATTGGACTGCGTTCAAGACGAACGTCGAAGACGCTTGTCGCAGCGGCCTCCCGTCAGGTCTAGAACAAGCTATAAAGGAAGCGGTACAGACGGCGATGCGCACACTGACATGCTCCCCGAAGCGCTCTGAAACGGACGTAGAGTTGGAACGACTCCGTACGATTCGTCGACGTGCCGAGCGCAGATATAGACGGACTAATTCCGTACACGATCTAAGGACAGCCAGGCGCATGCAAAAGAAGATACAGCGTCGCATAGCTAAACTTGAGTCTCAACGGTGGGTAAGGTTCTGTGAGTCTCTGGACCCCCGGAAACCTTTATCGCAAATATGGAGAACAGTGCGAGGTCTGCGTACGCTTCCTGAGCAGCGGTTTCCGTTCAAAGCTTTAGCGCTTTACCAAGGTCGACGGGATATCGAGGTAGCTGAAGATTTTTGCAAGAAGATTGTCGGCAATGCAGCTTGCACAGGAGTCCTTGCTACACAGAACACTCCACATTCACTGGACTCACGCATGGACCTGCCCTTTACCATTGAGGAGCTGGATGCGGCCCTTGTGTTGTGCAATCGTTCTTCATCACCTGGCCCAGATGGCATCTCCTACAGGATCTTATGCAACCTAGGTGAGCAGGCGCAGAAAGCTTTGTTGGAAATGTTCAATAACTCATGGCGAGACGGACATGTCCCCCAAGAATGGAAAACGAGCCGAATGGTTCCGCTCCTAAAACCTGGGAAATCGCCTCTAGAGCTCTCGTCATACCGCCCAATAGCGCTAGCTAGCTGTGTAGGGAAGCTGATGGAGCGCATGATCCTCGCCAGACTGGAGTGGTTCCTAGAGCGCTACGAGGTTTATCCAAGTGCCATGGCCGGTTTTCGACGCGTTCGTTGCTCTATCGACAACGTTGTTGACCTCGTAACGTTCGTCCAACACCAGAAATTGAGCAGGCGATTAACCGCGGCACTATTTTTGGATATCAAAGGAGCTTACGACAACGTTTCTCACGAGGCCATACTCGACGCCCTTGAGTCCGTCGGTCTTGGTGGCCGAGCGTACCGCTGGATTCGTGCCTACCTACAGATGAGATCCTTCTTTGTGCAAACCGACGATGGGCCAACCTCTCAGCACTGCACACACCGTGGAGTTCCTCAAGGGGGCGTCTTGAGCCCCACGTTATTCAATTTGGTTCTGATTGGTCTCGTGGAACGCATACCAGGTTGTGTACAGATATCGATTTATGCTGACGACATCTGTGTTTGGACGTCAGGCGTAACACGTCCTCAGATACGCGCGAGGCTCCAAAAAGCCACGACTTCGATATCGGCATACCTTAATGAACAAGGCCTTGAAATTTCGCCTGAAAAATCGGCGCTTGTCGCTTTCACGCGAAAGCCAATGACAGCCTATGCCATCTCTATCAAGGGGAAAAAAATTTGTTACGCTAGGACGCACAGGTTCCTGGGAGTAACCATCGATCGGGACCTCTGCTGGAGTCCCCATGTGGCCGGTCTCAAGAAGCGCCTAACGCCCACCTCACAAGTTTTCCACTTCCTCGGAGGGAAAACGTGGGGTACGTCAGTGACCGCCATGTTGCACTTATACCGGACGCTCTTTCTCGGGTACTTGAGATACAGCTTACCGGTGCTGACTGACACCTGTAAAGGTAACCTACGCGCACTCGAGAGCGTTCAGGGCCAGGCACTCAAGATCTGCCTCGGATTGCCACGCTGCACCTCAACAGCGGATACTATAGCAATGGCCAAAGACCTTCCTGCCACCACTCACATCACTTTGGAGGTGCTTAGGACACACATTCGACACCTAGCTCGTGCTCCTGCTCACCACCTCACCTCGCTTCCAGAAGACCGGCCCGGTGCCTCTTTTTGTAAGAGGATATCAGCATTCCGCGAGTGCCTCCCAAAGAATTATACTCCTGCTGAGAGACTTCCGACGCCTCCTTGGTGTTTGGCCCGTCCAAAGGTACGGCTGACAGTGCCAGGGATTCGGACGAAAGCGGAGCTCTCACCGCCGGCTTTAAAACAGCTGTCTCTACTAATGCTACATGAGGACTACAGGAATCATCTTCAGCTTTACACTGATGGCTCAACAGCAGCAGGCAGATCTGCAGGAGCTGTGACCTTCCCTGCCAAAGCAGTAGATGTGCTGTTCAGGACGTCTCATGGCACAACATCGACAGCCGTGGAGCTTGAGGCACTACGCACCGCACTTTGCGTGATCGATGGAGAGCCACCACGGAAATGGGCCATCTTTACAGATTCCAAGTCAGCCCTTCAGTGCCTTTTATCGGCCTTACGTAGCGGGCCGCAAGACCAATTAGTGCTTCAAACACGACAGCTCTATCACGAATTAACCGACAAAGGCCATGACATCACGTTTCAGTGGCTACCAGGCCACTCTGGAATAATCGGCAACGAGCACGCAGATAATGCTGCGAAACGTGCCCACGAAATTGGAGTGCTGCAAGCCATCCCACTGTCAAGAACGGATGCAGTAAGAAAACTTCGCTCGCTTGCGCGTGATATGACTATAGCGCTGTGGAACACTCCTGGTCTTCTGCATACCCGTCTGCACCGCCTCGACCCATCACTACAACTTCGAGTTCCGCGTGGGCTTACCCGCTGTGAAACTACCGTACTTTGCCGCCTGTGGCTAGGCACGTCATTCACAAGAAGTGTCAGCTGTCGCATTGGACTGGAAGACAGTGCTGCCTGTATTCACTGCGGCAGCGAGGAAACAATTGTGCACGTCCTCTGCGATTGCCCTGGGTACTGCTCCCAGCGACAGACTCTCGCCACAGAATTGTCACGCCTTGATGGTCGACCGCTGTCCGAGCAAACCATATTGGAATGCCGGACAGACAGTGTCTCGCAGCAGAAAGCCACGAAGGCTGTGCTCAAGTTTTTGCGCGCAACGGGCCTCGTGAACCGTCTGTGACACATGCCGTGCTTGTGTGTGTGCGCGATTTGACCTCTCTCTTTCTTTATTCTTTTTCCATCTCTTTCTGTCTCCCTTCACCCCTTCCCCAGTGCAGGGTAGCAAACTGGATATTTTCTCTTCCGGTTAACCTCCCTGCCTTCCGCCCATCATCTCTCTCTCTCTCTCTTTGGTAACAGTACAGCATCAAAGCTTAGGCAATAGAACACTGCGAAGAAGGAACTTCGATGCCACAGGCGTCACACAAATGAAGTTCATCGTGCACTGAAGTTTACTTACTGATACGACGGAAACCTTGAGGACATCTTGTATGGGATTCATCTGTAGGAAAGCGAGACACGCGAATTGATATTAGGAGAACGTTTCCGTAATTATTTAGCGGTGCGCAGGAAACGAGAGGGCTTTAATACTTTATTTTTGAACACATTTGGTAAACTTGTTTTCCTTTCGCACGCATGTTTATTCTTGCATATGTGCAGTAATTCCCACATGCGTTCCTCTTTACGCATGTGTAGTAGTTGTGGCTTAAATAGCAAAATTAGGAGCAGCTTCACGCTGAGTTGAGGACACTGTGCCAACAGCGAAGCTGACGATCGCGTTAGCCAAGACGTTGTCATGCTTAAACACGTGGCATGGCTAACTCTTATGAACGGGAAAATTAGCATCCACCCGTTTTTGTAGCACAAGGCTTTTTTCGGCAACATTTTTCGGCAACTAGGACGCTTTCGTTTCTGAGAAATCCGTATGGATTTCCTTGTAGCCTTGCGCTACAAAAACGTGTGGATGCTAATTTTCCCTTTCATAAACGTTACTCCACCTTACGGGTTTCCGCAGAACTCATTTGCCATGGCTAACTCTATTTTGAATTTGGCGGGGCCACGTCCTAACACGTTGCCAGCACGTGACCAGTATTTTAATTTGGCGGGGGCAGTGACGTAACTGGTCACGTAGCCATTGCATGGGCCGCATTTGAATTCGGCGGCTGTGACATAGCTGGTCACGTTGCCATTGCATAGTCCGTATTTGAATTTGGCGGCTGTGATGTAGCTCGTCACGTGGCCATCACATGGGTCATCTAGGCAGAGCTTGTATTCCGCGGGTCACACCGATTCCAGTATTTGATTTTGGCGGTCCTATCACCTCGCGTTGCTGTGGATTGTACCGTTTGTCTATAGCAAGGCCCAGTATGAAGTTGGCGGGCATTTCATGTGGCTAATTTCGGCGTCGTGATGCGCGGGTGGTGGTTACACATACCGAAGCGAGGCGCATTTGCTCCAAGTGGTCCCTAGGGAACGTGAAGAGAGGCGCAGCTGGGCTGAGTTTTCTGTTAACGACTAACGGCAGAGCCATGAGCTTCAACAGCTTCACTGTTAAATATAAATTCAGGTGAAGGAAGTAACAAGCCTTACCGCAGGCGGAGACCGAAACCACAGCCTTCGTATTACAAAGTAGTTTAATGCTTAGGCACTGTAGGGCATTTTTACTCTACAAGCACTCAGCCTTGCTTACAGTTTTTCATAGGGGATATCCGGTGACCGTGTGCAGGGATAACGTGCGCGCTTCTGCGCGGCGCACTTCAAACGGACATTCAAACTTGACCTCTCAAGTCGGCCTAAGCGTGGCGTTCAGTATCAGAGATAATATAGTAGAGTGTCTTTCATGAAATGCGACAATGTTCACGTGACGTCCTGCAGCACAAACAGGTATATCCAGAATCTTAGTGAGCGGTTACGTTATGTTGTCGAACTACTATGTAAGCTTAGTGGCCTCTCTGCAGAATTGCTTGACAAGTTTATGAACTCCGCGAATCTATCAAGCTGCAAAGAGGGATCGCGCGCGCCCTCGCGCGTTTTGTGTGTGTGTGTGTGTGTGTGTTTAAGCTTAAAGGGGCTCTGCAACACTTTTGTGAGTAGCCCTCGTATGACCTCGGTCAGTGAAGAAGCTCGCTAACATACTCATCGCTTGCTGGAAGAAGTTTTCGGATCCTTGAAGTATGAGCGGAGTTACGCCGTCCTAGTGCTTTCTCTGCCTTAGTTTCTAAGAGCACGCTGCAAGCTACACGAGGGGGGCACGAATAAGGGGCAAGAATTGCTTCCTCTTTCCTTTTCTTAGCACGAAAACTCCACCAAGGATACACTGGCGTCATTTCCGTCGCGGAAATTACGTAAGTAGGATAGCATGTGCGTTTAGAACAGAACATAAACGTTTCAACGTGCATCGTACTTTACTATGGGCAGCTCTCTAGGGACCCTGTGCCTAGCTAATCAGCGAGATTTTGAAATCAAATTGCTGTAGTTGAGATTCTGTACTAAAGATGAAGCTTGCGGCCGTCATCTTACCATAAGAAACGATTAATACCCGCACGTATCACAACACAAGCATCACGTAGCACAACACAAGCCGGCACTCGGCTGCTGGTCCCAAGGCCGCGGGATCGAATCCCGGCAGCGGCGGCTGCGTTTTGATGGAGCAGAAACGTCGAGGCCCACGTACTGCGCGTCGTCAGCGCACGTTAAAGAATGCCAAGTGGTCGAAATTTCCGGAGCCCTCCACTACGGAGTTTCTCATAATCAAATCGTGGCTTTGGGACGTAAAACCCCAGGATTTATATATTACTGATTACACCAACCACTCATTGGGATTGGAGGGAGGGGGGATTGTTTTCCGACGTGCTCTGCTCCAGGAATGCAAAAAGGGTCGTCGACCAGCAAATGATGCGCTTTTCACGGCAGCGGACAGTGTGTTCACAAAACGATCCCCTGACAAGCTGTTCGGTTTCGCTTGCAACGTTTCACCGTTTGCGGACGCTCCTGCTTTATGGCATATTTGCGCAGGACTCGTGAAGTGCAGTGTCTCCAGAGAAATGCGGGTCGTTCCGAGAACTGCCTCTTGTGCGCAACTGTCGAAGATCCCTGCGCAGTGTCGAGGTGCCGCTGTTGTGTGTACATGAAAAGGTTTCACATGTCTAGAGTACGCAGCCCATCTCCCGTCCCTTAATTGGCCAGATTGCCGCTTATGCATCGCACAGCATCGCGAAGGCAGGTTTAACATTTTTCCTCCACTATTCGCCAGCTTCCTTAACGCCGACAACAAGGGAGTGTGAAAGAAACAGTGCCTCCTCTTGGTGCCTTATTATAGGAAATAAAAAAAAAAGAGCAGTGAGGGTCACCCTTTCACCGGCAATATATACTAGACCATACGTATTAGCAAGTGAAAGCAGCTTCGATACATCTTCGTCTGCCCTTCAAAAAGCTATGAGGGCGGTTTCTGAAAGAACAGCAGGTGTGATGGCAATATCCGGGAAAAACACTTTATATACGGTTCATCTGAAGAACTGCTGGTTTACAGAAACACCGACTGTTTGTACAGCGCGCTTATGGTATTTAATGTTCAGTGACCACGTATAACGATGTGCAGACTTCACTCAACGATACCCGCAGCGGAGCTCTAGCGGCTATACGGCACTCGACTGCTGACACGAAGGTCGCGGGATCGAAACCCGGCCGCCGCGGCCGCATTTCGATTGAGGGGAAATGCTAGAGACCCGTATACTCTTACGGTAAAGATCCGTAGTTGATCGAAATTTCCGGACCCCTTCATTAGGGGGTTTCTCATAGTCATATCGTGGTTTTGGACGTAAAAGCCCAAAAATTATTATTGTTACCGTTGGAGTCATTGTCGTCTTTAAAGGGGGTCGTGCGGCACTTTTTGAACATAGTCTGAATGTGGTGGCGATTAATCGCGGATGATCTTGTGAACATGTGAGCAAAGTATTATTGCGCTGCACGCACCGGAGAATTCGCAGTGTGGTGTCAGGTGCAACTGGTAGTCGTCTGCTCTTCTTTCACCAAATTACGTCACAGAGAGCATCGGCTGTGTCGTTTGAGGCGTAACTAGCATCGGCTGACTAGCCGGTGCTAGTTTAGGCATTACTAAGCATTACCGCGCAAACATGCTTACTAATGCTTTGTTCGTTTTAAGCACTACTAATAAATAAAAGGTATGTATCTTTATGTAATTGATTTCTGGGGTTTAACGTCCCAACGCCACGATATGATTATGAGAAACGCCGTATTAAATGACTCCAGTAATTATGACCACCTGCGGTTCTTTAACGTGCACTGACATCGCACAGTACACAGGCCTCAACATTTCGCCTCCATCGAAATGCAGCCGCGGCGGCCGGGATTCCATCCCGCGACCTTCGAATCAGCAGCCGAGTACCGTAGCCACTAGACCACCGTGGCGGGGTCGTATCCATATCTGGGGAAAAAGTCCAGCGATGTAGCCGATGCTCCTTGTGGCGTTATTTGCTGGAATAATCGCAGGCGAATTCCAGCTATATTTGAAACCAAACTGCAAATTACCCTGTGTATGCAGCGCAATATTTACCTCACACGTTCGCAGCATCCTTCACGACTGATCGTCACCGCTATCTGACTATGTTCATAATCTTATTGCAGGCCCCCGTTAAACGCGTAAGGTTTCCAACAATTCGGATGGTCAGTTACAATGAGCCGCATTATCAAAGCACGCCGCCTTGAATGACCAACCTCATTATCATCAGCGTGACATGCACAAAGTTCAACTAATCTCACCTTCTCAGATAAGTAGAACCAATGGTGTTCACCAGTCTTCGTAGTCCTCTTGGACTGAACATGTCCTTCCACGGGAATACTGATTTTCTTTCTCGCGGGGCATCGACCGGGTGATAGAGCAGCGTTAATAGCATTTTGCTGTTGCGACCAAACACGCACTCTCTTTGGTCCTTGGTCGCATATACCATTCGAATGATTGCAACACAAACGGGACCGCCAATGACTGTCGATTGCGTAATGGTTTGATCCGCCTCCTTCTGATGATGTTTTCGGCGCTGAAATGTCCATATCTTGCAGTACACATGACTTGCGCATTGTGCTGTATCCTACGACATATCTCGCCGCCACAAACTATAGCCTTCTCAACTTTTCCCTAGCCCACTACGAAGTTTTTGTTTGCGGAATCGAAAAAGACGGGTATTATTTTTACTGTTAGCCTTAGGACATTTTTTTTTTAATCGAGGTTGAAGCAATTACACCGACACAGTAGTTGCGGAGGTGGAGTTTTAAGGCCGGGTACGTGGAAGTAAGTAACGCTCTCTAGCGCATTCCCCAACGACGGTTTCATATGGTCCGGTCAAGCGGGGTAAAACCTTTACTTTTTTATTGAACGGAACTTTTCAACGAACCCATGGCAGTATTTGCTTAGCTGCACCACTACGCATATATGCTTAGGCATATATGCGTAGTCGGGGACATTGATTCCCACCAATAATTTGATGAGTATTGGGTCTACCTGGGCAAATTCTGTATCGTTTTGGCCCGTTCTCCTTGCGATCGATGGCTTTGAGATTTGTTTTTCGATAATCCTGGTCTGTCCGCATGAAATCTCGATAATCTCGGAAGCCCGTATTACGGCATCCACGCTCGCTGTACGGCGGTACCCTAGTTCTGTCAAAACAAAATATTTTCGATTTGCAAAATATTTTCGACTTGCACATTATAGTGTGCCCGTCTTTTCGATGTACGGCATTTGGCTTCCGGCTTGAGGAGTGGGGCTGTTGTCTAGTGCTGTTCACCAGTGCAAAAAGCCCCGAATCGTTCGCATAAAGACACTAATCGACCGTAGCAACCGCGCGGTGCGCTGATGATCGGTTTTTAAAAAAATAAACTCAAGCTTCACTCGCACGCACTAAACAGACGCGCGCGCACACCGATGATTTGTTGAACCAAGTGAACTGGACGTTCACATGGACGCACTAAACAGACGCTCGCACGCACGCATACACCTACGCGCGCACCTGGTTACGAAAAATTGGTCTTAAATAACTTGGGGCAGCTACGCACTAGTTGAGCGAAGACTGAGGAAACAGCGGAGCTGGTTGCGTCCCCTCTTCCTCCCACTCACTCCCCTTTCCCACACCTTGCTACACTATACTGTACAAGATTGGGTTGTGTTTTACCATCTCCTCTCCTCCTCAGCCTCAATTTGCTTTCCCACCCCTTGCTATATACTCTACTGTGCACGCATATGCTAGCTTTATCCCTCTCCTCCTCATTTCATCCCTCCTCGCCCATACTCTCCTTTCCCACCCTCTTGCTATTGGCCTCGAGATCGAATAGCGTCGCCGCCTAGCGGCGGACGGACGAAGCTCCCAAGTGTGGACGGCTCCTCGCGTCGTCTGCAGCCACTCCGCGTTTACATGCGCGCATACGTCATGCATAGCCTCCAGACTGCTGGCACTGCTGCAGAACAGGACACAAGAGACGAAGGTGACAACACGAGCGCTTATTCACAACTTAATGTTTATTCAAACTCAAAGAAAATATTTTGCTCGGTTTTCAAGAAACGTACCGTTGTTAGTAAGAGCTCGTGTTGTCCTCTTCGCCTCTTGCGTCCTCGTTATTTGCGCTTTTTTTATTATGACGTACCATCTCGCCTAACAATCCATTTTATTGAGTTATGACGTCACACTGACTCAAGTAGTTGCTATGTGGCAGACGCATGCTAGGTGCGAGCGTGTGTCTTCAAAATCCTGAAAATCCCACGCATTGTCGAAATCGGTGTCATGCCAAGCAGCCAGCGAGGAAATTGTCTATGACGAACTGTTTGGCACTCAGCCAAGTGTTACGAATGGGATCAACGTCCTTGCATACTGGGCACGAGTAAGACCACCAAAACTGCTGATGCGATAGGTTTATTTATGATATGTAGTGTGTGGATGAGCCCTCGTGGGCAGTGGGAACGTGCTCGCTTGGCACCTCGAGGCGCCGGGTTGGATTCCTAACTTCCCATCGCGGGGAAAGTTGACGCTTCTTTGTGTCTGTCCGCTTGATATGTCTACATTTCAATCGCAGCTTATAACGAATGGTGTGTCTTTCTATATTTAACCCACGCAAAGCGGGTTCACATGACATTTTAAATATCTCTTTCGGTTGAACCCAAATTAACACAGGCTTCATCGCCGAGCACGTCCACAATTCGTACGGAACAAAGGCATCGCCGCACTACGGGCGACAATGTTAACATTCAGTCATCTTTGGCGCATACCCACGCAATTCGTGCCGAGCACTGCGAGTATGAGCCACACGGTATCGTGTTATCGTTAATAGTGTCGTACTTAACGAGTATATCATTTCAGTGATGTCTAGATCAATCACTCGCGTTCGTAGTGCATTTGTACCCTGCCGTCTCAATTGTGGTATGCACCAAGCAAACGGGACGACCAGGAGAGCGCCATGACGTTGGCGACTAAGATACACAGATAAGTAGATGGAGAGATACGGCCTAAATCGCTCAAGTTCGCCAAGAAATGCTTCGTATTTAAAATTCAAACACCTGTGAACCGTACCCGCATTCCACGGGTCGGGCATTACAGGCATGAGCCTCACGTGGTTGCAGTATCGTTAATTTCGACGTACATGACGGGTATATCTAATGTTAGTGATGTAACAATCAATCATTCATGTTCGTCATACATCGATGCCCTACCATCCACGCCCATGTGCTTAGAGTTGTCGATGGATTCGCCCTCGCGCTGTCAATCGCTAGCCTCCTGGTTAGCTCAATTGGCAGAGCGAGCGCCCCGGACAGGCGTTGGTCCCGGATTCGAACCCCGGATCAAGGCAAATTTTTCGGCAACTAGGAAGCTTTCATTTCTGAGAAATCCTTATGGATTTCTTTGTAACCTTGTGCTACAAAACGGGTGGATGCTAATTTTCCCTTCCATAAACGTTACTTGCGGGTTTCCGCAGAACTCATTTGCTGAATATTGGAGTATACCAGCTGAACGAGATGGCCAGGAGAGCACAAAGACGTGGACGGATAGATAGATAGATAGATAGATAGATAGATAGATAGATAGATAGATAGATAGATAGATAGATAGATAGATAGATAGATAGATAGATAGATAGATAGATAGATAGATAGATAGATATGGTTAAAGTGGCGTAAATGACTTAAGTCCGCCAAGAAATTCTTCGCATATAATACGTGACGTGCGACACCTCTCGTTTGAAAATTCAGTGAACTTCTACTTTGTCACAGTGAATGACTACCGAAACTGCAGCGTTATTATTGGACCACCACTGCAACATTCACTGTTGACGTGACGCGATAGACGGAGGCATTTTGGGTTGGAACATAACCATATACAGGTTAATTAAATACATTACATTTTTGCTTCACTCAAGGCACCTTTGAATCACTTTGGTTAGCATTTCGTTTGCCTTATTCGCACATTAACATCAAGTCGCCCTTAGTGCACCTATTACATGTTTTACTCACTTTCGTTCGCTCAATATAAATTTTATTTTGCGTACAATTTACTGCTCCACGCCTAGCAATGCCCGCGGGATCGGCCACCGCTACGAAACTGTTCTGCGCGTCGCTCTGACCGCGGGCGCGATCCGCCGGGACGTAGCCCTTTTGAGCTTTGCTGTAAAAGAAAAACGACATGGCACCGTGTTAGAATTTATGATACTACAACAAACGGTGCACTTGCGCATTTCTGGCCCGACATCGCGTTCACGAAAGAGGCTTTCCTCTTGCACATGCCCTTTCCCCCGTGCGCTAACATGTATTTGCTGAATCAACCGACATCAGCAACATTCGCTTTACAAAACACGTTGCGGGCCTAGCTGGTGACACCGTGACACCAAATTTTCGGGCTGTCGTATAGTGCTTCTTTCAGACATTGGTCAGGTTATTTATTTATTTATTTATTTATTTATTTATTTATTTATTTATTTATTTATTTATTTATTTATTCTTATTTTATTTATTTCCCCTTTTGTTCGTTCGTTCGTTCGATTGTTTGTTTGTTTGTTTGTTCGTTCGTTCGTTCGTTCGTTTAATGCGTTACATTTCTCGGATACCTACCTACCTGGCTGCCTAGTTTTCCGTACTTTCATGGTCATCTCGTTCACTTGGCTTGCACCGAAATTGGAATGGTAGGGTATGAATATACCACGAACATGAAGGATTCACCTAGACAGTACTAAATGGATGTATTCGTCATGCACCCCTGATTAACGATAGTACGACCAGATGTGTGGCTCGTAGCTGAAGTTCTCGGCCCTGAGTGCGCTGGGATGGGCCGCAGTTGATAGAATGTTGACATGACAGCCTATGTCGATCGCCACCATCACCATCATAATCATCATCAGCAGCAGCAGCAGTAGCAGCAGCCTCTCTACGCCCAATGCAGGGCGAAGGCCTCTCCCATAGATCTCCAATGATTCCAGTCATGTGCTAACTGCGACCACGCTATCCCCGCAGACATCTCGATCTCATCCGCCCGCCCAACTTTCTGCCGCCCCCTGCCATGCTTGCCTTATTTTGGTATCCACTCTGTCACCCTCTGTGACTAACGGTTGTCTTGCCTTGGCATTACATGCCCCTTCCACGTTCATTTGTTCTTTTTAATTTCTACAAATGTATCCTTAACACGCGTTTCTTTCCTAACTCACTCCGCTGTCTTCTTGTCCCTTAAGGTTACACCTACCATTTTCCATTCCATTGCTCGCTGCGTCGTCCTCAATTTAAGCTGAACCCTCTTAGCCTCCAAGTTTCTGCCCCGTAGGTGAGTACCGGTAAGATGCAGCTGTTATACACTTTCCTCTTGAGGGACAACGATAAGTTGTCATTCATTATCTGAGAATGCTTGCCGAATGCACTCCACCCCGTTCTTATCGTAATAATTATCTTAGCCTCATGGTTCAGATCAGGAGTCACTACCTGGCCTAAGTAGATATATTCGCTTACCACTTCCAATGCCTCGCCACCTATCTCAAACCGCTGTGCTCGTCCAAGGCTATTGATCATCACTGTAGATTTCTGCATATTGATTTTCAGGCCCACCGTTCTATTCTGCCTGTCTAGTTCAGTAATCATGCTTTGCAGTTCGCTTCCCAAGTTACTTAGCAGGGTTACCAGCAAATCTGAGGTTAGTGAGGTGTTGACCATTAACCCTCACACCCACTTGTTCCTAGTCCAATGTTCCAAATACCTTTTGTAAACATGCTGTGGATAATATTGGAAAGATCGTGCCCCTTGTCTTACGCCCTTCCTTATAGGTACTTTACTGCGCACCTTATGGAGGATTATGGTGGCTGTAGAGCCGTTGTAGATGTCTTCCAGTAGTCTCACGTATCGCTCGTCTGCGCCCTGATTTCGGAATGCCTGCGTGACTGCTGAGGTTTCGACCTAGTCAAATACTTTCTCCTAATCTATGAAGGCTATATACAAGGGTTGGTTATACTCCGCGCATTTTTTGTCGCGTGAATGATAGTGTGAATGTCCAATAGCCTTTACGAAACCCTGATTGTTCGTTAAGTTGAGAGAAATCTATATAAGGTGGGACGAATCCTGTTAGCAATTACCTTGGTAAATACTTCGTAGACGACTGATAGTAGGCTAATCGGCCTGTAATTTTCCAAGTCCTTCATGTCGCCTTTCTTATGGATTTGGATGATGATCCCATTCTTCCAAGATTCCGGTATGCTCGTAGTCATTAAGCATTGCATGTAAGGCTTGCCAGCTTTTCCAGTATAACCTCCCCACTATCCTTTAATAAGAGATCTGCTGTTGTCTAATCATCATTTGCCCATGCGGCTCCGCATAGGCAAATGCGTTGGTGATTGTTCAACACGACATTGATTCCCAGAGTGCGTGGGATCTGACGGATGTCTTTTTCTATTATTTGTGTATCCGAACCTACCCCACAATCAATGTTCCACGTACTTTGTTTTCGATTCTGTGTATCCTTATGTACAGTATTTTATGTTTCCTCTGCAGCGCACTTCATTACATATTGATAAGCACACTTTTATTCTGCTCTACTGCAAATACATCTAAGTAAAAAAGCAATAAATAAATAAATAAATAAATAAATAAATAAACCAAGAATTGGGACCCGGCAATTGGGGCCACGTGTGGTTCCTGCTTGAAATATCTGTTGCTTGCTTTCAGGAAATAAACAGTTGGCCTGCGCTCATTGTGCCTTGTGTGTTTCTGCTATCCCCGTCTTCTCGCATAGTTTTAAAAGTCTTCTAAAAATTTCATATCCTTATTTCTATCATTTTACTACTGTATTTTGCTGCATCTCATCAATTTCTCGCCTACTTTGCATCATTGCAAAGACCAGGCTATAAGTGAAGGTCTCCACCAGGAGATCTTGGTTTCCCGGACAGCGAGGAAAGCCTGAAACCCGTGCATTCCTCAGCATTGAAATCGGGTATGTTCACCAGGTCCTATCAGCCTCGGAGACCTTATGGTTGAACCACCATGCGTGATGACGACAGGCAGTCAACCAGGTCGCGCTCTTCGCCGTGACGACAGTATACTGATTCTAGAAGTGTAAGAAAATCTTGAGTATTACTGCCCGTTGAAGACGTTTGACACGGCGCATGCTGAAAGAAAAAATCCACGCATTTCCACGAACTGAATTATGACGAGTGGGCGAAGCACTGAGGATTGTTCGGTGTTACCGTAAATCACCCGTGGCATTGCCCGCTCGCGCATGTAAATGGGTGACAACGCGTGTGTATATTTACGCACGCGTTGTCATTCATGCTCCGGGTCTTTATGAGGTTCCTGCGCTCCCATGTCGTAGATCGTTCCGAGTTCCGGATGCGAATCTTTATTGTTCAACTACGCACAAGAGAAATCTCCCACCGTCACTACATTGCAGGTCAAGATCCAGTGCCTATATATGTGGGGCGGCCAGTGAACGGTTGTGCAGCGCGAGCAATTGTTTTTTGTTTTTTCAATAAAAAAACTCGCCAGCAGAAGCTGCCTACGTCAGCGTTGTCTCTCGCGGGCGACGGCGCGTTCTCGTTCCTTGCGAGCTGGTAAAGCGTTCATCGAAGAAAGAGCGTTTCCATAGTCAACGCGCGCCGTTCGCTCTCTCTCACGGCAGCAGACGATGCTCTGCCATGAGAACGAACACACGGACTGTCGTCGGACAAGCCTCGGCCTTAAGGTACTTCGCCTAATAGTGCCGGAGTCTACACAAGATCACATTGATCATTTTGGTGTAATGCGTGTTCCTGAAACTCGCGGGATAATGGACAGAACGAACGGCGGTGTAGTGCCGCGGTGAACATGCAACTGCGCTTTCTGTTATACGCACCCCCTAACTACGAACTTTCAATGTTCACTCGGTAATTTACATGGAGGCCCCTAGAAGGAAGATAGTTCATAAAGCTTGAAATATTCGGCGTGGTAGCATGGTAGCATACGCTGTTCAAAACTAGTAGTAACACCATGCGGTCAAGGAAAGTATCTGTGACTTTATTGCCACGATGAGGAGGAGTACTAGCGACAGGGCGGCGAAGAAGATGTGCAGCTGTTGCTACCGTTGTTGTGCGAAATGAATCATGACGTAGTGGGGAAGAGCCAACTGACAAGGAACAAGCAAGCAAGCAAGTCATGTGAAGTGTTGGCTTCCGGCATTCGCACCTGCCTTGCATGAATATCATTTGTGCCAATTTCCGCCTCGCAGCATTTTGGTGGAGGTTCTGGGTAACGAAAAGAAAAAAAATCACAGTTTCGCCGAGAGAGTGAAGCAGCGAATGCGATAGCATGAAATTGTAATGTAACTCTTTTGGATACGATCTCACGTAACTCTACAGAACGCTGGTGTAAGAGAATACGGCTGCTCCAGGGACGCTTTTCGCAGTCCATTCGCGTTGAGAGCGCATCACGTAGAAGGGTTTACGAGCCGCCCACTTATGGCTGCCGAGATAGCACGCGAGCCAGCGATGGCGACCGCGCGAAGTCCACAGTTGCCGTCCGACCGACACCCCCATTCGCGTATTTTCATGCTCGTTAAAGATGGACGGGGCGTTTTCCTCCCCGTTTCGACGGCAGGCATCCCGATCGGGGTGATGTTATCGCATACGCCCTCTGAGCGACGGAGATGGGCCGGGCACGTTTGATCTCTGCTTCAGCCGTGTTAGTCGCCCCCACTCGCGTTTAGAACGTATGATGCGCGGGGGGTTGTTATCAATCTGGACTTGATACGGGACATTTCGGCGATGGCGATGGCAAAAACCTGTCGATACTGTATACATATTAGTGCTCTCGCAATAAAACAACCATTTCCATTTCGCAACAATATGGCGCAAGATTGAAGCGGTGCTACTCCTCATAAGAATGTCTGTACTCGTAACGTCTTCATAGCGTATGTGAAGGGTACATTCCCGGGACAACAGGATATATACGTATACTTTCTGCGTGCTCAGAGTAGAGTTCTGAGACAGTTCTGTAAAGTTTTGTACAATCCTGAGAGTACATTCGGTGTAACCCGCCGTGGCCGCTTAGCGGGATGCACTCCGGTACACGACGGCAGCGTTTCGATGGGGCGAAATGCTGAAGACACCCGTGTACTTACATTCAGGTGATCAAAATTACTACGGCGCCCTCCGAGTCTCACTATCACAACGCGGTTTTGGCACGTGAAACCCCATCAATTATTGGTACAGCTCTGTACTGAGGGCAGTTCTAACTTGCCTGTGCCAAAAGGGCTAAGATGTTCACGCATCATTTGGTGGGCACTCGACCAGGGTGCCTTGCCTATGAGGCACGTCATTTCGGTGGACAAGAAATTATTTGGCCCACTCGGAGCACAATTCTCAAGGTGAACTCTGTATTGCGTGTAGTTAGTGCAAACCACACACACACACCCACACACACCGATAGCCATAAAAACAAAAAGACACCACTCAGTGCATTTTTCTTTTCATGTGTATCGGTGTGTGTGGGCGTGTTCGTGATTTGCGCTCTTAAATTGATAGTCATGTCTCACCAACTAGCCTAACAAGTTCTGCTGTATTGATCTACCACGAAGACAGTTGCTTTTGGTAGAACAAATGCGATGCCGTGTTGGAGATGAAGCAGTGAAGCAGTGTGCCTTGTTGGCACACTGCAAAATCGATAACAATCGGCAGGAAACAAGACACACAACGGCTGAAATGAGGTACACTACTGAAAACGGCTATGTATTGTCTTCTTCGACGGGTTTTGTTCTATCGTCTACCACGTGCGTTTTTTTTTTCTCCGGGGGTATGCTTTCCTACACTACTCAAATTCTTCACTAGCTCACTTTAAATCACAACAAATCGGCTCGTGTGTTATAGAAGGCCCTCAAGCGACCGCCACGAGGCATCTTGGCGGGCCTTTTAAGGAGAATCTCCGCCGATGACCGATGGACGCGCGGACGTCGCATTATTTCGATGATAAGAGCGCCGGCGGCGGCGCTCATGACGATCCCCCAGAGCAAGAAGGTGGCCAGCGTGTCGTCGAGTGTGAGGTCTTCGGCCACGTGCTCGCCTGTGCGTCTCACGCAGCGTTGCCAGTCTCCCAGTTCGTCGGCCATCCACTTGCTCACCAGGCCACTCTCGTAAAGCCACATGACCCTGCGTTAAAAGTTATTCGGTTTTCAACTGGCATGTATATTGACGGTATTCGCGTGACGTCACGGACGCAGCTTCCTAATGTGATGGTGTTTACGATGACGTCGGCCCGAACATCATATACCAACGTCGGTACAATGTCATTAAATCATGCGCAGAGCGTTGTGTCTGCTTCTTTTGGAAGTTGCAGCATGTGTTATTTGATAAAAGACGTTTACCATAAGACACTACAGCAGACGCACTCTGAGCCTCTGCATGCGCTCGGAGGTCACAGTGAGCATAGCCACGTTTAATGTTATTGCAAAACTAAAAGTCAATTGTGTTACTTTCCGTAGGTGTCCGGAACATGCATCTGATATACAGAATCCTTTCATTCCGCAGAAAAAACTTACGCGCTTTGTATCCGCACCACTAACGGGAGCTTTAAAGAAGGCGCCCGTGGTATATTAGCTTGGTTTGCAAAGGAAGTGGGCAAAAGGCGTGCGCATATTAGCGACCATCATGACATCAGCGTTGTGGTAGCGTATAGGCGCAGTGACAGGGGCCGCGCAAAGATGATGCAGGTGGAAAAAGACCCTAAAATCAAAAAAGGAAACACTGCAGAAACAACCTAGCTAACGATTGTCAAGGTTTTTTACGTATAGAGTGAGATAACCAGAGAGGCGGACATTTATCCTACCAAGTGAGGTTCAAATATTGGGGAGCCCTTAGACAGGGTAACCTGCGACACTCACGGCAATAACTTGGGCCCTCTGTATTATGTGGTACTGGGGCCCGTATGGCGTTGGAGCGCCACGACACTCGCGTTCCACGTTTATGTTTTGCTATGAGCTATCACTGACACCGTCTGCGATTGAAACTAATGGAACAGGTGCTTTCACACTGAGAAGCCCTGGAAAACAATGCTTTTGGCGTGCACCATCTACCAAGTGTGTACGTAGGAGCTCATGTGGATAAGAGTGCCCTCTTGAAAATAGTTTCTCCCACCTGGAACCACCAACCTGGAACCTTGATGGTCCCACTTTTCCTGAGATCTGCCATAGCATGCCATACCATACCAATTACGGCGCGCCCGTGCCGCGCCACTTATAAAGAGGATGCGTTGGCCCGGGTAGGCTCCTTGCGTAAACATCCTCCAGATGGCGCTCGCGCTATCGCGTTCCACACTCAAGGGCGAAGCTTAAGCGTCCTCCTTTTTTTTTTTTTCTTGTGTGATTCTTGTTGACTTATACCTGATGTATATGCGGTGATGGAGGTCCCGGCGCATGGATCGCGACATGAGGAAGGACAGCCGATGCTCCTCAATGATCTCACGGCCGAAGTGGAAGCTGGTAGTCGGCTCGCGTCGGCAGAAGGCGGCCAGGTGGTAGCGCTGCGAGTTGTGGTCCACCATGAACACGGAGCGGCGCTCGATCACCTCGCGCATGTTCCCGTCGTTGTACATGATGTTGCCCGGCATCGAGCCGTTCTTACGCACCACCATGCGCCAGAGCTGCTTCATCAGCGGCGAAGGTGAGCCCTGCGCATGTGAATGGAGTTCAGGTTGTTACTCTAGTGTCTAGATTAAGAGCTGGATATTCATCGTCACACGGTGTGAAGATCAACTCTAGCAGCCAATATTGTTTTTATTTCCCTCTATTTATAATGAAAGGTGTGTGTGTGTGTGTTTTTTTTTTTTTGCTGAAACTGTTCATAAGTGAACCGCTCTTGATTACGAAGGAAGTTATATTACCTAGGTTCTCGAAGCCTTGAACAAGAATGGGCACTATGATGACAGGACGAGGGTAACAACGATTTGTCAACAACTACTCACAGATGTGACAAGGGCAAAATGCAATTTCGTTCTATAGCGAAGGTGCCCTTGAAGGCAAGGGTGGTCTTGAAAAAATAGTGGCAGGAAAATATGGTGAAAAATAACATACAAGAAATACGGTGCCAGAAAATTCAATAATTCGCGTCTCTTTCACTTGGTGTGATACCGAAATTGACGTGCAATGGTACGAATTCAGGACTAACATCGCTGATAGGCCACGGCATCATTAACGTGGCTGTGCTCGTTAGTTTTGTCACCACTAACGATGATATAATCACGTGCGACTCATACTCGCATTGGACATGCGTGTACGCGCCACGCATGATTGAATGTTAACATTTTCAGCCTTTGCCATGTTATATTCACGTAATGTTCGGCTGCCAAACGTTCTGGGTTCAGTCCCCTAGGTCCTGGGTTCAACCACCAAATGTACTGGCTTTCGTCTCTTAGGCGATAACTAAGCACACGTGGGGCAGTGAAAACAAACGGAGTGCATAAACAGCAGAACCACAAGTACACGAGTAATTGAAATGTGCCCCTGAATCTGCTTTCGGTGTACTAAAAGAAAGTTCTACCAGTATAACGTTGCAGCTGAGCACTTTGTAGAGACCGATTGTTCTTCGTGGTTATTTTGTACTATGGGGACCACAGCCCGTGTGCGTCTTATTCGTCCGAGTGAACATGTTGCCCAAGTGCACCGCTGATGGTATTGAGAGCAGGGTCGTCAGACGCTGATATCGCATACTTTTTGAGGTTGCGCAAGAAGCACTTTCGATGCGATCGAACGCAAACGGCATAGAATTTCTCGACAGCGATTGGCGTCTCTGCTATAAATGTAGAAGGGAGTCTGACGCGTGTGCGAACTCAAGTGGGCTCGCAATGAAACGTAACCTGCCTGACCGAAGCGTCAATACCGATATCGAAGAGTATTAGCATGAAAAAAACAAAAAAAACGAAAGTTAGAATCCCTTCCGTTATCGGCAAGTAATGGCGTGTGCATGCCGCTTTCCTTCCTTCCTTCCTTCCTTCCTTCTTTCTTTCTGTCTTTATTTATTTATTTATTTATTTATTTATTTATTTATTTATTTATTTATTTATTTATTTATTTCCTTGGTAGAAGATCCAAGGGATTCATATGGCTCAGTTATGTTAGTATCGTCTTCGTTCGCCGAGCGTTCACTAAACAGCATGCACATGGAATGCGCGTGTTACAGGCGCGCGCTTTGCCCTGCGTTTACTTCACGGATATATCGAAACCTCGCTTTAAAGCACGCGTATAATCTACCGACACTGGGTAAATCGATGTTAGCGTGCTGACCTCGCAACCCGGTG
This sequence comes from Hyalomma asiaticum, assembly GCA_013339685.2. Taxonomy (NCBI): domain Eukaryota; kingdom Metazoa; phylum Arthropoda; class Arachnida; order Ixodida; family Ixodidae; genus Hyalomma; species Hyalomma asiaticum. Next base: position 111,748,765 of record CM023483.1, on the reverse strand, counting down.
GTCGGCGGTCCGAATGCGCAGCCGGGCGAGCAACTATTATTTTCGCATGTCAGCAGTTCTTTCGTTACGACATCGACAATGGCTTCAACAGTTAGCCGGCCCCGCCGCGGTGGTCTAGTGGTTATGGCACTCGGCTGCAGATCCGAAGGTCGCGGGATCGAATCCCGGCCGCGGCGGCTGCATTTCGATGGAGGCGAAATGTTGAGGCCCGTGTGCTGTGCGATGTCAGTGCACGTTAAAGAACCCCAGGTGGTCGAAATTTCCGAAGACCTCCGAAGACCCACAAATCAATCAAATCACATGAAAGTGCCCTTTGAACGATAAATTGCGTAAGAAAAGAACATCAGCAAACTGAGTGAGTCGGCCGTTGTTTACGGCCTTGGTGTATGACAGACTGACGGGAAGCTAAAAAAAAAAAAGCATAAAGCGTCCGCTGGACTGTCCTTAAATGCCCTTTTTGCTGCAGTGTCCCTCTTATATGCTCTATGGTTAAGGTGAAAACCTCCCTTGGACCTTCGTTTTATGCACTTTCAATTCCACATCTGCATACGGCTGTGCCCCGCAACAACATAGAACTACAGACCTGCCCAGTTTACCATTGCCTGAACAGTTAGATCCAAAGGTTATTTCGGTATGCCACATGAAGCATCAGGCCAGGTCCAACAAGTCAAAGAAAGGCGTCTATACCTGCTCGCGCGCATCTAAATCCACCAAGATTAAAAAAGCATCAACATGAAGAGGTCTGGCCGTTCTGTACATAACAGCGGATGTGTGCACGTGTACTTGTCTGGATGTGGCAATACACGTTCATGTATACTCACCGAAATCAGAGCTTCATAGTACGAGCCCTTCCATATGAAGGGTCTGAGATTTGGTCGGTTGATCTACGTCTTGCACGGTGTCCACTTGAGCCGGATCGTTCTTTATTGCCATGCTGGACTTGAGGTGTCCCGCGAAGGAGTTGGCGATCACTAGAACAGCCAGCAGCCACGAGGTGAGCACGATGCGCCCGGAAGTCTGAGTAGTCGCGCGTGGTGAACCTGCGAACGATTAAGGGCACGAACCTGCAACATCACGTCACGTGGTTGTGACAACGGGACAGTAGATCAAAGACGCAGTGACGTTCCCGACCAGCCAAGGGATAGTGATAGTAATGTTGCGGCTACAGGCGGTGTTAGCCCAGCAGACCTGGACGGCCATGATCCGCCCGAGCGTCTCTGTCCATGCGCATTAGTCACCACATGCCACTCAATCCTGTCTCTTGGAGAAATGTTACAAGCAGTGCTGACACCTTCTTGCGAACCGTCCGTGTACCTTCAGCATATGTAATTTATTCAGTGCTCGCATGTGGAAACCCTCTTTTTTTCATGTTCTCCATGAGTGATTTTCTCTCAGTGCAAAAGCGCTTACAGGACAAGATGTATAGTGGTCAATGTCTCCCAGTTCATTGCACTCGGCGCACAATGGCGAAGCAGCGCCCCTAACTTTAAAAGATCATGCGGGAGTGCGTGCTGACCCCGTTCTGACTCTGTACAGCAGAGTCGATTCGCTGGGGCTTTCCGGGCATGTGTGCCTGTTCGCAAGGGAATCATCCGTACGCCTAGTAATTAACACGCCGGGGCTGTTAACAGAATTGTACATTTGGTGAGTACAGAGAACGAGAGAGAGAGAGAAGATAGGGAACAACGAAATGTGCTGGGTAAGAACGTCAACCAACAACTTGACGGGCTGGCTACTCTACATAGAGAGAGGGGTAAAGCCGGTACAGGAGATAGATAAGAAAAAGAAAAAAATGATAAATACAAACAAGAACAGCCAGTGCGAAAGCAGAACGTGCCCCGATAGTAAACAAGCGTTGGTAGAGTCTAAAGACAACGTCGAGAAGAGAGGCTCTGTTGTAAAACTCATGAGACAAAGCCTCCGGATTATTTACTACGAAGCTGATCTCTCAATCAATCGGTGGACTGCATGTTCCACGTCGCATGGCTGAGTTTAACACGATGGACATTGACATAGAATGGGTTCGGCTGTGTCATTGCTGTCGCAATACAAAGTTTCAAGCCGTTATACGAACAGTTTGTGACTTACGGATCTCTTGAGCCAAAAAACAACATCAAATATAGCGGCAGAATTTTTTTGTGCTAGTCACTACATTCACACAACACCGTACTTGTTGTTGGCATATAATACTGTAGACCAGCAGGCCTACAGAATGGAGAGTATGTTGACAGAGCATATCGCAAAGTACTAACATAGCCAAGCATACGCGCACGAAAAAATCGCGACGACCTTATGTGCGGTTGGTTCTTGTCGTACCAAATTCACAAAAGTATTCATTTTCGTGAGTGTGCGACCTTTGTACAGCCACCCTAACTAATAATATATCTTGCGTCCGTATTACGAATTCCATAATTAGAACGTCTCGTGACTCAGATGGCCTTTTCTTTCCACGCGAAGGACCTTGTTCTTTCCTTTGTTGAGGCGAGCGCCATTTTACACTAACATACGGTGACAACTCGTTTTCAGGATGCTTACCGTCAGTACGTTGCGTCTCGTAATGACTAACACTCGTGCTACAGCGCGGGGAACGCATTCTTCGTCATCCTGTTAATGTCAATTCGTTTGATGGCGCGAATAGCCTAGGCACTCTGTCTGTCTGTCTGTCTGTCTGTCTGTCTGTCTGTCTGTCTGTCTGTCTGTCTGTCTGTCTGTCTGTCTGTCTGTCTGTCTGTCTGTATGAAAGCCACTTGCAGGCCCTCCTCAACAAGTAGTTAGTTGCCTAACGGGGGAAAAATGACCTAAGAAAGTGGTGCGTTATACATGCACGAATGAATATGCTGTTTGCCATGTTGGTACAGTGGATATCGTGCTTCGCTGCTCGGGATGCGCGTTCGATTGCGGTCGCGGCGGTCGCATTTTCAATGGAGCGCGATAAGGGTCAGGGACCGTGCACTGTCCGTTTTCAGTGCACGTTAAAGAGGCCAAAGTGGTCGAAATTTCCGGAGCCCTCCATTACGGCGCGCCTCACAGTCATATCGTGGTTTCGGTATGGAAAACCCCAGCAATTATTGTTACTGCTGAGTCTGCTGACCACACAAGCGTAACGAGTAAATCGATGCCCTCTTTTTGTTGTCCTGAGACTATATATTATTGTCTGCATTGGTTAGGCGGGACTGGTTATCGAACAACGGTTACGGCAGTGAGACTGTAGCTGGCACAAACTTGCTGTTGAGTGTCTCAAAGGGGCCCCGCTATCACTATTTCGAACCTTTTTGAAGACTTTTCTGTTTGTCTTCGACTCGTACTGGTGTCGTGTTACGTGTGTGCCGTGATCTATAAGTCACGTCATTTAACCAAATCTTCGAGGCATCACGCTGTGGGCCGCAACTCTCGACTATATGCCATGCCTGCTATTCCCGTAACATATGGCGGAAATATTGACTGCGTTCAACACAAAAAGGTATATTATAACTATTATCTACATATTTAGATGCGTTGTATGTTGTATGTTTTACGCAAGGCTTGCACTGACAAGGAACATTACACATTTGCCCGCAGCAGTAATAGTTGAGTTTATTAAAATGATTTCAGCGTTATTGGGGCAGCTAATATTGTAAGCACAACAAGAATTTTGGGCGTAGATATTATTCATAAACAGTTTTTTTGAACAATTTAATCCTGTTGTTGTTTATTTTTTTACAACAGATGGGCTTGCACAAGAAAAAAGAATACAAAGTAGTTACGCGGGAAAAAAATTTAGGAGTCCTTCTCCTATTGGGAAAATGGGGGCAAGCGAAGGTTGACGTGCGCAAGCATGCCTTTCTCTCTCTCTGCATGACTTGCTGCAAGATGCAAGACTTGCTGAGCACAGAAGCGTAAAAAAAAAAAAGAGGCTGTGCAGTTTTTGTTTTTTTGCTTTTTTTTTATCCATAGATGACCTATAGTAGAACAGTTCACTTCGCTTCGTTGCGTCATCTCCATGGTGGCGTAAAATTACGCCTTTTACTCTGAGTGTTGGCGGTCCTTATGCGAAACGACGCGCTGTGTGACACTAATTAAATTGTTTTTCGCAGCAGTCAAAACACTCCGAAGCGCGTCACGCAAATAGCTTTGTTGCGAAATCGCGACCCCCGTCGCGAGCACATGACGACACTGTGTGCTTGTGAGCTGTTAACGCAAAAGCATCAGTGGGTTGATTTGTCATACAGCAAGAGGGAATCAATGCTAAATACATGAGCGAATAAAATAGAGGCACTCAGAAATCCACACAAGTCGTGCCGTTTTTTCTGAGTGCCTTTATTCCAAGTACATGCGTGCAACGTCACCACTGAGCTTAAAGAGCTGCATTTTATCGCCGTGTGTATACAGCCTGGGATCAGGTCGATTCCCTGCATAAATTACCCGTGTAAGTGCGTGCAACCACAAGTATATGCAATGCTTTTCTTGACAGTAGAAATGTCCTTGGCTTTATCTGCGCGCCAACACGCATTTCATGCCAGTAATAAAAAAGAAATGGGCATTATGCCGCGTACATTTTGCGTAGCACAGTACAGCAGTTGTTCCGTCGATGTCATTCCCCGAGCGCTTGTACAAGACATTGCAGTTCCAATGAGAGCATTTGACAAATGCGCGTCCATGCGTAGTCATCAATTCGTCAATACACCATTAGCCACTGAGCATAAAATCGTGCATATATTTGCTCTGCGCGTTGTCATTCGCAGACATCTGGGAAAGACACAGCATTAAGAACCTTTTTTTTTTTTTTTTTGTGAATGCGCCCAAATAAGATACAGCCTCAGTGATCGACGCTGCGCGTTTGCGGGACCTTGAGGAGTATTCTTCTATTACGACTTGCTTTAACAGACTTACAGGCACAATAGTGTTGCTTCTAGAGCGATTTCTGTCGTTTTTTTATGTTTGGAGTATACACATATAAACGCTAGCGTCTGCGCTGTATGCAAAATGCCTCATGCCTGAGAAATGAGAAGCGTATTATCTTCCTTCCAGGCGAAATGACAACTACGTTGCAAGACATTGGTGTTTTGTCGATAAAGAGGTCCTGCGACTATTTAAGTTGCGAAATTCGGCGTCGCAACGTGTTTCTTTGAATTATTCATGTACAACACAAAAGTTATGCAACTGCACTTGCGCAAACAAAAATTACTCAACTGAACGTAAAAGTAGATGAAACAAGATGCGTATATATTTTTGGCATTTGATTCACTGAGCAGTAACTCGCGCTGCTCGCAGCATAAGCGCAGCAAACGGATGCACTTCTATGCTGTTATGCACTTTCCTCTTGAGGGACAGTGGAGAGCTGCATTTCATAATTTTTTGAACGTCTGCAAAGTGCACTCCGTTAAATTCTTCTTCTAACAACTTCATTTTCATAACTCACACCTTTGGTCGTTATTCTCCCAAAGTAGATGTATTTGCCTCAATAGCTATCTCAAACGGCTTTGCTCTTCCGGGGCTGTTGAAACCAATTTTGGTTTTTACATATTAATTTCTGCATATTTATGGTCATGAAAGAGGTTCATTCTACGCAGAGATCTAGACGCATTGGTATTGCAGGAAATCACGTGGCATATGTCCTATGACACGAAGCGGGCGCATTGGCTTTCATTAAGGGCATTCAATTTAATAGCCGCTTGCGTGGGATATATATTATGAACTTCGGTGCCTTGAAATCACCTTCCACACAAGTAACACCACTTAGTAAGCACATAGTTAATCCTGGAAACGGAGTTCTCTAATCAGCTTTGATCTCATTTGCATACGAAAATGGCACAAATGAGAATTCCGCTGCAGGACATAATTGGGGGAATTCATGAGTAAGGCGGCATAGCGCTTGTTTACTGTACTCATTTTGTTGTATTTTATTCTGTCACCAAAACGAAGCGTTCCGGTTAATTCATTTCTCCGAGCTTAATTCTCCTGGTTTATTGTATGTTCTCTTGATATGGTTAAAAAAGCAACAATAAATTTGGCCCTGGTCTCACTTTCGCTTGATAATCTTGCTACTCCGAAAGCTCTCCTTTGGACATGAGCAAGCAATAATAATTCGCAATCGTTATGCGACTGGGACTTCACTTGCCGTGCCCAACCGCGTTTGGTTTTCCTTGGTGTACATCGCAGTGTTTGACAGAGTGTGAATCTTAGAAAAAAAAAGAAAATGATGAAGCCTTAAAAAAAATCTCCGACAGATATCACACGCATTGTGGAAACTGATGCCACGAGATGCAGTCGGCGAGCGAATTGCCTGTTTCAAATAGTTTGGAATTCAGCCAAGTGTTACAAGTAGCGTCAACAGACTCCTTGGGCAAATTCAGCAGTAGTCTGCGTAATGCAGGTTTACCAGGCTCTTCGGCAGCACTTCCGTACACGTCAGTGCGCTGCTTCCGTCTGTTTTGTCAAAGAGCTACTGTACGCCGATGTGAATATCATAGGCGTCGTTCGTTGCAGTAATCCTACGAGGTCGAGCAACGCTGGAAGATTGCCTTGTGACTTATAGCAAAACATATCAATTATTTATCACATCACTATAAGACCGGTTAGCACACGCCCCCACCACGTGAGAACGCGAACGAGTGGTAAAGTGCTTGCTTAGTAACGCGGCGGTCCGGGTTCGATCCCTACCGCGCGATGGGTTGTCTTTGGTCACTGCGGCACGTTTGTCTGTGTCTTGCGAGCCATTTCACTCTGTTAAATGACCGGCGAAGCTGTTGACCGGCGAAGCTGGAGGCCAGTCTGGTATTGAAGGCCAAGTTGTGAACTGCCTTCATCAACGTTCAAGCCACTGTGCAGTCCACAGCGATACATCGACGATGACAGCGCAATAAGGTGAGCATTAGGCTACGTTCGCTCGCCACGTCCACCTGCGAGACCGAATCATACGCTTCGCGACATGCGCGGAGGACTTGAGTAGGCCTCACTGCAACACACAGTGTTTGAGAGCCAAGTTAATGGCTTCGGTTCTAAGTACAAATGCATGGTAGGGAAGGTACTTTTAGAGTGGCAATGTAAGCTTTCTTACACCGACCAGAATATGACGGCCCTGGTACCGTTTTGTGTTATGCCTCAAAGCACGTGTGCTGTCCTTGCGAAGCCTGGACGGGTACCGACATTTCAGGGGGCCTGAGTAAACCAGATATTTTTTTGCTGATAGGACGCCACGAAAGCTCGGATCTCAGCCACGCGGCAACGTCGCAAAAAAGAAAAGTGCAGCCGTAGGCAGGAGGATAACATCAAGCGATTGTCGTAACCAACATTTTTCACTAAATTTAGGACAGTAATTTTAGTTCCATATAGCAGTGTACCATGTGATGAGTATTTATCGGCGGCCCTGCTCCCGCGAACGAAATCACAACTGTCACACTAACGTAGGGGGCGAAATGCAATGCAAAAACGAACCCGTTTTGTGCGTGCGTGCGTGCGTGCGTGTGTGTGTGTGTGTGTGTGTGTGTGTGTGTGTGTGTGTGTGTGTGTGTGTGTGTGTGTGTGTGTGTGTGTGTGTGTGTGTGTGTGTGTGTGTGTGTGTACATCAAGGAACCACAGTGCTTAGAATTTATCGTGTTCCCCGTACCCCTCCCCTTCGAATTCGCGGAAGCGCCTTTGTACCTACTTGATCTATTAATTATAGTGATTTATAAGCGCCCGTGGACTCTCTCTCTCTTTTTTTATTAGGATAGCACACTCAGAAGACTTACGGAACGGAACGACCCTTGTTGCGCACTGATGGAACAACCGCGGCTGACGATGTGGTAGCAACAGTAAGCTGTAATAACGCACGTTTGACTCACTTTCGTAGAGCAGGTTTCCGAATAGTTCCCAGCCCCACTGATGCACGTCATGGGGCATCTTCTTCAAGGACCTCCTCTGAACACGTAATTCCGAGATGCTGATGAGCAGTGCCAAAATGGGAATGGCACTCAAGAGAAGAGCCCACACCTGCAGGGCACACAAGGTGGCGACCAGACTCAACAAAATCACGTATGCCAACACCGAACATACGCCACCGGTCGTTAATGTTCAAAATTGTGTAAGGGATCTCATGCACTCTTTCAACATTCTTCGACATCATGTTTCGACACCTGGCAGTTCGTGTTTTACCACGTTTTCTTGGACACTTAACCTAATTGAAAACTACCCTGTACAGGGTAGCTATACCTTAAAGGTTGCCTTAATATAAGCTATAGATGTTTTCTGTGAAGCAAGGCGGCACCTTCTTTCCAGATTCTCAGCATATCTGCACATCTACGAGTATATTCTCGTTCAATGCGCCTACCTTCCAATCGAAGGTGAGTATGTAGCCGAATACGTTCGAAGTGCTGACGTCACTGGCCGACAGGATACCGAATGGCACGTATATGATGGCAGGGCTGTAGTCTCCGACAGAATACCGCCTGTATGTCTGTATCAGTGGCATGATGGTCATGTCCACTTCCTGCAGTAGCGAGCACATTTAATTACAGTGAATCTTGTAAAACCACCACATCAACTTTTTTGTACGCTGAGATGCCTAGTACCTCGCATTCTACAGGTAACCTGAGCTTTGGCCGAGCTATCGCGTTAAAGCTGCGTAAGACGAAAGCCGCAACAGAACCAAACTTCTCTTTCGTAAATACTTTTTTTTTTTGTCATTCGATGGCTTGCTTTGCTGGCGACACGCCCAGAACTAGGATTGGCTGAAATTTACTCTGACGAACATATTTTAGCGTAAGATGTTTTTCTGAATATGAACCCAAGGGCCGAATTCACAAAACTTATTTTCCGTAAGTGTTTTTTTTTTTTCATTTTACGCCAAGAAAGAGTTTCATATCATTCTGACCTTATAGGCTTTCTCAGTATTCATGACGTGTTTCCTGGTCTAATCCAGATGAAGATACTTCAAGTTGTTTAATGACTATGCTCATGAACTCGCGGTACTTATCCGAGTTGACCGTTTCCATCACTCGCACTTCTATACCGCGTGCAAGCTCAGGTCCCTTTATAGCGACTTCACCAAAGAGACAATGGTTCCCGGCTTGCTTTACGGACGATGAACAACGCTTATTGCGTGCAAGGGATGCGTTGTTTTAAGAGCTGCTTTCGGGCAGCGTGCTTGTAGCAGATCACTGTTCTGTTACAACACGATACATCTGGCAGATATTTCCTAAGCGAGTAATTAGTGAGTTCGGCACGTTGAGGACATAAACACGCTGCAGTGATAGCAATAAAGATTGCCAATGACCACTTACCCTTCGCTGGACGAGACCAACCATTCCAGTCCAGGTGCCGTTTGGAAGGGCGACCCCCACGTGCCAATCCGTGGGAACTGTCGCATTGTACCTGAACAGAGCGAAATATGGAGTGTGTCACTTAAAGGAGCCCCGCAACATAGTCCGAACGCCGTGTCGATCTGCCGGGGAGGCTCCCACGAACGTGTCAGCGAAATATTGTTGCACTCCAGGAAATTCTCAATTTCATTTCAAATGCAGCTGGAAACCATTACCCCCTGATTGAACAAACGACGTAATTGCACCGACTACGTCGCCTGATACAGAATTAATATTAGCATCGGTTGATGTGATAATTTTGAAAGCATCCCCAGTAAAGCTTTATTTGTTCGGATTAAGTTGAATAAACAAGGAAAATGGATCCCTCTGTGTTAATAACGTTAAAAAAAAAGTCAAGAAACATACTCGGTGCCCTCAGTGATGTCATTTGTTGAAAGAAGAGCAGGCCATTTCCAGCAGTATTTGAAGACGAATTGCGAATGCCCTGGTGAGTGCAGCACAATAAGATTTGGGTCACGTGTTCGAAGGAGCGTACAGGGCCAAATGGTATCGTCTTCTGGTCATCTCCAAAGAGTGTGGCAGGACCCCTCTAACGCTCGAAATATATGTGTCAGCAAGTCCACTTGTCGAAACGTTGGCTCCTGTGACATTCCCTGTTCTCAATCGTTTTTAGCGATCTGTTCATGGATTCAAGTCCTCCATCTTCCCCTGAGCTTCTCTTCTAGTTGATTGATGATTGTGGTTAGGTAAGGAAAGGACGACTAATTTCTGCAGCCCACTGTAGGAACACGGCTAATGCGTCCGGTGTGTGGGGGAAGGGAGTGAAAGAGACGAGAGAAAGGCCGTAGTGGAGGGCTCCGGAAGTTAGCAATCTGAAAAGTTGCTCAGGTATCAACGTGCTCACTTCACCGAAGGCCAGACATACATAGAGCGACTTCTCATTTTGTTAGGAACGGTGGAAGTCATTAGAAACGCGAAGTCTAGAGTCAATTGATAGACTGACGTTTACACCTTACTATTGAATACCAGGTTGACCAAAATTCCGAACATTTGTTATATCTAAGAAATGGTGAGAGAAGTGAGGACACATGCTGGGCCAAGTACTGCGTAACCTTGCCAAGGAACAGTTTACAATAAAACTACTGCTTTATGAAACTCTTCCAAGCAGAACACTTGAATACTCAATGTGCAATATGGGAACCTATAGTCATGGTCACCTCGCCTGAAGTAGTTCAATAGCTCCGCGGCACATATTTTCCAACTGTAACCGCACTATACAACTATAACCTTAATTTAAAAATCACCTAACACTCAGTCTAGTGAATAAGTAAAGCAATGTTGTCCGCATTCCGCTGGTTCATTCAGTTTTCCGTCATTAGAAACTTCACGGCGACATTTTCGTCGAGCTTCAGTAGCTCTCAAATCACATCGACCACCGTAATGAGATAACAATTCCACGTTGCGCTAAATCTTTCCACTCATTCTTTCTTCTCCTTACGTCTCAGGAATATAACCACCTTCCCTCAAATGTCGCATCCGTCAGTCCATCACTGATAAGAAGCTATTCCGCGAAAGATTGACTAACACTGTAACCAGGCGCTGCTACGTGAAGTTCTTGCTCTAGTTTGGCTATTATTACTATAGCCATTATATAGACAATCTCGACGGGGTATTTTTCGTCGCCGTCATGTCCCGTATAAAGTCCAAATTCATGACAACCCCCCGCGCAGCGTACCTTCTACCGATGGGCAAAAGCACGCGAGCGGAGGGACGAACGCGGCTGAAGCAGAGATCAAAGGAGCCCCGGCCCATCTCCGTCGATCGGAGCGCGCATGCGATAACACGACTCTGCTCGGGAGGCCTGCGTGGATGCGGAGGGGAAACGCCCCGCCCGTCTTTAACGAGTATCAAAAGCCGCGGTGGGAGGGCGGTAGTTCGAGCAACAGCCATGGACTTCGCGCGGTCGCCATCGCTGGCGCGCGCGCTATCTCGGCAGCCATCAGGCATACAGCGCACTGCGTAGCAGCGCCTCGATGGCTTGCTCCGTTCTAGGCGCCCCGCATATATCGCAATGACGGCTGTTGAAGCGTTCATCGAAGAAAGAGCGTTTCCATAGTCAACGAGCGCCGTTTGGAGAGGAAAGGAGGAATGCCGAGAGGAGCGATGAGACAAGGAGATGAGGGGGAGGAGGATACGCATGCGCAGTGCGGGTGTGGACGCCACACGGCGGATGGATGGATGTAGGGAGGGAGTGACATGGCCCCGACCATAAGCTGCTTCGCATCAAAACAAATGAAAACGTGGCTCCCCGCAGGTGTGGCTTCTCTTTCAAGACCCCACTGTCTATAGCAGCTCGCTGGTCCTGGTTCAGGGCCGTCAATTGACTTCCCACGGTCTATGCGGCCAGTCGCGCCTCCCACGACCACCTGCGTATCGTGTACGCATGTCTTCAGTCGACTGACGCGGGTCGTTCTGGACACCGGTATTATGTGCGTGAGTGCTGAAGCATCTCCGCATCATGGGCCCGTGTGGGAAACCTGTCTGGGCACACGATGAGAAGCTTGTGTAGATTCGGAAACGTGTTGCTCTGCGGCCGGTGCCAGTCTCACGTTCGGCATCTGTTTAGCTTTTTACGAGGAGGTGTCCCGGTTGTACATGCTAATCGAGTCACGGTCCCCGAAAGTACGAGGAAAAGGGAGACGCGTTCCCACGTTCTGCAATAGGTGGATAGCAAAATGCCGTTTTCGTCTGCACCCGACTTCCGGTTCAAGGCTTAGCTGCGCGGTTCCTTCGTTCGGCCTTGCATGCCGGCTCTTGCTGCACAGCTCGGCTGCTCGCAAAGAAAGCACTCTTTTGTGAAGTTATTATGGTTAGCTGCTCGGCATTAGGGGTGCGCGAATTCTTCCGCGAAAAATGTTTCGTTTTCGTTAAAATGAAGCGCGCAAGCGTAAATGGGTAGTTTCCGTCAACGTCAAACGAGCGACCGTGACAGTCGAGCTCTGGGTTCCGAATGTAGGGGCCAGAACATGTGAAGACCATTTCGTCACAGGCCAGTGTTCTGATAAATAACTTGATTCATTTAATTTCGAGTCTCAATAACTTAATTAACGATCAGTTACATACGAATACGTGCACCCAGCAAGGATCCTCAGCACATCGATTATGTACCGTCTTCATTTCGGTGCAATGAAAAAGCTAGTGAGGCTGCACGAAAGGGGGAAGAGAGCTGAAGTCACCTTTATTCATGCACTTTTCATGTACTCAAAGCAATAAGTGCCTTGTCTGTGCAGTTATACTAGGCCCACAGTTGCGCGAATAATTCTACTCGCTTCTTTGGTCAAACACTTTACATTCCAGGACACCCTGTGTCCAAAACATTACTAAGCCTCGCTACGGCCTTTGAAACGAAACATGCTCAATGTACACCTGCCGCGCATAGTGATAACCGCGATTGGGGAATGTTTAGCACTCGATATCCTTTGCCAAGTGTCAACCACGTGTGTCAGCGAACGCAAGTTACAAAACCGACTGCCCATTCACGTTGGCATTCGCCGATCACGTAACCACGCTTTGCGATTGGCGTTGTCGGTATCGCGATCGTTCCAACAACGTCATCCACTTCTTTGGTTGACTTCTATTAGAGGCTACGTACGTTATGTTGACGAATCTAGCCTATTTAATCATAAACGTTCTATGACTACTCGACGTGACTCCTTGGGGGCATGACATAACCGGCACAAAAAAAAAAATGAATCCGGGAGGATTACGAAGGATTGACAGCTCACACCTACCTTTCGGAACTGTTTGTTTTTCACCAAATCTGCGTCGTGAATCAAATGTCAAGCGCATACGTGAATGGGGAATCGCGACTCCCAACTGCGAAACGAGGGCGGCATGTGGCGGCTGCGCGAAGCCTCGAGCCGGAAGTTGTAGCAGACTGCGGAGTAACCCACAATTCCTTGCGACAACCAAGATTTTGCTATCCACCAGAGAAGGCCAAAGCGCAAGCGGGTACCTATGAAGTGGTTGCGCTTAGAGGGCTGGAGTAACGAGTCTAAGTTCAGCGATGAGGAATCGAAGCGGCATGCAGTGGACATGAAGACATGGAATGTGCTTCTCCAGAGAGCGCTAGTCGAGAACAAGCAGTTGCGATAGCCTACGTCAACCTGCAAGCGTCTGGACTATTGTACCAAGGTCTTCCCAGGAGAACACGCTACGCCGAGGCCACCTGGATTATGAATAAGCACGAGTGAATACGAAGGAGACATTAAGTGTTTATCCGAATTCTGCACTGCGTGTAATTGTATGTTTAGGGCTGGTCAGTAACATATTCCCGTGTTTTGATTAAGCGCATGTGTGTATAATTGCACGTGCTGTAACTAGCCGATGTTGTGCATGTGTATGTAACGGCCAAGCTAAAGAATATATTGATTTTGCTTTAGCAACCACGCGCCATGGCTCGTTCTTTTGAACCACCACCGTCGTTCGCTGGCACGCCAGAAGTCCTAATTTTAACCCGCCCTCTTTTCGTTGGGTGTTTTCAGGAGGACACAAACGTCAGTCCCCGAAAACCGTCAGTCGAATGCTTACCGTGCATGCGTTCACGGGTTCGGTGTACGACACGGCAAATTTTCCGTTCCTTGTTTATTTATTTTTTTGTAGTAATTCCTTGAAGCATTACTCCTCCCAACATTGCGTCTTGAGCTATGTTCTTGCAGTTGCAGCATTTCGCCCAGCACTGATCACTTTTGTTATTTCCTATTAAACTGTTTAGTAATCGATAAACAAGTGTAAACGTTAAAAATGCTTTGCAGAAGTTTGGTACAAAACAGTTCACTTGAAGTGTACTTCACATAAAAAAATGTGTACATATACTAATTTCTGCTCGCTTTCTTGGCAATTGCCTGCGGTCATGTCCTCGGAGAAAGAGGAGGAAGATGTTCTTTTTGTTTTTTTTTTGTTTTTTTTTTTTGTGAACCCAACTCTTGGCCAACACTCAACATTGGTGCGTGCCACGGCTATTGAGGAGAACCGGAATGAGAGGCAGCGAGAATGTATTCTTTCTCCGTTGTAGGTGTGCGGCTCTCACAGTTTAAAAGGCCGGTAGCTGACGGCGAATACCGTGCCTAGTTCACAAACTTCATCTACGCACGGAACATTTTTTTTTCGTTCATAGAGCTAAGAGTCCTGATCAAATTGATTTGTCACTCACTAATGACTAAAGTTATATGCTAAACTTCAATTTTTCAGCAAAGTCGGCGACATAGCGCTTCATTCAGTGCAGCGTCATCAAGAAATGGCGACTTCTCCTATAATCACTTGCGTATAGGGTAGCCAGCAAATAGCGGACGAACGTCTTTCAGTAAAAGCTTATTCTACTTCGACATTCCACTTCTGGATCGAAAACAGCACGTTTTCGCGCAAATACGCTTAGATAAAAGGTGATTGATTAATCTGTGGTGTTTAACGTCCCAAAACCAGCTCTGATTATGAGAGACGCCGTAGTGGAGGTCTCCGGAAATTTCGACCACCTGGGGTTCTTTAACGTGCACTGATATCGCACCGCACAGGTGCCTCAACATTTCGCCTCCATCGAGGTGCAGCCGCCACGGCCGGGATTCGATCCCGCGACCTTCGGATCTGCAGCCGAGTGCCATAACCACTAGACCACCGTAGCGGGTCGAGATAAGAGATGGGCAAGAACTTACGACATATTCAGACTGCTCGTGAGGGCGTCCAGCAGCTGACCCATGGGCCCGACGACAATCGGCACACCGCTTCGGTAAGCGATCCTCACGTACGGAGGCCACTGCGGATGATGGATCGATTGCACACTTGTCATTGTCGAAACAAATGTCATTCGCTTCTTTCGCTCAGCTAAGATCAAGCGCAGGCTTGAGCGTACAGGCGTGTATGCCGCATTTCTCGCAATGTCCTGGATGACTCAAATCATACAACTCCCCCACCCATTATAATCATGGAATGATGTTTCTACTACCTTGCATGTGTGTCGTTCCCACTGTGTTTCCGTTCGGCTGCACGCACTTCATCTTCAAGTACGTACAAAAACACAAAACTGGTCTTTGAGTAAGCCCCGCAACACTTTTCCAGATAATTCTCGAATGACGTCACTTAAGCAACGTATCGCCTCACGAATTGGCTGGTGAATATTTTTATTGAAATCCGTTGGGTATTAGCCGAGGCACAGCGACAAGTATGAAGGTAGTTCGGCCGTCCGAATGCGTTCCCTCTCCTTTCGTTCCGACGAGCAGGATGGAAGCTGCTCAGAGCGGCGAAAAAAAAGGTAAAAAACGCTACGTACTCGCTCTTCCGCACTGCCAACACTAGCGCCGCCAGAGTCACTGCGGGGACGTGGCGCCGCCCCACGGCGCCCCTGGTAACTGCGTCCGCGAATCAGCCAATAGCAGTTCTCCCTCCTCTTACGTAGTCCGCGCCTGCCTATTGACGTAATTTGTTGAGACAAGATTCGGGCTCTTTCCAGGTGTACCTTGAAACCAAATTGCAAATTCCCTGCCACGTGCAGTGCAATGATATTTGGTTGACGCATTCACAAGAGCCTCTACGATTAATTGGCAGTGCTTTCCTGCCTTTTTTTTTTTTTTTGAAGAGCCCTAAACCACCAAGAGGTCGAAATTTAGTTGTGGTGTTGCTTTAGTGCCGGTGTCCGCAACGAACACGTAGCCGCAAGAATTTTTCGAGACGGTGCCGAAATAGCGGATGATTGATTGATTGTGGTTCGGTTAGGAAAGGACGCTAATTTCTGCAGCCCATGTAGGGAGCACGGCTAAGCGTCCGTGGGGGTGGGGGAAAGGGAGTGAAAGAGATAGAGAGGAGAGAAAGGCCGTAGTGGAGGGCTCCGGAAATTTAGACCACCTGGGGTTCTTTAACGTCCACTGACAACGCACAGTGCACGGGCCTCTGGCATTTTCGCCTCCATCGAAAATGCGACCGCCGCGGCCGGGATCGAACCCGCGTATTTTGGGTGGCAGCCGAGTACCGTAACCACTACACCACCGCGGCGGACCGGAGCTAAACGCGTTTGAGTATTAAAACGCGGCGCTTGCTTGTTTCGCTCTCTCCTGCGCCCACCGGCCGCTTCCCGGTGCCACCTCCTCGCCGAGTGCTCCTCCGAATGTCACGTGACATATATCGCCGATGACGCGTATCTGGTTGACGCGCCTCCGCCGGGCTCCCGCGTTCGCGCAAGTGTTCTGTTGGTGCTGTGCCAACGCTCTCTGTTAGCGCTATCCGTCGTGTTCTGACAGCTGCTGCAGTTTCTAGTCGGCTGTACCTCACTTGCACTTGCGTAGCGTAGCGCATTTGCGAATTCACACGCGAACACCACACGAACAACACACGACAAGGAAAACAAACAGGCAGGGAGTGCGTGCATTTGCCAGCAGACTAATCGGAAGTCGACGTTCTCCTTCGACCAATAAGCGGAGCTCGGACTCTTCTGACGTCACCAAAAACCACAACGTCGTCACGGCTAGCTTTGGTATGCCGCAACTGGCCGGAGAGGCGCACGGGATTGTTTTTCGAGTTTGTGGCGCGGCCGCGGCGCGTAGCGCTGCCGCATTTGACATCGTTCGTCGTGACGGCATTTTCAACTTGATGCGCGTGTTAACTTGAAATGTTCAAAAAAATGTCGAGGGTGGTTTAGGGGCCCTTTAAAGAAGGATCTGGACACCGACCAAAATGATTTAAAAGAACAAATGTATTGACGTTTCGGGTCCCCCACGGGAACCTTGTTCACAAATATATTGACGTTCCGGCTCCCCCACGGGAACCTTGTTCACAATGAACAAGGTTCCCGTGGGGGAGCCGAAAAGTCAATACATTCGTTCAGTAGCGCACCCAGGATCTCTGCCAGGAAGGGGGGGGGGTTCAATTTTCACGATGGGCCGGGCATGCGATTACACAGTTGTTGCGGGTGTAAAGAAAGTAAATAAAAAGCCAAATAATAGTAACATCAATGATGATGACTATTTTATTATTTTTTCGGCGTTTTACAGAGGCATTAGCGCCACATTCTTCTAGGACATAGGAGCAGTTACGGGGTGGGAGGGGGGTTAGGTCCGCCTCAGTGGGGCGGGTTAAAACCCCCGAACACCCCCCCCCCCCCCGTCGGTGCGCCACTGCATTCGTTCTTTTAAATCATTTTGGTCAGTGACCAGATCCTTCTTTTAAAAAAATGTTTCATCCCGGCCAGACGGGCTTCCGTCATACTCTCGACTTCATTGCTTTCGTGCTACGTTCAAAAGTGTTGCAAGGGCCCTTTAAAGGGCCCATGACAGCTATTTTTTTGTTGGATACTTTTATGTTCTAATGAGTAGAACAGTGTCTTGTAATCACGGCATGGAGTGGCAAATTCTCCAGCGTGAAGTCTAATTAGTCACAGCATCGTTAATTTTGTTCAGTTTTAATGAAGCTTCGAAACGCGCGCCAAAAACTGCAAGAAACTAGCGCCGCGGGGCTAGCGCGGCGGCTGTGGGAAGTGAGCGCATGCACTGATCACTTGAGCTCAAGATTCAGTGACGTTGCGGAGAGCGCGAGCGCCAGACCAGCTCGCCACACTCGCTTTGC
Organism: Hyalomma asiaticum; assembly: GCA_013339685.2. Taxonomy (NCBI): domain Eukaryota; kingdom Metazoa; phylum Arthropoda; class Arachnida; order Ixodida; family Ixodidae; genus Hyalomma; species Hyalomma asiaticum. Next base: position 111,730,880 of record CM023483.1, on the reverse strand, counting down.
ATCATAGCGTGTGTACAATGTACGCTTGAGGGACCAACACGGAGAGGAAGCAGAAAAATACTGCTTTTGACGTGGCCTCCGCGATCGGCTGCGAGAGCCGATCTTGGAGGCCACACTCGGAGGCCATAGCGCGGCGCGCCCTTGTCTCTCTGTGACGTCACGATATCAACTTACAAAAGTGAAACGTCACAGATGGCCCACAAACTACGTCATACTAGTGACGATGTCGCGAGGTGCCGCAAACCCAGATGAGCATTTCTGGTCACTTTAAATACATATTAAAATATCTTAACGACAACGTTCGCCGTTAATACTTGGCCACAAGTGTCCTTCAGATGTTCGACAACCAAACAACACAAACATATCGGGTTTGAAATTTTGGTGTCATGGGCCCTTTAAGAAAGAAATACAACACGTCTGATGCGGTTTTTGTCTCCCTCGTCGTCGTCTTGACGCTGTCTTCCCGTTTTTTACAGTACGACATTACAAGGCTATCGAGAAACTCAACCGCCTGTTTCGACACGGCACCATTTGAACATTGGTGAAGAGTCAAGCATGAAAATTCAGGATATAGGGAAGTACAAAAAACGAACTCCGACGCAAATGTGTTGTACAAGCAATATTTGGGATCGCGCTCCAAGATTACTTACAGATACGACGGAGACCTTCAGGACGTCTTGCGTCTCGTTCATCTGTGGGAAAGTGAACACACGACGATAGTTCATTAGAAATAAAGGCGATTTCCACGCAATGCGGGCATCTCGGCATCCCCAAATCATTGACGCGTAACTCCACACATGAAAAAGGATTTATTGATTTCTCGGGTTTTACGTCCCAAAAACACAATTTGATTATGGGAGACGCCGTAGTGGGTGGCTCCGGAAATTTCGACCACCTAAGATTCCTTGACGTACATAGACATCGCACAGTACATGATGGGCCTCAACATTTCGCCTCTATCGAAATGCAGCCGCCGCGGCCGGGATCACATCTAACTTTTCTGTATTTTTTGTCGGTGTTCAGTTATGTAATATGGAAACAATGTTTAGCGCATGTATCTTTCTCTCTTTCTCTTTTTTTGTTCAGTTATGTAATATGCAAATTGTTAAATAATGTATTCCCACCCCTTATGTAATACCCCTACGAAGGGGTCTTTAAGGTAATAAAGTGATGAGAAGAGGCAGTAATCAGATGGAGGGTTGAGGGATAGTAGGTGGTAATGCGGAAAATTCTACTAACTCTGCTTTAAAACTTGGCTTTCGAGATCGGTTAACATCCGTCGTTGATTCTCTGGGGCCGTAACTTTGGTCACTAAATTCTAAATTACTGCTCGCTTCACACGCTGCAACACCAAGGAAGAATTCTGGAATGTTTTAAAACGATAAGGTTGATGTGCTGTGCAAGTGTCACAGCTCCTGTTCGATTATTTGTTTGATGACATCAAACCCAACGAAACCACAATGCCGCCGGACGTGCTGGCTTTGAGTCGCTTAACAGAGACAACTAGTTATTTCTTGTGCTTCCTCTTCAATGCAAAGGCTAGGTATACAGTGTCTCAAGAGTGAATCCAACGATCGTCAGTTCTCGGGCTTGACAATTCTAAACATAAAAATTGTACGAATTATTAGCCTCAATAGGCATTTTAATTTCACCTTTCTATTATCTCACGCAGAAAAAACAACGCCCTGGTTCTTGTGTTTGCGCGTTCTGGAAACAGGGCGAGGGCGGTTGTGTGACTCGCAAAGTAGATCCTGAGAGACTGTAATTTCGGAGTAGTATTACCCATATTCCGTTTGTTCATTTCTCTATTAAACCGCATAAATTCTGTGGTGCTATATATGTGAGTGACAGCGTCTTGGTAGTTTAGCGTGAGCCTATAGTTTCGATCTCCAGTCGCAGCAGACGCTTTTCCGTATGGACGAAATGCAAAAACATTCCTCTACTGTGGATTGCATCGCTGTAACTCTAAAAGAACACACTAGGTAAACCGAACCAATCTGCGGTCCTCCAGTAAAGCGTTCCCTATTGTCATGCATCGCGGAACTTCGAAATTCAGCCTTCCCAATTGCGTTCGCTCATTGAGCTCATAGGTTTAAGTCAAGTTCATCTTTAAACGTGCGACTTTACCGACCATTTGAAAGCTCCATCATTTCGCACGCCACCCTCTAAGATATTCGAAGGCGCAGTTTCGTTACTTTTAGAGCGACACACGCAAAGTTGAATTCACTCATCCCCCTCACCTTGTCAAGTGAGTAGAACCTACGATGCGCACGAATCGTCCGAATTGCGCGAACGCTTCCACAACAATGCTTACATTCCTTCTTGTATTGCATCGACCGTTTCGTAAGAGTGGCGCTAAGAGCATTTCTCTGTCTAGACCGGAGCTACATTCCCCGTGAATCTTAGTCAACAATTGGTCGCATGCGGCATGCGAGTGGCTAGCGAATCTGCAAGCGTAGCTAATGTATTCAAGGTCGCGCTTACCGATCCTATCATACATCAGCCTCTCGACTGTCTGATCACGACTTCCTGCCCGCAAACACTATTTTTTTTATACACGCATCGCTCTAGCGGACGAGGAGCATCAACCAACGGACTACGGAACTATACATAACAACCAACTCGAGTTTTCCGAGTGCAATACGTTGTCTTCATTATCGGAATGCATCGAAACGAGTAGTGTTCCTAATATTAATTCTTGTGAGTTTCACTGCGACGTGTAGCCTCTTCAAGCACCGACCCTCCAGCAAAAACTGCGTCGCCAACTGTGGCCCGTTTTAGGCGGCGAGAGAGAAGGAAGAACTGGCGATGTGCTGTGCAGAGGAGGAAGGAGACGTCCGCCGCGGTGGTGTAGTGGTTACGGTACTCGGCTGCCACCAAAAAAACGCGGGTTCTATCCCGGCCGCGGCGGTCGCATTTTCGATGGAGGCGAAAATGCCAGAGGCCCGTGTACTGTGCGTTGTCAGTGCACGTCAAAGGACCCCAGGTGGTCTAAATTTCCGGAGCCCTCCACTACAGCCTTTCTCTCCTGTCTATCTCTTTCAGTCCCTTTCCCCCGCCCCCACGGACGCTTAGCCGTGCTCCCTACATGGGCTGCAGAAATTAGCGTCCTGTCCTTAACAGAACCACAATCATCATCATCATCATCAAGGAGCCGTTGACGTCGTGGTGCGAGGCTTCGGGAAAGGCTTCGCAAAGCACTGCGAGGCCCAGCGAACGCTTCTCAAAGTTTTACACCGAGCTCAGCGTAGACATTCGCGTCGAACCACGGACGGTGGCAGATGCGGCGCGGTGGTCGACGCGGCCCTTTGCTGTACTACACTACGCGTTTGTGCATAGCTTCGCGCCATGAGAGGACGCATGCTTTCGCGGTGAGAAGCTACACACAAAACGCATAGCTTTGCGAGACACCGTTCTTCTTTTTCTGCCCCTCTGTAACCTGTTGCGGAAATTGTTGCGCGTACAACAGGTCGAACACAGGAAGGACAACGGAGTAGATGGATAGAGCGCGGAGTAAACGGGTTTGCGCTCTGTCCGTTTACTTCGTTTTCCTTCGTGTGTTCGTCCCACTGTACGCGCAACGACTTCCACCGTAGATATGCACCAACTAGCCCTGCAAGAAGTTCTTCTGAAATTCTGTAACCTGGCACATACCTAATGCAGGGGATAGGCCAAGACTGGCTTGACTTAAAGATCATTTTTATACCTGTAATATGACGAAGCACAAATGATAAAAATTAAGATAAAATTTTTAGTTTAAATTAGAAATTTCATTTTTGCAAAAGAGACATCCCTATGGCTGATACCCCAAAGTGGACACTCCGAATGAAATAATAGTCATTTCAGTAAACTCCAGGCCTAGGTGATGAACAGTTGGTTCGACAATTTCATTTCGCTGAATTTTGAACGGCGACAAGATATAAAAAAAAATTGACGGCAGATCCACGACGTGAATGATGATGAGATTGGGCGAAGCTCCTGGAAGTAATCATCGGTTAAACCGTGAAATTTCTTCCGTTAATTCGCCCGATAAAATTGACGTGAAACGATTGACAAACCTGTATCGCGATATGGTTTTGAATATAAAACCATTGCTTTAGAAAACACCTGGCGTCTTTCGTTAAGCAGCTGGCGTCTTTTCGTTTTGCTTTTAGAAAACATCTGGCGTCTTTCGTTGGTTTATTTCATCAATCAACGGCGTTTTGAACAAAATTTTTATTGTTTAATCACGCACAGGAGAAATCTCACCAGGCACTACCTTGGAGGTAAACAATGGCTGCTAATGGGAATGAGAGACAGAAGAAGTCGGCTTTTAGCTAACACTTACACTTCTACTTCTACTAACGTTTCCTACTGGAACTTGCCAATGGCTGCTAATGGGGAATGAGAGACAGGAGAATTCGGCTTTTAGTTAACGCGCACGCTGCGAATTTTTTATTGTTCAACAACGCACAGGAGAAATCTCCCACCGGCACCACCTTGGAGGTCAAAGCGTAAGACTGGTTACGCACTACGACGAGGGACGAACGGGTGCCGCTTTAAGGAGCTTCGCCCCTAAAACGTGGTGAGTCGCTTCCTCCTCATCACAGAAGGGGCATATAGTGAGGAAGCAGCCAGATTCTGACCTGTGCAAATAAGAATTCAGGGAGTGAATTTGGCAACGCAATTTTGTGATGGCAACCTCCATCACCCTTGTGCTGCATAATCCGCTGCGCCAGGTGAATTAAAGGTGTTTGTGGTATGGAGAAGCCGTCGATACTGGCCCTTGGAATCCTTTTGCGAGTGTAAACGTGTGAAACCTAGCCGCCGTTAAGTATGCTGTTGTTGGTATAGGACCCGAATTATAGGCGCATGAAGCGACGCCTTTGCGCCGGACAAATCGACGCACACTGCTTTTTTTTTTTTTTTGTCTTCTGATTGCGACCGCCAGCCGCACTTTTGCCGATGTAGTAGTGGGCTGAGGTCATGTGCGCAAGAGAAGAAAGAAGCGCGCGTGCGAAGCAGAGCATGTTTCTCCGAATTTCTTACCGTAAATCAATATTTTGTTTCTTTAATCGAACATGCAAACAAAAGATATTATGGAGACTGCTGTCTGGTTGGCAAAAGTTGCACCGTGTGCCGTGCTTGACACCTCCGAGACTGCAGTTAGTGTTACGGTAATCTCAGAGGTAATGCTCAACGTTGCATGCTTGCGCCACACGCGGCGCTCCTTGCCTTTCACGGAGACGAAAAGAGGGAGAGGGCACGGAACACGGTTTTTGGAGCACGCGACTGGCATTTAGTAAAGGGGGCATTGACTATACATTGGCAATTGCATAGATGAAGTGCACGCGCACTCTTGGTATAGTGCCTATAAAAAAATTACAGCATATCCACGGAGTGAATGATGATGAGTGGGCGAAGCTCGGGAGGTTCATCGTAGATCGTGCCGAGTTCCGGATTAATTTAGTTAACGCGCACGCTACGAATCCTCATGGTTCAACTATGCACAAGTGAAATCTCCCACCGGCACTTCATTGCAAGTCAAGATCCAGTGCCTATATTATATATATATATATATATATATATATATATATATATATATATATATATATATATATATATATATATATATATATATGGGTTGCCGGTGAACGCTTCTCCAACGCGAGCAGTCGGTATTTCTCAATCAAGAAACTCGCTAGGAGACGCTGCCTGCGCCAACGTTGTCTCTCGCGGTTGAGGGCGCGTTCTCCTTCTTTGCGAGCTGGTAGTGTTCCTCTAAGAAAGAGCGTTTCCATAGCCAACGCGCGCCTTTCGCTCTCTCTCTGTCTCTCTCACAAGACAGCAGAGGCACGCGCCGGGAAGCACGCGCCGAGGGCGAGCGCTGCACGCGGGTTACGCCTGACGACTGACGCGTGACAAAAAGTACAGTATATTTCTAGGCACTGTACTCTTGGGGAGCTGAAGTAATGATGATGATAGTATTATGGTTTGCCGGAGAATGAATGATTTGTTCAACAGCCCCGCGTCCCAAAGCAAGCCACGGAGGAACCGTCGACCCCGCCTCCAAGCCCCTCGCTCGTCGAGAGCGACTTCCAACTCGTTGTCTCGAAGGCAGCCCGCCGGCGAGCGAGGGCACTCGAGGCCGCAGTACTACCATCCGATCCTGCGGTCGTGGGGACGGTGCTCTTCCGTCCGTCAACACCCGGCAGCAGTTTTCGAGGATCGTCTCGACTGGCGATCGCGGCGGCGCTCTCCGCGCGGCCCGGTGTGGCGGCGGTGCGCATCAACCACCGTCGAAACATCGTGGCTGCGGATGCGTCGTCTGCGGAGTGCCTCACGGCGCTCCTGTCCATCAAGGAGCTCAACGGCGTCCTCGTCGCCGCCGGGAAACCTGCAGATCGCCGTACGTGCAGGGGCTTCGTGTACGGCGTTGACGGCGACCTAACCGACGCCGAACTGCTCACGGCCGTGACCGCGAGTGTTCCCGTGCTCTCCGCGGCTCGCAAGGAGCGGGCTGTGAAGCTCCGCTTCGCCGGCACCGTTCCCCCCGAGACCGTGACCTTCTGCAAGATGCCATTCCGGGTTCGCCCGGTGAGGCCTCGTCCCCTGCAGTGCCTCCAGTGCGGCCGCTTCGGCCATGTGCTCGCCACGTGCCCACGCCCGGAGGACTGCATACGCTGTGCCCGAAAGCACCCTGCTTCGATGGACTGTGCTCCACGGTGTGTGAACTGTGGTGGTGGCCATTCCGCAAACACCCCCACCTGCCCCAGATGGCAGGAGGAGAGGCGCGTGGCTACTCTCATCGCAACTTCACCGAGTCCAGTGTCTCGGCGAGCTGTGAAGGCGGCGGTGCGGGAGGCGAATCATCTTCGCTCCTACGCAGCTGCCCTCAAAAACGGCCCACCGACCAAACCGCCAAAGGAAAGCGCACGCCCCACCCCGGCGCCGCGCCGCTCCCTCACCACGCCAGCAAGCTCTGCCTCCCCGGCCTCGCCTGCTGTTTTGCCTGTTGCTGCTCCGCCGGCCATGCCTTCGGCGCACGCTCGTACAGTGCGTGCCCCGGACTCGTCCATGCCGGCGTCTCTGAACTCATCTGCTGTGCCAGCAAGCCCGGCCCTCCCGGCCCCGCTTGCTACAACGCCGACCCCCACGAAGGAAGCAAGGGACGCTCTTATCATCCAGCTTCTTTCTGACTTGGGAAGGCAAGTCGCCGAATTATTTCCGGCGGACAATCCGCAACGTATCGCGATCCTCCAGATTGCCAGCGTATTGCACAGTACTGTGCTGAGCATGTAGAACTTCACGCCGGCGGCGGAAACGCCAAAGCATTCGTGCGGCTGCTGCCTCTGGACCGGCTGCCTCCGCGAGCAGTGGGACGTGCTTGTTCCTGCTGCTATCGAACGACCTCTCTCTCTTCCTTCCTTTCTTCTCTTCCACTTTCATATCCCTTATCCCCTCCCCTAAGGCGCTTAGCCGTGTCCCCAGCATGGGTGACAGAAATTAGCGTCTCTTCCTTCCTAATAAACCACTACTACTACTACTACTTCTGAATGATGGCTCCCGATTTCCACTACTTCGAGACTTGTGGAAGGCAGTCTTAAACCACTATTGAAGTGGCTACTAGAAGGTCGACCAAAGAATCAACAAGGAGCACTCGCTAGCATCCCATGATCATCATCTGTGTCATCATAACGCACGTTCAGCGCGCGGAGGGAACAGAAGAAGAAGTGGAGCGCTCCGAGGCAGCCGTTTTCTCAATTGCTCCTAGGTCGCCACTTGCCACCATGAAGAAAGGCTCCGCTGTAGAGGCACCGACGCCAGGGCACGATGCGGCTACTCCATCGACGCCGGTCAGCGCCGAGGTCTCCAACGCCAGTCAGGAGCGGCCCTCGACACCTGTCCATGTGATGCGGCGTCGGCGGAAGTAAGATGGCAGCGCCATGTCTGTATTTTTTTAATGCTTGCGTTCTCTGTCGCAGCCAATGAGCCCCACGCTTTTGCTTGGCTTGTATACAGTCCTTCGCTCTTGAAGAAGTTACCTAGCGGTTAAGCTTAGAGCTCCTAAAACGGGTATTTCAAAGAATATCTAAATCATGTCAGGTTTTGATATAGGATTGCATGCGTTCGCGGCAACCGATTCAAGCGTCAGTGCTTTCTTTCATCTACACATTAATACCTTCTCTTTCTAACAGAAGGAAAAAGGGCAAGCCCGCATCGCCAAAGAAGCGACGGCGTGGCGTCTCCATGGCCTCCAACGCCTTGGGATGCTCGATTATCGCCGATGCCGCAACGCTCGGCGACGAAGAGACACCGACGAGACGACCCGAGAAAAGCCTGTCTCAGGAAGCCAAGTCACACGCCGCGTCAGCGTCTTGACACCGTCTACACTCACCGAGCGCCCGTCCGCCTTCAATACCGCTCAGTCAAGCCTGTCCCCCTTCAAGAGTGCTGTGGCCAGCCCGCAAAGCGATACGAAGCCCGCGGTGTGCGAACCACGCAGGAAGGCATCCTTGCGTTGTTCCCTGACGGAGACGCCGCAAATAGCGTCCGAGGCGCTGACGATCTCGGCGGAAAGGATTCCTAGCGAGCGCAGGACACCTCCACACATGAAGCGGACCCAAAGTCGCGGAGCACTGACGACCGTAACATTCGGCAGGACTTCCTTAACAACGCTGCTACCCGACACCACGCCGTCACCCCGAGTACCGCCCGGCCACGGCGGTGCCTTCGGGGGTAGCCGAGCGCGCACAGCGGCGACGCACCACCGGCGACGGTCTATCCTGCTGCCACGGGGGACCACTCCCATCCGCGAACCATCGACAGTTGACACGGGCATCATGCCGAGCGGCTTGCACCGGGTGGGTCTGCAGACGTGCGCTTTGATATCGCTGGGCGTTCTGACGTTCCACTGGCTGGCGATGCCACTGCTGTCACCCCCCGTGGACCACTGGTGCAGCAAACCTCCGGAGGCGGGAAATTTGAGCGACGCCCACTGGAAGAACGCCGCTATCCCTGTGCGCCGAGACGGCCGCTTTAGCCAATGCACCGTGTACAGCTTGTTGCCCCCGGTTTCGACGAACGAATCCGCGGACGACGCTCCTGCCATTTCGCGGGTGGAGCGGAACTGCACCGCTTGGGACTACGACCTGGCGCCCGGCGTGAAGACCATGACGAACGAATGGAACATCGTGTGTGACCGCAGGAAGCAGGTGCTCGTCGCAGTCGTATACAACAACCTCGGAGGCCTTATGGCAATGCCGTTCGTGGGACAGATGGCCGACCGACTGGGACGCTGGTAAGGTATACCTTTTAACCGCTAAAGGCGTATCAGTTGTTTCACGCCCATTCTTGCTGTGTATGGAGAAATTCTGTGTGCGGCAAATATGCTCAATCTAGCCATTGTAGTTATTTCTTTTGACGCATTTGTAATTGGTCAGATGCATTGGAATATGCATTGGCCGCTGTGTGCTGCCATCGTTCTGATGTAATAGACCTGCTATTTGGTGCTAACAGTTATGGGACACCTCGTTCAGAGCTCCTTTGAGCCTCCCGCAAGATAATTATCAAATCACCCACTTTGCAGCCAATAGTCTTTGATAATACCACGCAGTTTCTAGTTATGTATATGTCTGATGGAGCGATGACATTACGAAGTTCGCGGGCACAAAAGGGTGCCCACGAACTTCTTAAGTAGAACGAAAAACTTCGGAAACGTTCCTTGAGCTCGTTAACGAAGGCTGATATTGAAATTTACGTGCGAATATTTGCGTGCGTATTCTCTTTTAAACATACATATTTACCCATTTGACAAGGAGGTTCCTTCCATGTCTATTCTAATGCCTTGAGTTCATCATCAGCTAGACATGTGAGGCGTCGTGATGCGTTACTGCATGCTCCGTTTGTAGTCTTAGACGCTGTCTAATTAGCGAGGCTAATGGCAGACTAGTAAACGAAGCAGGCTTTTACTTCGTCACCAGTTACCGGAAGCCCAATAAAGAGGAACGAGAGAACCCGCGAGAACTGTTCAACAACTTCTTAGACATACCATCGCACCTTCGGCGAACTTATATATTTTATTTTTTCCTGTTATGCATCGTAACGAAACTCCGCTTTCATGTCGTCATTTCATCTTTATCCACATTTATACATTGTGCTCTTGTCGACGTACTAACAGAACTGGTTCGGAAAGCTCCGCGTTAATCCAAACGTTTACAAAGACAACACATTTTCAATTGCATCCTCACATTGACCGTGCAACTTCACCGCGGTGGTCTAGTGGCTATGGTACTCGGCTGCTGATACGAAGGTCGCGGGATCGAAACCTGGCCGCAGCGGCTTCATTTCGATGGAGGCGAAATGTTGAGGCCAGCGTACTCTGTGATGTCAGTGCAAGTTCAAGAATCCCAGGTGGCCGAAGTTTCCTGAGGCTTCCGCTAAGGCGTCTCTCGTAATCAGATCGTGGTTTTGGGACGCGGAACCGCAGAAAACAATCAATGCAGCACTTTTCAAAACATATCCAGATAACGTCAAATAACTGCGCCGATCAGTCATGAAGGCTCCTGTGAAGATGTCATCCAAATATATGGCACTGCATGCACTGTTTGTCTTCAATAGCTGCAACTCGCCTGCTAGTCTTACGACAAATTACGTCACGAGGACCATTGACTACGTCGTTTGACTTCCTTCGGTGTTCTTAAAGATAGGTGCATGCAATTTCCTTATTTGTTGAAATCAGGACTGACAAATAAAGCATTACTGAGCATGTTTTCGAGATCACTTCATCAGCCGATGCTATAGCTTGGCCTTCAGCGACCAATAGTCGCTGCTCCTTGTGACATGATTTGTTGGAACAAGAGCAGGCGATTTGCCCCGCCACGGTGGTGTAGTGGCTATGGTACTCGGCTGCAGATCCGATGGTTGCGGGATCGAACCCCGGCCGCGGCGGCTACATTTCGATGGAGGCAGTTATGTTTTTCTTGTTCGTTTTCTCCTTGATGTGGATTGAAGTCCCGTCAAGGAGATGATCGACGTCGATGAAGCAGGAGGCAGGTTGGAGGTAATGAACTTGAAGGTATATTGCAGCAAATATTTACAGTCATATGTACATCTTGCCGAAGCACACTGATGATAACATAGACATCAACAGCGTCTTACTCTTCTACTTAACTTTTCTTAAGTTAGAGCCTAGAACACTGTTACTACATACAACGAACTTAGTCTCACTGTTCGACCACCGAGTGGTTACGGCCCAGACAGAAGTTGCATCGTACGGAGTCTTACTGATCGATCAGTTAAGTGATTACAGCCTAGACTGAAGGGAAACGAATCCCGTCCAGTCTTTAGTACCTTGCGGTAACAAAGAAAGAGGGGAGGTGGCCACTGCTGGTCCGCCTCAACCTTCCGTCATCCAATCTGTTTATCCTCAGATTAAGCCACTCCCTAGTGGGCTGTCCCTAATCCCGACAGCAGCGTCTTTGCAGTTTAAACAGGCATTTTGGCATTCTTTCCCATCATGGCTCTCCCTCTCCTTATCCCACGCTCTCAGATATTCCCACAATCGAAATATCGGTATCGTAGCAGCCCTGCGGCATTCGGGCCATCTCCCACGCTCATCCAGTCGAACCCTGTCGTTCCAGGAAACACTGCGTGTCTTCGCCTTTCCCGCAGTTCGGACAGTGCACTGGCTGCGACTCAACGCTTCGTTCCAGTCGGCGCGCCGAAAGCGCATGCTGGTCGTTAAAGAATTGGTTGGGCCAAGCGCATTGTCGCTTCAAGCGAGGGCGCACTTCTCATGCATTGTCCTCCTACGCGTCCGAGCTGCTCTTCCACGAAACGGCCACTAAGAGGACAAGTACGGTCGCGCAGCCGCGACCCCCCCGAGCGACGTTCAGCGAAAGGGAAGGGTCTCGTACCAGGAACCCCTGGGGGCCAGCGTGGGAGACCAGCCGCTCAATGGGAGTAGTTTGCTTTCCATTGATAATTGCTGTCCAAGAACATGCAGAGAGAGAGCCGAGAAAGAAGCTTTGTATAGCGTACGGTGCTACGCCGTTCCTCCTGCACGATCGCCTTATGAGCGGCAACATAACACGTCCCCCCTTAAGAGTACGCTGGGCTGTTCTACGCTCAGTGGTACGATAAATCACTGCCGCGATTAGGTCACTGGACTTTCTAAGCATACAACAGTACACACAAACATCAAACACCATTGCGAGACAACACGACAGGAGAATACAAGAAACGAAAACAAATACATGCTAAACGATCAAGCACACCATTGCTGCTTCAAGCAGTAAGATCACTAGTGTCTGTTTCTTGGATTGTCAATCACACAGTCCACAATATACAGCAGCGAGTGGGCAGGAACATTCACGTCCCCCCCTCAGTTGGCATGGCACTGTTATTCTGATGGCTTCCACGAACTATTCTGGAGCCTCGATAATGCATCCGCATTCCCGTTACATATACCCTTCCGATGTTGTACCGAGACATGATATCGCTGTAACGCCAGCGCCCATCTTGTCAATTTCGCCCCGTGCGGAGTAGAAGTTGTAAGGTACGACAGCGGATTGTGGTCGGAAACGACGTTTACCATGGCACCGAAAAGCCAGTAGTCAAACTTCTTTAAGGCCCATATTATTGCGAACGCTTCCCTCTCAATTGTCGACCAACGCATCTGGGTCGGTGAGAAGCGGTGGCTTGCAAAGGCGATAGGCCTCTCTTCCCCCTCGGCTGACATTTGCGCCAAACATGCTCCCGCCGCCGTAGCTGAGGCGTCTGTGAAAAGCCAGTAGGGCTGAGATGGCTCTGGGGTGTTTAGCGCCACGGCCTCGCACAAAGATTGTTTGAGCATCTCAAATGCTGCCTGAGCTTCCTCCGGCCAGGGTATCTTATTAGGTACCGCTTTCTTTGTTAACAGCGTGAGCGGGCTCGTCACCTCTGCATATCCTCGGACGTACTCGCGATAGTAACCGCACAGTCCTAACAGGCTGCGTAGTTCCTTTTTGGTGCGCGGTGGTACCAGGTTCTTAATCGCTGCTATTTTTTCAGGGTCTGGTGCGTGTGTCCCTGAACCGACAATATGCCCCAGGTAATGTATATGGGATCGCGCAATCTGACACTTCTCCGGACTGGCTTTCAGTCCCGCCTTCTCTAAGACATTAAGAATAATGTCGAGATGCTATAAGTGCTCCTCCCAACTGCTAGAAAAAATAGCAATATCATCAAGGTATGCCGTGGCATACATTTGATGTTGCGACAAGAGTTTATTCACCATTCTTTGAAAGGTTGCCGCGGAATTTTTTAGCCCGAAAGGCATCACTTTCCACGCGTACTGACCCTCGTGCGTTACAAACGCGGTGAATTTCTGACTCTTCTCTTCCATCGGTACCTGCCAGTACCCGCGCCTAAGGTCCACTACCGTAATGAACTGCGCTCTGCCTACTCGGAAAATCAATTCCTGAGGATTCATCATAGGGAACGCATCCGCTTTGGTGACGGCATTTAACGCCCTGTAGTCCACACACATGCGGATAGTCCCATCCTTTTTTCCGACGCATACTACCGGGTGTGCAAACTCACTCTCCGTGGGGTAGATCAACTTCCAAGTCAAAAGTTCGTCAACTTGCCGGCTGACTTCCTTCTTTAATAGTTCCGGCACCCGATAAGGAAACACCTTTTTTGGCTGGTGGCCCGGTTCTATTTCTATCCTATGTTCGTCTACCTTCGCTATACCCGGGGTGCCGTCAAAGAGTGTGCAATGTCTTTGGAACACCGCCTGTATTTCCGCCTGCGCGTCAGCATCAAGGTGAGCAACCTTCTCGCTCGTTAGCACTAGCTCTTCCCGCTTTATAGTGGTTGGTTGTGGAGCATATTCCACCTCCCCAAAATCATGGTCCTCACCGAAGACTACCCCAATATGACTGACCCTTGTATAGTAAGGTCGAATGTTGTTGGCGTGGACACTTTTCACCTTTCCCTCAGATGTTTCAACGCGGTAAGAGTGTTCGCGCTCACGTCCAACCACTGTGAATGGGCCTAGCCATTTAGGTGACATCTTACAATTCCGATCATTGTCGAAAACCACAACCTGGTCGCCAACGTTAAAAGCTTTGAGCCTGGTGCTGCGATTATAGGCACTGGCGTAACTCTCCTGATGAGTTGCACTAGTTAGCTCAGCAATATTAGCGGCCGTCTCGAGCTGCTCCTTAAGTTGCTGTAAATACTTAGCGGGGCTTTCTCTCTGGCCTAATGATGCCTCCCTTTCTTCATCAATTTGCGCATCTTCGCCGGAAACGTCTTTCTTCTCCAAAGTAACGTTGCATGCCACGACCTTTGGTTTCTCTACTGCTTGTTCTGCCTCGGGAGCAGGCTCGGCCGGTGCTCGACAGGGTGCCAGAGGGCTACTGGCCTTCGACAAAAGTTTCCAATCTTCCTCGGTCAACAAACAATCTGTGCCCTCGACGAGCTCATCAGTTAACGCGCAGAGTAGGTCGACGCTCTGAGGCTCCGTAACCTCTCGCGGGCTATTTAATTTGACCGGCAACGTAGCTAGCCTTGCCTCGATAGTATAACCAAATGCACGCGACTCTCATACGGTACTTGGTAAGTAGCAAATAGTTTTTCTACTTCGTCAAACCATAATGGCACATCCGCGTCACTCGGCAGGCGGAATCCTTTCAGCACTTTTGCACATTGCTGGATAGAATCGAAACACCGTCGCCCCCGATCGCCCGTCCCCGACCCAGAGTTGGACAACGTGCCATTGAGACGTTCCGCGTTCATTCTAGTTTGCAATAGCTTTTCGTACTCAATCTGGAGATTGAGCTTTTGAATTTCAAGTTCGAGCGTTCTCGTTTCACTTGAATTCGGCAAAACCTGAGATGCCAGCTGCATCGATTCTTGCCTCTGAGTAGGCACTCTCGCCTCATTTGACTGATCAGAATTTAGAATACCATGGTTTGATGGCTCTCGACTCCGATCCACTGCTACCGCACTCACACCTTCATCTCCATTAGACTCCATTGTTTCAGCACCCCCGCGTGTTCTCACCATGTGCTCTACACATAAACTGCCATGCCAACTAGAGAAAAACGCAAGAAATCCTGCTCACCCTTTGCTGTATGCACTGTCGTTCCTGGATCTCTTCCACGGTGCCGGAGTTAGCTGCTGTGGGATCGTCTCGACGTTGCCGCTGGTGGCTGACGGATGCCTTGCCCCTCGGTCTCCTCGGCACTGGTCCGGTGTGTGGTGCTGTAGAGCTTCGCCGATCCCTGTCCGACTGCGCCAGTTATGTTTTTCTTGTTCGTTTTCTCCTTGATGTGGATTGAAGTCCCGTCAAGGAGATGATCGACGTCGATGAAGCAGGAGGCAGGTTGGAGGTAATGAACTTGAAGGTATATTGCAGCAAATATTTACAGTCATATGTACATCTTGCCGAAGCACACTGATGATAACATAGACATCAACAGCGTCTTACTCTTCTACTTAACTTTTCTTAAGTTAGAGCCTAGAACACTGTTACTACATACAACGAACTTAGTCTCACTGTTCGACCACCGAGTGGTTACGGCCCAGACAGAAGTTGCATCGTACGGAGTCTTACTGATCGATCAGTTAAGTGATTACAGCCTAGACTGAAGGGAAACGAATCCCGTCCAGTCTTTAGTACCTTGCGGTAACAAAGAAAGAGGGGAGGTGGCCACTGCTGGTCCGCCTCAACCTTCCGTCATCCAATCTGTTTATCCTCAGATTAAGCCACTCCCTAGTGGGCTGTCCCTAATCCCGACAGCAGCGTCTTTGCAGTTTAAACAGGCATTTTGGCATTCTTTCCCATCATGGCTCTCCCTCTCCTTATCCCACGCTCTCAGATATTCCCACAATCGAAATATCGGTATCGTAGCAGCCCTGCGGCATTCGGGCCATCTCCCACGCTCATCCAGTCGAACCCTGTCGTTCCAGGAAACACTGCGTGTCTTCGCCTTTCCCGCAGTTCGGACAGTGCACTGGCTGCGACTCAACGCTTCGTTCCAGTCGGCGCGCCGAAAGCGCATGCTGGTCGTTAAAGAATTGGTTGGGCCAAGCGCATTGTCGCTTCAAGCGAGGGCGCACTTCTCATGCATTGTCCTCCTACGCGTCCGAGCTGCTCTTCCACGAAACGGCCACTAAGAGGACAAGTACGGTCGCGCAGCCGCGACCCCCCCGAGCGACGTTCAGCGAAAGGGAAGGGTCTCGTACCAGGAACCCCTGGGGGCCAGCGTGGGAGACCAGCCGCTCAATGGGAGTAGTTTGCTTTCCATTGATAATTGCTGTCCAAGAACATGCAGAGAGAGAGCCGAGAAAGAAGCTTTGTATAGCGTACGGTGCTACGCCGTTCCTCCTGCACGATCGCCTTATGAGCGGCAACATAACAGAGGCGAAATGGTGAGGCCCGTGTACTGTGCGATGTCAGTGCACGCCCAGGTCGTCGAAATTTCCGGAGACCTCCACTACGGCGTCTCTAATAATCAGAACTGGTTTTGGGACGTTAAACCCCACAAAGCAATCAAATCAGTATGTTTAAATAGTGTCGCAGGGCCCCTTTATGTCTGTGTGCGACATGGACTTAATGGAAACGCAACATAACTGTTATACAACAACATGTGGGCAAGTTAGTTAGCCCGGCATTATTTCAGCATAACAGCGAGACTTTCCTGACGGGTGCAACAAAAGCACTGCATGGACTTTAGAGCTGTACGTTATTTAGAGACTGAGTTCTTCGCTGCCAACATTGCTGCTGCTGCTGCTGCTGCTGCTGCTGCTGTTGTTGTTGTTGTTGTTGTTGTTGTTGTTGTTGTTGTTGTTGTTGTTGTTGTTGTTGTTGTTGTTGTTGTTGTTTTCGCCTCCGCTCAAAAATTCGCGTTGTGTCATACATTGAAGAACTTAACAGCAAGTCTGTAAATGTGGGCCGTTGTTCCGACGCCACGCAGGACAGTGGAGGCGGGCAGTCTGGTGGTCTCGCTGCTGGCGGCCGCCGCGACCGTCTCGACGACGGACTTCTCCAACTTCGTCATAGCGCGCATGCTCCTCACGGGCTCCCTGGGCGCCCTGTCCCTCGCCATCGCCGTGGCGATGTTCGAGGCCAGCTACAGTCAGCGGCAGAGGCAGCTGAGCGTGTGCTTCGCGCACCTGGTCGTCTCACTCGTCGCGCTGCTGCCTCGACTGCTGGGCGCTATGGTGCTCGACCGACGCGCCGTGTGCCTCGCCGTACTCCTGTGCGCCTTCGCCATGCTGGTCATGGTGCTCGCAGGCGTCGACGAGTCTCCGCGTTGGATGCGCGCACTATTTGATGCCTCCAACGTGGTCGACAGCAAGGCGCCCACGTCCGCGACTGCCATTAATCGATTCACACGAGGGTAAGTGGAAGTAACGTGCTCAAACGGGGACTCAGCACCGCCTTTATGCGGGATATGATAAACGACTAGGCACAGAACAGATAACGCACCGGACACAGGACAGATAACGCGCCGGCCGTTTCCCACTTTATATTTGACGGCTTTACAATCGGGTCTGCAGTCTTGCATACGATGTCGCCTTGGGTTATCACTAGGACGGTGCCAATATCATATTTTTCGAATACGAATCGAATAAGAATATACCTAACTTCGAGTATCGAACATCAAACAGAAGTGCGCCTCAGCAAAATTATTTTATTTGACGCATAATTCCATTAAGAAAATGCGCTAATTAACTATCAGCGTAAAATATGTTGCTATGCTATCAGGGACACACTTTCTAGGCTAACTTGCCGTACGCTCACGGCATTGGTAAAATATCACAGCTTGAAGCAAGTGGCCGCGGCGGCTGCATTTCGATGGCGGCGGAATGTTGAGGCCCGTGTGCTGTGCGATGTCAGTGCACGTTAAGAACTGCAGCTGGTAGAAAGTCCACTGCGGCGTCTCTCAAAATCATACCGTGGTTTTGGGACGTAAGAACCGCAATAAACCACTGTTTACAAACTTTTCAACCAGTTCTTTGATGCCAGTGTTCCACTTTCTCGTGTTTGCTCGTACTGCATTTTTTCCGCTAACGTTTACTTTACGAGCTCCAATAATACAGAACCACCAACCATGCGCATGTTCTTATATTTGTGAAGTCCCTTGCTTTATTTATTCATTTTCTTTTTGTTAACTCATTTCTCGTTCGTACTCGCGCACCAGTCACATATATACGCTCTAGAGAGCGATTATATTTTAGGCCCCTCACAGCCATGTACAGTCAACACAACGAAAGCTTACGGGACGCGAAAATGCCGAAAAATCTGTATTACCGCTCGGCCTAAGAACATAGCCTTCAATTTAATGTTATAGCCCGTATATAGGAAAAACTCTACCCAGTGAAACGTTTCATTCGAGGCTATGTTGCATGGTTAAGCGGTAATATACGCTTTTCGAAACCTTCACGTCCCGCAAACTTTCGCTGTTGACTGTACCATCCCATGTAAATAATTGATCACTGCTAACACCACATCAGCTGTCTTGGCGCTCTTTGGCCACATTTGACCCTTGCGCCAGTGAAAACCTCGTATCGCCGTTTCCCCAGCCTTTGGTCGGGTCTCCTAAAACAATATTATACCGAATATGTCTTGAATAAAGAAAAACCAAACAAAACTCAACAACAGTCACACATCTTTACCAAAACTTCGAAGACAGGATGCTCTTTCTTGTTCTCCTGTTCTTGACGCTGCTTCGCGTTGTGCTCCAGCACAGCAACTGCGAACCCACCAGCGGGTCGCCACCCTTTTTCACTTCTCTCGCAGGGTGAGCAGTTTGCTAGCGCGCAAGTACTCCAAGTTAGTGCGCAAGTACTCCGCGCAAGTACGCAAGCAGCCCACGGTGAGCAGCCTGGGCTTGCTTCTCGACCAGGCGCTTCGGACGCGCACGCTGGCGTTGGCATTCACGCTGTTCGCGCTGCTCAACAGTCTCCCGTCGTACGCCGACGAAGACTCGCCGAGCGAGGAACGTCTGAACGGCGTGACGAGGCCCATGCTGCGCGTCTGCAGCATCGTCGCCGCCGACCAGCTGCTAAGGGAGCGCACGCGACGCGAAGCCCTGCTCCTGGCGCTTCCCTGCGTGTGCTTACTGGTCTGCGCCGAGGCAGTGGCCGAGGCTACTGCCGCACAGTCTACGCTGCCGCTGATACGGTGAGAGCGAGTGGATAAAAAGCAGAATTTGCTTCCCTTCTTTGTCGAAACCAAGGGAACTAAAGGACAGATACCGAGAAACGCCTTACCACTTACGTTTCTCTTCGCTCTCTTTAACTCCCTCTGTCCCCATCCTGTGCTAACCTGTTGAAGTGTCCTCTCGCCGTGACAGTTACGGCGAAGCACTTTTCTCTTCTTTCAACTTATATAAAGCCACCCACACATCTTAAAGGAGTACTGACAATAGAGCAACAATAGAAACGTGTCGAAAGACACGTTTCTATTGTTGCTCTAAATAAAATCGCGGGCGTCGAGAGCCCCAAAAAGGGTATCGTGGCACCTCGGAACGGAATGAATGTTATTTTAATACGGCTACCCTAAAGACCCACTTTCGGTTTCGATTTCCAGGGGGCAGTTTCGTTGTGACGTGGCAACAAAGTAGGAGGTCGGTCGAAGTTACGTGGGGACAGCAACTCTGTCGGCTTCCGTCCGTTACACGTGGCTCATACAAACGATGAAGACTTAATTGTCGCCCAGCGACTCCGATAGCGATGTAGGCGATTTTTGGCGACTGTGCTCACACGTCGTGGCATTGTCCACTACGACGGGGTTGGCTTGCAGATGGACGACGAAAATTTTAAGATGAAATTAAAATACTTTATACGTGTTTCGTGTTTCCGCCGTGAGGAAAGATTTAACAATGCGGGCCAAGAAAACGAGAAATGTCCCTTTTGCGCCATTTCAAGATCGTGTCAATACTCCTCGACTATTTTAAATGTTGTAGATCGATGGAACTGCATGCTGCCCTAGTCGAACCTTACCGAACCATGAGGCCGTATTATACGCTTTCTTGTGGTTGTGTGCATTTGCACTCCCTGTCAGTTTCAACAAAGTATAGAACGAACTTCACGCACAATCTCCTCTGTGAGCTAACTGAATGACGCATAATCGCTTGCTGCTTATCGCCTCCTATTTCTTCCCTGTATGGTGGTGTGCCTTCGCCACGGTTTGTGGCCACGTTGTTGAGGCATCGCCAGATAGAGGAGAGTCGATGCGCACATCCCAACAACCCACTATCCCGTCCACGATTTGGGTCGCCTCGGCGGTCTGTATTGGCTGTGGTACTTAACTCGAAGGACGGGAAGTGCACGAGTTTAAACCCATTCGCCGAAATTAAATTTTGGTAAAGGCGAAATGCAAGAGGCCCTTGCACTGTGCGCAGCCACTACGCTTTAAAGAACCCAGGAGAGCTTACACTGGAGCGAAAGACCCAGCTCCAAGCGAAAGATCCAGCTTCAGAGCGAAAGATCCAGCTTTGCATCCAGCTCATCGGCTGGATGCAAAAGAACGCAGGATCGTGTGGTACGCTACTGCTTGGGCGCCCCAGTGCAGCTATACTCCCTTTTTTTCTATGATAGCGTCGATACTCTAGCAACCGAAACCATAGGCACTCGATTCTAAAGCTCTGCAATAACACACAGTGAGCTGCTGCTCAACTCCATCCTGGCGAACCTGACGATGGTGTGCGTGTACTGCCTCGAGCTGTACCCGACCTCAGCCAGGGCCACGGGTCTGGGCAGCGTCTACTTCGCCGGCGGCGTGTGCGCCACGGCGTCGCCACTGCTGCTCGCGCTGCGGCTGGAGAGACCACTGGTCCAGATAAGCACCGTGCCATTCACGGTGGCCGCCATGTTTGTGGTGACGCTGCTGCCAGAGACGAAGGACACGCAGCTGCCCGAGACGCTGTTCGACCTCGAAGGGCACGCCAGGCGGTTAGGCTCCACCGAGGTCGACGACCTGATGCCCGAAGCTGACGTGAGTGCAGAGAGGGCAAATGGGCGGGATCTTGAAGCGTGGTGAATTTGGCTAATTGTCTATCACAGTGGTATATTCGTTATGGTGCTTGACTGAAGACCCAAAGGACTCGGGTTCAAACCCTTTCTGCGGCGGTCGCATTTTCGAGGGATGCGGAAATGCTAAAGACCCGTGTGCTAATAGTGAAATTCATCATCATCATCCTATCTTATGTCCACTGCAGGACAGTGATTAGGAAAGGACGCTATTTTCTGCAGCCCTTGCCGGGAGTACGGCCCAGCGTTCGTTGGTTGCAGGATAAGATGGTGATGAAGAAAACATTATTTTTTTAAGAGAGAGATGTGTAGCCTACGAAGGGCAGCGCAGAGGGTGGTGTCCCTATTCCGGGACCCCATTGGTACAATCCACCAGCTTAGCCCTCCTGACCAAGGCGTTTTGTGCCTGAAGGTCCGAGCAACTAAACAGGGTCCCCTCCCACTCCTCTCGTGTAGGGTTAGTGTTGGGGGCAAGAGCTGAGTTGAGCTGGCAAGCCTAAACTCAGATGTCGGCCACCTCTCCAGAGAATTTGCACTTGCGCTGAAGGAAGGGATCGAAATATTGCAAAATTTCCCGGCACGATAAAGTGTTCGTGAAAAGACGGAACAAGATGCGTTGATTACCCCTGCCCAGCTCCTTTGCAGAAGTTGGGTATTGGCGATGCCTATCCTTGTAATAGGTCGTAATATCTTTGAATGTGAGAAGATAGCCGCCTTCGCGTTGCAGGTACTCAAAATCTAAGTGGGACGCCCGGTGAATGAGTACTCGGGCCGCCGTGTTCGCGGCTTCATTACCTATTAGGCCCTGGTGGCCCGGAGTACAGACTAGACAACGGGGGGTGCGATCTTTCCCTTACCTCAACGGATTCTAAGACCTGCTCCTGGCGAGGGCCGAACAAAATAGCTTCCTTTCCTTAGCCGAATCACAGTCACAATCGTCATAATCATCACCATCATAAAATTAGTGGGTATGACAAACACAACTGCGGTCTGGAAGTTTCGAAAGCGTGATATAAGCAATAATACTGTACAACCACGCTATTCGTAATTTTTTTAATAGAGACTTACCGTGGCGTGGTCCTTGCTGCACGAAGTTTTTTCGATGCAACGGTCGGTGCGAT
Organism: Hyalomma asiaticum; assembly: GCA_013339685.2. NCBI lineage: Eukaryota > Metazoa > Arthropoda > Arachnida > Ixodida > Ixodidae > Hyalomma > Hyalomma asiaticum. The sequence continues at coordinate 111,708,747 of CM023483.1, read as the reverse complement.
CAGCACTGGGTCTGAAAACTGAGTTCTTGCAGCGCTAATATAGACAAAATGTAGGAGTGCGCAATGTACACAGGCCGCTCGCTACTGACGCAGGGGCCCGGGGCTCGTTGGTGATATAGAATGATCACGGTCATTGTCTTTTCTTTAAGGCACTGCATCATTCCCATAAAACTGCACCCCCTGTGTCTCCCGTATCGAACAATCAGTAGGGAAGAACAAAGCTAAAGTCGGGTCATATATGAACAGAAGGACGTGGCTCCAGGTTCTTGTTTTCTTATTTCCCCGTATCATTTGAAACAACTCTGTAAACTTTGTTTTCATAACAAAGAGCTCTTTGAATTTGGAAATCGATCAAGCTCCGCAAACAAAAGACACATAGTAGGACGAGGAAATTGTTAAACCAGCACTAACGTGAAAAACAATTTTTCTCGTATTAGTATAGGTTAGCTTTTCGCAGCACCAAAAGCACCAATCTTGCGAGAAGACCCTCGGTAAGCTACACGCAAAAAAAAAAATACGGGTGGCGACGCCGCTTTGAAGTACCAGCACTAAAACGCGTGACGTCACAGATATTTGACGTCGTCTGCTAAGGCCTACGTAACTATCAGTAAGAAAGGCCTATGTTGTATTCAAAAAAATGTCAGAGGCTTAACACGGGGAGTTTCAGAACATTTCATGGAGCGAATTTGGCGAGAATAAGAAAAAATAGAATTCGGCCTTTTGACGTCATTGGGTTGCGAAGTTCCGGCGCGAATTTCAAAACTGAAACTTTGACATTCGTTTTCTCATTTAATATTGAACATAAAATGTTGAAATTAACGACATTCCAGTTCTCGAAATATAGGTTATTCTAAACGACCTTCGCCTTTTCACTTTAGTGTCCCTTAAATCGGCAACGCCGCGAGAGCCAGCATTTCGACAAGTAAACGTGTCCTCGCCAGAGCACTTGCTGTCCCGACGAGAGCAATTCCACTTGCCGAAACGTTGCCTTCCGCGACAGTCCATGTTCGACAATTTTTTTTTCATCACGTCAAGCCTTCACCTACCCCGAGCTTCTGTTCTTTGGATTTCTCCCGAAAGCTTGTCTTGTTCACGCTGCAACGCGGTCGTTTGCGGATGCAATACCCACAAGGTCATGTCGCCAGTCTCACTGCATTGTGGCACCTCTGCGTTCCCTTGACAGACCTCAACCGAGATGCCGTGCCGCATTCAGCCGCAGCCAGACCGCGCGCACACCGCCGTCAGCGTGCCATTGTCGAGCACCGTGTCCAGCGTGCACGCGTTGTGCGAGTGAAGACCACGACCCGGACACGCACGCCTGCACCATCAACGAACTGTGAATCAACACCGCGTATGCTCGTAGCCAAGTTAAGCCGCCTTGCCCTTGCGTGCCACACAACTCTGCGCCTAAGTGACTTCGGCGTAGATGCTACTTGCTGTGTTTGCGCCGTGGACGAAACACTTGCCGTAAATACGTTGCTTCGTGTTCCATGGCAAAGCTATGTCGTCTTGAAGCATCTTTGTCCTTCGACTTTTGTATTTGTGTGACTGTATAGTGTGTGTTTTCATATTGTCTTGCGATAATTTGCGTTATTTTGTTCCCTGCAATAGCGACCTTGAAGGATCGCTGTGGAGACTTTTGTGCGATGCTTTTGCGATGATCTTCGCGACAGACAACCTGATGGTCTGCACTTGGCGGTGCGCTGATGGTGCATCGCGAATTTCCGGTTATAAGGCACGGACTGCCTGGAATGTGTACTATGCTGCGCGATGACATTTCACGCGCAGTCACGGGACCTTACTCCTTTGTGGTCTGTACCTATAGGGCCGCCTTTGAAAGACAAGAGCTGAAGCTGTTTACATATAGTAGCAAGTGTGTCACGTCATTAAACCATGGCCATGCATAGTGGCTTAGAGGTACGAGATCTCGCTTACTGAATTGCTGACCCGCAGCGGTGGTCTAGTGGTTGTGGCATTTTACTGCTGCCTGAGGTCTTAACTATTGAAACAAGAGCAGCAGTGAACATTGCTTACCAACTCGTCCTTAAAAACGTACACATGATTGATTTGTGGGGTTTAACGTCCCAAAACCAGCTCTGATTATGAGAGACGCCGTAGTGGTCTCCGGAAATTTCGACCACCTGGGGTTCTTTAACGTGCACTGACATCGCACAGCACACGGGCCTCAACATTCCGCCTCCATCGAAATGCAGACGCCACAGCCGGGATTCGATCCCGCGACCCTCGGATCAGCAGCCGAGTGCCATAACCACTAGACCACCGTGGCGGGGCTACAAACGTACACAGTACGTTTGTTAGGACAGACAGTAGTTAGGACAGACTTTGCTGTCCAACTACTGTCTCAGCGTTGATTGGAGCAATTTTAGGGGCGAAGCACCTTAGGGTCGAGCCTTGTCATCTCTTGTCCGGCGTAGCCATTGGGTTGCAGGGGAGAGCGCTAGAGGCGCTGCGGTGCCGAAAAATTTTACGATAATTCAAAGGGAAGCGCTTTGCTGTTTGAAGTAATTCACCTTCTACGTGCAACCAGAACATTCAAATGACGACTAATAATGCGGGAACTTGTGTTGCACGTGTACTGATGCGATTCGTTTACTGCGTACTACAGGATAGCGTGAGTGCAATAACCGCAGCAGGATGCAAAGCACTGCTAAGCGACACTATCATATGCCTCGCGGCATGCAAGCCAAAGCCTATTATGTCTGGCCTATTGAGACAAAATCCAAGACGTGCGCATCACTCAATCCAGGGTGAGAAGGCCAGATGCAAGATGAAAAGTCCAAAACTGGTGCTCGCAACCGTCCAGTGTATTCAGGATGGTTTAGTTGAATACAGTGTAAGCCAGGTACTCGGCATACAATTTACTCCGTAGTCGATGGTGTTACAAAAGGCGACATACACCCTTGATCGACATCGGCCTACTGCCCCGATTGCGCGCGAACTTCTAGCATCTCTCGAGCTCAACCCAATCTTGCCCTGCGCCCGCTACTACGTAATAGTAGCACCGGAAGCCCAATGTGCATGAAGTGTAGAAAAGGTTTAGCTCAATGTTGTGGGTTCGATGAGATACCGCCAGTAGGTAATAAAGAAGAGTGCAATACCGAGATTGCGCGTCGTTTTGGGGGAGTACGAATGACGGAGTGCATAAATGATTGCGTGGTCTATACCCATAGAGTAACATATCAAGCTATGTTACTCTGTGGGTAGACCACGCAATGTAAAGATGCCAGAATAACAGCGTGAATACAATGCTCGACGAAAAGAACAAAATCGACTGGCTTAGCAGCGTCGTAGGCAAAACCCAGCAGCTCTCGCACAAGACGCCGAGTGTATCCGTGCCGTTAAAATGCATGTGAAATACAAGCGACGCCGCCACGGGTAATTGTGGACGTAGCCTACAGCTTCGCTGTCCAACTACTGTCTCAGCGTGGATTGGAGCAATTTAGGGGCGAAGCACCTTAGGGTCGAGCCTTGTCATCTCTTGTCCGGCGTAGCCATTTGGTTGCAGGGGAGACCGCTAGAGGCGCTGCGGTGCAGAAAAATTTTACGATAATTCAAAGGGAAGCGCTTTACTGTTTGAGGCAAGGTCCGGTTGCCTGAGAACCCGAAGTTACAGAGCGAAATTCAATAAAGAAGGGGATACATGTACGTGCTGTGGAAAAGCTAGGGAAACGACAGGTCATATTTTGATTGAATGTAGAGATGTCCACCCAGGTGTAGCTGTGGACGCTACCCTACAGGAGGCCATGGGTTTCAGGGGTAACACGGGAAAGCTGAACATGTCGGCGATAGAGATAATTAAAAGGCGCTTAGAGTATTGGCGCAAAAGTATGGAGCAAGCAGAAGCGCGAGATAGTTCGGGTAAGATTGTTACATCACAGCGGAACGATACTAGATAAAATAGGTAGGCGAGGAGAAAAATTAGTTGTGAAAGTATGTGTGATTCGGGAAAAGAAATGTTTGTGGAGGAAAAAGAAATAAAGCTAGAGCTTGGTGGCCCGGCTACCGCCCCATTATAAAGGGGACGCTCCTAATATCCATCCATCCATCCAAAGAGTGAACGGCGCGCGCAGGCTATGGAAACACTCTTTCTGCGATGAACGCTTTACCAGCTCGCAAGGAACGATAACGCGCCCTCGGCCGCGAGAGAGAACGCTGACGCAGGCAGCGTCTGCTAGCCAGTTTCTTGATTGAAAAAAAATTGGCAGACTCCACATGCAGTGGGAATTAAGGAAATGCGAAGCACGCATCAGGAACGTAAAATGGATTTGCATTGTTGTCTCGCTATGCCGAGATTGGCACATATGAAGTTAACGAAACGGCAGCAAGAGCACCATGACTGTGGCATGTAAACCATGCCGCTCATACACGCATGTCATAATTCTAACGTTATGACCTGTCATTTACGTTCGTCATGCAGTCGTGTTGTGCCATAGCAATTTTGGTATACACCCCATTAACGAAACGAGTGGCATGTAGATCATGCCGCTCATGACATGCATGTCACGATTTTCATGCTATGACCTGTCATTTATAATTGTCATGCAGTCATGTTGTGCCAAACCAATTTTCGTATACATCCCATTAACGAAATGGCAGTATAGCGCCAGGACCATGGCATGTATATCATGCCGGCCATGACATATAGCATTAAAATCATGACATGAATGTCATGATTTTCATGTTATGACCTGTAATTTATGATAGTCATACAGTCGTGTTGTGCCATAGCAATTTTCGTATATATCCCATTAACGAAACGGCCGCAAGAGCACCGAGACTGTGGCATGTAAACCATGCTGCTCATGATACGCGTGTCATGATTCTAATGTTATGACCTGTCATTTACGTTCTTCATGCTGTCGTGTTGTGCCATAGCAATTTTGGTACACATCCCATTAAAGAAACGCGTGGCATGTAAATCATGCCGCCCATGACATGCATGTCATGCTTTTCATTTTATGACCTGTCCTTTATGTTCGTCATGCAGTCATGTTGTTGCATACCAATTTTCCTATACATCCCACTAACGAAACAGCCAAGAGAGCACCAAGACCGTCGCATGTAAATCATGACATGCATGTCATGATTTTCATGTTATGACCTGTCATTTATGTTTGTCATGCAGTCATGTTGTGGCCTGCCAATTTCCGTCCATAGCAATTTTGGTCCCATTAACGAAACGCGTGGCATGTAAATCATGTCGCTCATGACATGCTTCTCACGATTTTCGTGTTATGACCTGTCATTTATGTTCGCCATGCAGTCATAATGTGGCATACCAATTTTTTATACATCCCATTAACGAAACGGAGAGGAGAGCACCAAGACCGTGGCATGTAAATCATGCCGCTAATGACATGCATGTCATGCTTTTCATGTTATGATCTGTCATTTATGTTCGTCATGTAGTCACGTTGTGGCATACCAATTTTCGTAAACATCCCATTAGCGAAACGTCCAAGACAGCACAAAATCGTAGGCGGATAGATAGATAGATAGATAGATAGATAGATAGATAGATAGATACGCTCAAACTCGCCGAAGTTCGCTAAGAAATGCTTCGCATTTAAAAAAAAACGACTGCTCGCGCTGCACAACCGTTCACCGGCCACCCCATATATATAGGCACTGGATCTTGACCTGCAATGTAGTGCCAGTGGGAGATTTCTCTTGTTCGTAGTTAAACCATAAGGATTCGCAGCGTGCGCGTTAACTAAAGGTAATCCGGAACTCGGTACGATCTTCGACGTGGGAGCGCAGGAACCTGATAAAGATCAAGAGCATAAATGACAGCGCGTGTGTATACACACGCGTTGATTTACGGTAACACGGATTTACGGTAACAGCTAACGATCCCCAGTTGTTCGCCCACTCGTCATGGTTCACTTCGTGGAGATGCGTGATTTTTTTTCTTAGCACTAATCAGCAGTTTTCCAAAAGTGCTAAAATTACAGCGTCATGCAGCCAAACGCACAGACCTTTAGTAGGAAGTGCAGTCTGACGAGGAGACATCTTCGTTCCATTGACCTTGCATTCCCTATATTGCAACCTTGAATTCACCTATACCATTTTAGAGCAGTACTTGGCATCTTTAATTTTCGCACTTCTAGCACCCTACTGGTAGCCAGAAGAGAGCTAACTGCTTTCGGTTCTGATAGAAAGTAACGTCGTGGTCACGTGTGCTGGTAAACCGGGGCCACCCGAAGCTGCTCGAAGGTTCGAAAATTGAACGCTGGGCCAGCTTGCATAAGCATAAACAAGCATGGCCCTGGCCGAAACATTGCGGCGGGCATCCTAGTCGGTTCTTTCCGTATTGGCCGTCTGAGTACGTGGGGCTACGTTTGCGAAAGAGATTATAGACGTGCGTCACAGGTAGGGCGAAAGAGAGGGGGCGCCAAGTTTGCCCTATACCTTTTGATTTCCCTGCATTTTGGCTGAAATGGCCTCAGTGGGAAAGGTATGGAAGGAGGAGGGGGCGCTTTATGGAACTCTACCCCCCCCCCCCCCGCCCCTTTAGTGGAGAAGCCCGCGCACGGCTGTCGAAGAGACGACGCGATATTCTCGACTGATGGCGTCCTGGTGCACAATCGCGCACAGATCTCGCGCGAATCGACACAGAGCTTGGCTGCATTAAAATGAATTGAGTTCGATTTGATTTCTCTCTTTTTTAATACAAAGTTTGCAACCACTGTGAGGACCCATGGCCATAAAGCTTGTAGCTGTTGGCGAACAAAACGGCCCGCGTCCTGATGATTGGGCCCACTTTTACGCAGAGCAATAGGCAGTGTCCAGCTTGTCCGATGCCTTCACGCGAGAGCTCGCGAACGTGATCGTGTTTCCAGAAACGAGAGCTCGAGAGATAGACGTCGCCTACTGTCATCGATTACTTTGTGTTCTGTCTCCACTTGGCGATCGAAACAGAAATAATAGGTATATTACCAGTGCACTCGAGCGCAGAAAATAAACTTCCGCTTTGCACGTCTTCCGCCCTTTTCGGCTGATATGGTTCCTCCTTGCCGGTCGATGTGTCGAACCGTTGGTCTAACTAAGGCCTCATCTGACGTAGCCGAGCTCTTGTTCGAACATGGTCGGTTTCGACAGGTGCACTGCATCATGGTTTAAGTTACTACGGCGTGAAAAAAAAGATTAAGCCATTTGCACGCCTGTGAAGGCTGAGTAAACAGCCGAGCTGGGGCAAGGGTGTTAAGTTCACTATCGCTATCATGTAGCAGTGTGCTGAAGATAATGGCGTGGAGGGTGGGTCGAGGGCAAGCGCGGTTGCTACTTTCCTTCCTGCGCAAGCCGAGGCATTTCTTCTTTCTTTCTCTCTCTCTCTCTCTCTCTCTCTCTCTCTCTCTCTCTCTTCATTATCAATATCGCATAGTACTGTCACGATCAATATGACCAGAGTCATTCGATGTTCTTGCTATGACTGTCGTCCAGCAGTATCTCTAGGGCGAGCGCGGGTACGCTTTTTCCTTCTGCGCAACCTGAGGCTCTTTCTTTTTCTTTGTTTTTCTTCGCTATCAACGAAGCACTGTCACTATCAGTGTCATGCATCAGTGAGCTGAGGGGTGCAACGTTCATAGTGGGTCAAAGGCAGGCGCGGGACCGCTTTCCCTTCAGCGCCACCTTACGCTTTTCGTTCTTTCTCTCTCTTTCTTCACTATCACTATCACGTACCCCTGTCACTATCACTGCCATGTAGCAGTGGGTTGCAGGCAAGGGTGTGGGCAGTGGCCCGAGGGCAAGTGCAGGTCCGCTTTTCCCTCCTGCGCAACCTTAGGCATTTTTTTTTTCTCTTCGCTATCACGTAGCGCTTACACCACCAGCGTCATGCAGCAGTGATGAGGGCTGCGGCGTGGTTAGTGGGTCTGGGACAAGCGCGGGTCCCACCTGCGCAACCTGAGTCGCTTCTCTATTGACATGCAAAGAAGAAAGAAAGAAGTGCATGAACGGTTAAGACCCGAAGTACGTGCTCCATTGCGGCGCACCACAACACCATAAATATCGAGCCACTGGTACAGGTGTGGCTTGGCGTGCACATTGGTTTGGGCTGCAGTCAGTTAGCGAGTTTACGGATGTAATGTCAGCTTGGTTAAGTGTGTTGGACAGTGGTGACCATTGCATGAGACGCTGACACGTGAATTGCCTTAGCATGTTTATTGAAAACGAAAAAGAACACTACATTACAAACTCGCCGTGTGTTAACTGGACGACCTCAAAAATTTCAATTTGATGATGGCGTACGATAGATCATCTTGAAGTAAATACAAAAACCTTCTGATGCCTACTGGCAGCAGTGATCACGTAATTGCAATACGACAGCGCACATGTTCGCGCTGGCGCCCTTCTGTGGGCTGTTAATGCTAGAACGTGAAGTTTAGTAATGGCAGTGAGCAAATAACAGCCTTTCTTTCTCCTCTTTAGATGAGCAAAAAGAAAAGCACTTGCATTGGACAGCATATAGCAGTGACATTATAGCCACAGAAACAAAAGAAAAGTCGTGCTTGATGCGAAACAATAAAATCAAATCTAAGATATATATTGTACATAATCGCTAAACTAACAAGATGTCACTCCTTCACAAAATTTGTATTGTAGCAACAGGCCTAAGCAAGGAGACATATATCCTTGATCCTACCTACAGGTCAGCCCGTCGGGATCATCCTTTAAAGGTCAGAGAATATAGCTGTCGTATTAACGTATATAAGCATTCGTTTTTTCCTATAACATGCCATGTTTGGAATAGTTTACCGGAGGAGGTTGTCTCGTCGCCAATCAGTTCCTTTAACTGTGCCCTTGCTGATTTATTGTTTCATTAGGTATCGCGTCATCTTTATATAGCGTGCAATCAACCCTTTTCTATTATTCTGTTTGTAATCATATTGTAATGTGATGTTCTTGGCTTCAGTCTCATTATATTTTCCGAGTGTTGTGTTCACAGTGTAGACATGTCATGCCATCTGTAATCTTAACGGTATTGCTGATCTTGATGTGTTAACTCTTGATGCTGTATACCACCTGTAATGTATTCTTTTTTTTTTTACAATAATGCCCATCGGGCGCCGTAGGTATCTGAATAAATAAATAAATAAATTGTCACGTCGTTCTTAGGCATTATGTATATATTGTCAGCAATACACATCGAACTCCATCTACTAACTGAGGGCACCTGAGGAAGTTCGACCTCCATTTTCTTGAGTTCTTGGTAGTTCAGAAAAAATTACGCCTCAATTTATAGTTCCGCACTAATAAAAAGGGGAGGAGGGGGAGGGGGTTGGTGTTTGTGTCGTATGGATGGGTTATTATCTATGAAGATAACCACAGAAATGACCCATGACAAGCAAACACCTGCAGGAGCTTGTAAAAGTCACTCGGCAAGAGTGGCGTGTCCCTAGTGTCCGACTATAAAAAGAAAAAACTTGACCAAAGAATTCACTCGGAGAACATTCATGCTAGCCAGACTAAGATTTCCCACTTTATGTTCGTTCAGAAAACATTCTGTTAAAGTTGGGTGTGATTCTATGATGCTCAAGGCCATCACTGATCATCTCCCGTGTAAATTTCATCTAGCCAGTACACGTTGGCGCACCAAATAGCGAGAAGACACATCTGAATTTCATCTGTGTCACATTTAAAGGGCAACTCCGGAGATTTTTGAGCGTCCACTGATCTCAACGAAATTTTCAATCTATGTGATCCTTGGTACCGCAATAATATTTTGTTTTATCATGTACAAAAAGAAAAAAACGGGTTACATAATACGAACAGCATCAGGAGGTCCCAAAGTAAGAAACTGTCAGGGGGACCTCCATATAATTAGTGGGGTACATGAAAAGTAAATAACAGCAGCAAGAAACTAAAGAGTGCGAGAAAAAAATAGAAGCAGTTATTACATAAAAATATATAGTAAAAATAGAAAGTTACATATTCATAGCAGCGTTACACAATACTAAAACGAAATAATGCACATAAGGGATACAAAGGAATCAAGTGATGAAAAAAATATTACTAAAGAACAAAAGGTTCGTCTAAGAGCATGTTCTTAATTTTGGATTTAAAGGATGGCAATGAACGGGATGACTTAGCATGAAAAGGTACATGATTCCAGAGATGAACACCATAGAAACGCGCTGTGAATCTGCCATAGTTAGATTTGATTTTAGGTAAGAGAAGGTTGTTACGCTCCGAAAACCTGGTATTATTGTTGTTGATAAGGATATGAAAAGGAATACAGTCTAATGTTATTTCGTGATGAATGAGACGGTATGTGATGACCAACAATCTGTGATAAAACAACTTTTGAATGGGCAAGATGCGAAGATGTTGATAGATAGGTAGAGAATGGGAACGGAATGGGCTAAAGGTCATTAATTTTATCGCTTGGTTTTGAAGACGTTGAAGTGGTTTGAGATGAACGGCATATGTGTTACCCCAAGATGACAAGCAGTATGATAAATGGCTGTTAATGTAAGCATGATAAAGTGAGATGAGAACATGAGGTTGAAAAAATGCACGTGTTTTAATGATAATGCGGATACCAAATTAAACCTTTTTTATTAGCGAATTGACGTGACTGTTGTATTTAAGATGTTTGTCAAGAGTAACACCCAGGAATTTAGCATTATCAGATGCCGTTCCTGACTGAAAGTCATTTAATTTTCTTGAAAATGAATTTTTAAAATTTTGACCGGATACCCACGCGGCCACCCTGTGATTTTGACGTCGTTACCTTCAGCGCTGCTTACCGGAGCAGGCAGGTAGTCGCAAGAAAAACAGTAGTACTTTAGCGATGAAATCATCGCAGTCAAGTCGAATGATTGATTTCTTGGGGTTTGTGTCTGCGGTTTTACGTCCGCTAGACGCAGCCAGCTATGGTTATGAGAGACGCCGTAGTGGAGGGCTCCAGAAATTTCGACCATCTGGGGTTCTTTAACGTGCACTGACATCGCACATACACGGGCCTCAACATTTCGCTTCCATCGAAATGCAGCCGCCGCAGCCTGGATTCGATCCCGCGACCTTCGGATCAGCAGCCGAGTGCTACAGCCGCTAGACGCAGTCAAATTCAGAAAAGATGGCACAACTCGATGTATCATCGTATGACATCGCCACCGTCATTTTTCTGGCACCATCTCTAAATTTCAGATGGCGGGGAGGTTGTGACGTCACCGCATACGTTGCACGAAGGGTCTATTTGTTTCGGCTTGAACACATCGTTCATTTTGTTATTTAATATTATTGGTGAGTCTCTGAGCAATCAATATGAACCACTTTGCATGCTAGAGGACTATTAGTACCATTGGAAAACAGCGGCATCAGAATATGGCGAAAAAAATGCCGCAGTTCCCTTTTAAAACGATTCGTATCTAAAATACGCGCGTCTATAAAGGGGTCGTATTCTCTCCTGCGACTGTCCCACGTGCACTGTAAGTTAACGCATGGTGAAGTTGACACCGTACGCAGTGGGCGCTTTTCAGTGGCGACCTCTGGCGGCCCTTGCAGTAGCCGCGGTGACAGCCTCGATGAGCGCTGCCCGGAAGCCAGCCTTCTCTAGCGCCCATAGACCCTCGCAAGTGGTCCCTGCTGGAGAGCTGACGTCGTCCTTTAGCGAGCCAGGATGCCTTCCTGTCGACAGCACCATCTTGGCCGCGCCCTGTATGGAAACAACAAACACCACCGACTGTCGCTGTAGCACGTGCTCCAACAGTACGCAACTTCTCTTTCTTCTCTTGTTGAACATGTTCTGCTAACCAGAGCGGTAGACCCTGTCAGTATCTGACACTAATGGCATCTGGTTATAACCGGTAAATCGCAGGCGCGCGTCACTAAAGAACTGAAAGAGCAGCGATCAGCAGCAGCTAACTGCACTATACAAGCTCGTGAGCATCCTGTTTAGGTTAGGGTAGGTAATTAAATATACAGAAAGGGACCTTCACGCTAAGCACAAATGATCGGCGGTATGTCGTAGAAACGAAGAAAATAAAGTAAAAAAAAGTTGTTCGGAGATAGCAGTGTATTAGACCACACTAGCGCTCTCAAAGTCATTGAGATTTCGGCATGCCAAGTGGTAACATGGTCCACGGAGCTCAGTGAGTGAGCAGTGGTTCCGTTGTCGGAGGTAGAATGATCCATCCACCGTGGTGACACAACTTTCATCGGCACTCTGCACAATTCTTTTTTATGCTTCGTTAGCCCGAACGTGCTGCCTGGCCTGACGTTATTTCGTCCACTTGTCGGTTTTAGAAGTGCAAAGGCGAAATGTCGAAGTCGACATGAGGATGTTGCGGGTATAGTAAGCAAGAAGGGACGCGAGACTCTACAAATAGAAACTTCTGCTACGCGTAAACTACATCTTCCAGTCCAATGATTATTCTGTCCTATGGACATAACGACATACCAAGACGGTGTTGGCGGCTAGCCTGTAGGACATATCCCTCGGCATTCCTTGCCTCACAGCGCCGTCGGCGAGGGCTTCAATAATGACGAAGACCTGCAGAAGAAGGGAGGGTCACGCTATTTCATAAGGACATTTGCACGGGCCGTTCATCGATATTTTTCAATTTCGCAGTTTACGAGAACAGTAGTAAAATCAGATCGACAGATTGCGCGCAAGAAGTGCAGCTGGAGCACAATAATGATCAGGCAAAAGGGGTGTCATACACTTAAACAAACACGCTTATTAAGCATCATGATAGGAATTTGCGGCAGTCTCCGGAGCGCTGTAGAGAAGCGCTTGTGGTTGAAAATAATCGTGATTTGGGTAAGAATAAGAGGCGGTTTTCTGCAGCCCATATCGGTAGAAGGGCACGCATTTGGGCTGGATGGGTCATGATTGCAAGAAGACGAAAACAGCGCAGGACACAGGACAAGGAAGAGCACAGACACGGGCGCTGTGTCTGTGCTCTTCCTTGTCCTGTGTCCTGCGCTGTTTTCGTCTTCTTCCATATCGGGAGCACGGCTCAGCGTCCATGAGAGCACGGGAAAGCGAATGAAAGAGCAGAAAGGAGAGGAACGCCGTAGTGTGGGGAGCCGGAAATTGTGTACGCTTGGGGTTTTTTGACGTGCACTGACATCGCTCAGTACACGGGCCTGTATAGAATTTTCACCTCCATCGAAAATGCGACCGTCACAGCTATTCACGTGACATGTCCCCGCCAAAACCATGTAACAACCAGTCAAGTGACAAATCACGTGACTTAGTTGAGCTTGTAGAAGCCTGAAGGAGCTAGTATGGCCACAAACATCGCTCTTTGTGCAGCGCCTACTTTTTCGTACCTGTACACTGCTCGAACAAGGAGCACCGTTTTGTTTCGCTGTTGATATTCCCGGCATCGCATTCTTATCACAAGCACGATGCTGCCAGGCTACACAACTCAAGCGAGCAATAAATTAATTTCGCCTAATATCACAAATAAGCTCAGCTTTCAGGGTAGTTAACACCGACTAGAAAAAAATTTGAGGCGCGAGCGCAAGATAATGAACATCTTTTTCACAAAATAAGAACAGGCACTAAATAACACGAACAAGAGCATGTCACGTGCTTCTTTGTGCCCATAGACCCTCGCAAGTGGTCCCTGCTGGAGAGCTCACGTCATCCTTTAGCGAGCCAGGATGCCTTCCTGTCGACAGCACCATCTTGGCCGCGCCCTGTATGGAAACAGCAAACACCACCGACTGTCGCTGTAGCACGTGCTCCAACAGTACGCAACTTCTCTTTCTTCTCTTGTTGAACATGTTCTGCTAACAAGAGCGGTAGACCCTGTCAGTATCTGACACTAATGGTATCTGGTTATAACCGGTAAATCGCAGGCGCGCGTCACTAAAGAACTGAAATAGCAGCGATCAGCAGCAGCCAACTGCACTATACAAGCTCGTGAGCATCCTGTTTAGGTTAGGGTAGGTAATTAAATATACAGAAAGGGACCTTCACGCTAAGCACAAATGATCGGCGGTATGTCGTAGAAACGAAGAAAATAAAGTAAAAAAAAGTTGTCCGGAGATAGCAGTGTATTAGACCACACTAGTGCTCTCAAAGTCATTGAGATTTCGGCATGCCAAGTGGTAACATGGTCCACGGAGCTCAATGAGTGAGCAGTGGTTCCGTTGGCGGAGGTAGAATGATCCATCCACCGTGGTGACACAACTTTCACCGGCGCTCTGCACAATTCTTTTTTATGCTTCGTTAGCCCGAACGTGCTGCCTGGCCTGACGTTATTTCGTCCACTTGTCAGTTTTAGAAGTGCAAAGGCGAAATGTCGACGTCGACATGAGGATGTTGCGGGTATAGTAAGCAAGAGGGGACGCGAGACTCTACAAATAGAAACATTCTGCTACGCGTGAACTACATCTTCCAGTCCTATGATTATTCGCTCCTATGGACATAACGACATACCAAGACGGTGTTGGCGGCTAGCCTGTAAGACATATCCCTCGGCATCCCTTGCCTCACAGCGCCGTCGGCGAGGGCTTCAATAATGACGAAGACCTGCAGAAGAAGGGAGGGTCACGCTATTTCATAAGGACATTTGCACGGGCCGTTCATAGATATTTTTCAATTTCGCATTTTACGAGAACAGTAGTAAAATCAGATCGACAGATTGCGCGCAAGAAGTGCAGCTGGAGCACAATAATGATCAGGCAAAAGGGGTGTCATGCACTTAAATAAACACGCTTATTAAGCATCATGATAGGAATTTGCGGCAGTCTCCCGAGCCTCGTGGTGAAGCGATTGTGGATGAAAATAATTGTGATTCGGGTAAGAATAAGAGGCGGTTTTCTGCAGCCCATATCGGCAGCACGTGCGGCTCAATGCCCATGAGAGTACGGAGAGGAACGTCGTATTGCGGGGCTCCGGAAATTTTGTCCACTTGGGTTTTTTTTGACGTGCACTGACATCGCTCAGTACACGGGCCTGTATAGCATTTTCACCTCCATCAAAAATGCGACCGTCGCAGATATTCACGTGACATGTTCCCGCCAAAACCATGTAACATTCAGTCAAGTGACAAATCACGTGACTTAGTTGAGCTTGTAGAAGCCTGAACGAGCTAGTATGGCCACAAACATCGCTCTTTGCGCAGCGTTGCGCCACTACTGCAAGCTGCCTACTTTTTCGTACCTGTACACTGCTCCAACAAGGAGCGCTGTTTCGTTTCGCTGTTGATATTCCTGGCATCGCAATCTTATCACAAGCGCGATGCTGCCAGGCTACACAACTCGTGCGGGCGATAAATTAATTTCGCCTATCACAAATAAGGTCAGCTTTCAGTGTAGTTGACACCGACTAGAAAAAGGTTTGAGGTTCGAGCGAACGATAATGAACATCTCTTTCACAAAATAAGGCCAGGCACTAAATAACACACGAAGAAGAGCATGTCACGTGCTTCTTTGTGCCCATATAGTTCGTGCTCTTAGCTCTTTCCTCAAATGTCTTCTAATTGCGTGACGTTCTCCTGACGGTGAACAAGCTGATTAGCGGCGAAATAAAAATGTCAATTTCCTTTAATGTCTCAATTCCTAGAACCTTACCTTACGTTTTCGTTTTTTTCTTTTTTTTTTCTTTTTTGCTGACCGGGTGTGATCTTGTCCACGATGGTCATGATGATACTGACGAGCAACTTCTGGCTGATTTTAAGTGTCTGTAGCGTAGATATCTCCCAAAGTGGTCCCGCAACACTCTTTCAGCATGGCCAGAAAACGGTGCCGATCAGTCGTAGAGGCTCCCGTCAACATGTGAGCCAAATATGATTGCGCTGCACGCACCAGGCAATTTGCAATTTGGTTTCGAACACAGGTGGAAAACGCCTGCTCTGATTTCAACGAATGACGTCACATGAGGCTCCGACTAAGTCGCTTGACCTTTTTCCGTGGTCCTTTAGAAAAGATAGACACAATTTGTTTATTTCTTCAATTCAAAACGAACAAATAAAGCGTAGCAGGTGATCTTTCCGCTATCATGAAATCACTCAATGCTATTTCTGCCTCAAGAGACTTAGTCGGCCCCTCCGGCGATATGACGTCATTTGGCGAAGTAAGAGCGGGCGCTTTCCAGCTGTGTTTGAAACCAAATGGCAAATTGCTTGGTGTATGCAGAGCAGTAATAGTTGGCCCACATGTCCGCAGGAGCCTTCACGAGTGATCGGCACCGTTTTATATGTTCAAAGAGTGTTGCAGGGCCCCTTTAACTAGCTACTGTGTTTACGTGCACACTACCTGCATTACTGCATACTCCACTCTAAACACAGTAACCTTTCGTTTGTTATATAGGCACACAGAAATGTGAAAATATGCTCCTTTACCAAAAGGTTAAAGCACATTAACCTTTAGTAAAGGAGCACATTTTCATATTTTTGTATACCTGTAAAATAAACTAAAGGTTACCGTGCTAAGAGTGTACCCGCGTTACACTACTGTGTTCACGTGAACACTACCCTATCTACTCGTATAGTAGCCTAACTCTCTTATTTTGAGGTTAATTGTGAACCAGTCTTAAATGTTTAAGTGCTATCAATTGTTGGCTAGCGTCGGCTAACGTGGGATCTCTGCTGTTAAGACAGCAACTCATGTCTTCCTTCAGATACAGTCAAATGGGTGATGTGTCTGTCATTCCTTTTTCTCTTATATAATCCTCTTCATGGGACGCTCCTCGCGTATGTCCTCCATGGTGTTACAGTGGTTACGGTTCCTGACTGCTGATCCGAAGAACGCGACTTCGATTTCCTGCATCGGCGGTCGCATTTTGGGTGCGCACAAAAATGCCAGACGCCCTCTCACTGTGCGACGTCAGTGCACGTCGAACAACACGAAGTGGTCAAAATTTTCTCGGAGCCCTCCACTGCGGGATGACACTGTGGCTCTCCTCGTAATCACGCTGATCGAGGTTTTGGCACGTAAAATCCTGGAAATTAATTATTATCAATATTAATCATTATCCTCACGTATGCTGGTCCGCTGCCGCTGAGCCCCGTGGCGACGTCCATGAGCGACTCGGGCACCTCCTCGCAGTGGCCCACGCTGGCCAGAAGTCGGGACACCAGGCTCGCGTCGTCCTCGGTGGCCGCGACACCGCGCGCGTACGCGCTGGCACCGTGGCGCACCAGGCACGGCGTGTTGGGCATCACGCGGACCACGCGCGTCTTCGGCGGAAGCCTCTGCGTGCATGGGGGCGTGGCATTTACGAACATTAATAGGTGCCAAGCACCTTACGAGCCCGTGCTGTCATCGCAGTCGCGGCCAAAAACGAGTGCTGAAAACGGGACCAAAACAAAAGTATAATCGATCAGAACTGGTTCATGTTAAAATAACATGGTCCAGAATAACTTGAGAGGCAGGAATAAGGTTGATCTAATCGCATTAATTAACAGAAATGCGTTGAAATCGCTGCGGACACGACAACCCTACACCACATACACTGTCTGACTGAACAGCCCCGAGGATCGGCCCACACTTACTGTCGACAGGGCAACAGAATAAGCGCATAATTGATCAAATCCGGTTCAGCGCAGAGATTGGTGTGTTCTTGCGGGAAACACAGACGCATCGCTGCTTCGCAACTCCCTCCACGTTACTGGAGCTGCGTTTTTTTTTTTTTCGTTTTCTTTTTTGCACACAGAAAGTTGAGACACCGACAAAAATGATTTTAAAAATGTATTAGAGCTTCTATGTGCTTTTCACCTGTCCATATCTAAACATGCTCACGCACGGTCACTACAACTTCACTAAGTGATGAATACATACATACATACATACATACATACATACATACATACATACATACATACATACATACATACATACATACATACATACATACATACATACATACATACATACATACATACATACATACATACATACATACATACATACATACATACATACACAAAGGCAGGCAGACATGGAGGAAAGCTATAGGGAAGCTAGAAGATGCATAAGGAACAAAAGGCGCGTTTAAAAGAAATGTCGTCGTCAGCCTGTTCCATGTCCACTGCGGGGGAAAGGCCTTTCCCCTGTCCTGCGCGCGTTGGCCCCATTTTATGCCTGGGAACCTCTTATTTACGTGGCCCCACTTTTCTTCTTGCTTACCCGGACGTAGCAATAACGAAAAACGGGAAAACAGAAGTGGTCAGAAAGATGACTTGCCGCTGGTGTGAGTCGCACCCCCTGCACTGTGCGTGCGGTAGTTCACATATTAAGCTACTAAGATGGCAGGTCTACTGAGGTGGTCTAGTGGTTGCACAAAAAATTCGGGTTCGATCACGGTCGCGGCTGTCGCATTTTCGTTGGAGGCGAAAATGCCAGAGGCCCGTGTACTGTGCGTTGTAAGTGCCCGTTAAGAACTATACGGCGTTCTTCTCCTCCACGCTGGGCCGTGCTTACGACAAGGACTGCAGAAGAAAGCGTCTTTTCCTTAACCGAACCACGATCATCATCATCAGACGCTTGCATGTGCATTTGTACAAGATCTCCTTGAAAGTGTAGTTCAACAACGCTCGTGGCCAAAGTGTTACCGACCGGTTAGGAATTCCCTTCAAATAATCGGTACAGATGAATAAAAGGGGGTTACGGCGTATGCTAATACGACGAATTTCAGGTGTGAAGGCGGCCCATACGTTTTCGCGCACCACTTCTGTAAATAAAACCTTGCTTTCTTCAGCAGTGCACAGTTGGTGGTAATTGCCTAGCATAGAAGCAGGAGTACTGTGTTACGTGAATTCCTTAAATTGTCAGGCACATTTTTTTAGGCTCGTTTGTTACGCACCACCGCATGTATCGTTACTCAGTATAGCTTCACCGAGCTCTCCCGTGGACCAAAGTAGTCATAGAAAAGAGGGCGCTCCTTTTCTCTATGGTAGCTCTGCTTTGTTCACCATTTGTTCTTAACGCACACTTGGCGAAGCTGCGCTACGAAACCGATTAATTACTGGGGCTGCTTCAACAGCTCTCGCATAGCACACCTGCTCTAAACACACACCACTCGTCCGCGAGAGTTGGGGACGTTCCTGCTCTGATTCAATTGGGACAGCCGGATGCAGCTTTCCAATAGTGGAGTGCATAAGCACTTTACATCGTTCAAGTCTTCTTCTAAGTACAACAGTTCTCACTTCACACATACGAGCTTTTCTTTCTCAGTGGCCGGCTACGGTAATTCGACGCATCTACTTGTCTGATAACTGTTGTACGTATGTAGAGGAAGACGAAGCAGGACACGCGGGGGCAGTAAACAAGGAAGATGAAGTTGATGTTTCATACGCATCGTTTCTGTATGTTCTGCTAAATATTGCATACTGGCGACGAGGATTCAGCGATTCAACCCATCAGCAGCAGACCAAGAAGGTCAAGCGATCTGCGAGATCACGCGAATCGGTCAAGGCTGACCGTCCTCGACTGCCTTTCTGTGCTTCTCCAGATGGTACCGATGAACCACATGAAACATCGTCACTACGGAAAAGCTTCTCCCGAGATGATTTACTTCACCGGTCACTCTCATTACATCTCACCCAGATACCACATTGCCGTTCATTGGACACTGAAGCGGAAACTTAATCGGTAAAGCGGGTTCCTCGTGAGCAGACTCAGCTGTAGAAGTTCAAATCCTACAAAAATGAATCAAGTACAGCTCCGGCTTCATGGAGTCGAGGGCTAAAGGAGAAAGTCCGAGTTAAAGAGAAACTGTGCTATATCTGAGCGACTACGCATTACGCAAGCGCTATCTTCTTTTTTTTTTTTTTATCAGCCGGAGAAATGTTTTATATAGAGGAAGACGAAGCAGAAAACAGGAGGGGGGGGGGGGGGGGGCAGTAAACAAGGAAGATGAAATTTATGCTTGGTACGCATCGTTGCTCTATGTTCTGCTAAATATTACGATAACCCTTTTGATTAGCTGATCGATCATGAATAACTGCATAAGATTACAACCAAGGTCTACCGGCAAAAGCACTAAAACGTCCTTCCAAGAGCACCTGCTGTATGTCGTCCAGGGTGACGCCCATCGCCAGGGAGACGACCAGGTGTCGCTGCTGCACTGCGGGCGCCACTTGCTCCAGCACGGTGGGCACCACGCTGGGCTTGAGCGCCACCAGGAGCGTGTCACACTGGTCCACCACGTCCAGGTTGTTGTGCGTCGTCTGGCAGCCCAGCGCCTGCGCGGTGAATCGCATTGAGGAATCTCGCTGGAGTGAAGAAGCGGTTGTGCAATTGGACTCGGGGCATTGTCCTCGCCCCTGGAGACCATAACTACTCCTCGACCGCAACGCAACTAGTGTGAGAGATGTCGTTCAAATTTAATAGAGCGAAAGCCTTAGCTGTCTCAGCTGGCGGTAAGCTTTAGATGACCTTGCGCTGTCTCAAAAAAGAAGGGGGAGTTCTGTGAAATCTGAGTAAACAGTGGAGCTGGGTCATGAGTGTGGGTAGGGGGACGAGGGCAAGAGTGCATGGATCCGCTTTTCGTTTCTGGGTAACAGCTTCGCGGTCAACCGCGAACGCCACTCCTTGCGGTTTTACCTGCTAAGATGTATGCGATAATTTCTGGCGCATACCCTCACGAACCGTTTACCCTCACGAACGGGTATGCACCATCGTGTACACGGCGCATACCCGTTACACCCCGGCAGAGAGAGAGAGAGTAAACATTTATTTAAACGAAATGAGGGATCTTCCTCGTAGGGTGGAGCCCTTAGTTCAGGGCTCCATTGGTTCGCGCCACTCAACGTGCTCGCTGGATCAGCCGACAGGATATGCGGTACGCACCACAGAAGCGTTTACATGCATCGAATACCTGCTGCACATTCAATAATGCATTAAAATAGTCATAAGTCCTTGCACATGTCATTGCGAACAGCAGCCTAAATTATAACACGCGTAATTCCTCATTGAGGTTCTTCCAGTCTCGCAAACGTCTTGCCCCAAGATTGTACATTGCGAAAGTGTGACCTAATTATAAGTTAATGCTCTGCGAAATGGGCAGCACGCCTTCAGCCTTGAGGCGTTACAGAGGCGTCTGAAAGATTATCATCAGTGACACGGCCGCTACATACAAAACATACGGTGCAGCCCGCTGCGTGCTGCTGATAGCGCGTCTCGGGTTTAGTGCTCCGTTCGGCTCTAATAGAGAGAGAGAAAAAAATTGTTTTCCTTCAAAAATGGTCCACAAGTATTTCTAATGCAGTGAAGTCCTTGAGCATAATTTTTTAGAAAATGTAGTCGGAGACAGTTTGGGACGTTTGGCTTGGATTGGTCCCTATGCTGTTGCACGCAATATAACACAACGACATATCTTCACGTTACCATCATGACATCTTTTAGCTCTCATGTTTTCTCTTTGCCTAAATGCTGTCCTTGAATCATTTTACCTTTTATTTCACCGTGCGCGCGCGTTTGTGTGTGTGTGTGTGTGTGTGTGTGTGTGTGTGTGTGTGTGTGTGTGTGTGTGTGTGTGTGTGTTCTTTGTTACGAAAGTGTGCTTTTACTAATGCCTCGAGCTGTTCATGGATGCTTCTCAAAAATTAATTAACTAATTAGTTAATTAACGTAGCTTAAACTCGCAACATCGGATCAGGTGAGGCTCTGAATTAACGTTTTCATATCGCATCTTGCGTGAGTGTATCTGCACCGTTTGCACCTTTTAACGGATAAAGCGACACACCGATAACACGTAAATCAGAATGCGTGAGGTTGACCTCGCACTATTTAAAGCGAAACTTCATCTGCCTCTCTCGTGGATTTAGTGAGCGCAGGTAGCAAACATACTGACGCATTTTTTTTTCTTTTACCGCTTTCTGTTAAAGCACAGCGGACCACATCATGCAATAATTCAGACTTTGGAGACATAGTTAGTGGCGTGTCCTTTCGCATAATGCTGCTTCTTTCGTTCTGTTAGTTGCTCTCATCGTGTCTTGTTGTTCTGTGGGGTTTAACGTCCCAAAGTAAGCTCTGATTATGAGAGACGCCGTTGTGGAGGGCTCTGGAAATTTCGGGACCACCTGGGGTTCTTTAACGTGCACTGACATCGCACAGCACACGGGCCTCAACGTTTCGCCTCCGTCGACATGCAGCCGCCGCAGCCGGGATTCGATCCCGCGACCATCGGATCAGCAGCCGAGTACCATAGCCACTATACCACCGTGGCGGGGTCTCATCGCGTCTTGTAGCGCTATTTTTGGATTGCGCCAGCGTTATCGATTCCGAATCCAGAATTCAAAGCTGGGATACACAGCTCTTTTTTATTTCTTTTTGCCCGCGTCTTCCGAGAAAGAGACATCGTTTTAAAAAAAGACATATCTCGAAGTACGCATATAAGTTAAGAGCATGCAGCGGATAAGAGAAAGAGATCTTCGCATACCAAATGTGCTTTTTTTTCGTGATAGAGAATATGGCCTCCGGCCTCAAAATTATGCAGGAGAATCGAATTTTTGTAAAGAGCGACTTGTTCGGGCGCCCGTTTCGTTTGAGAGGAATTCTTGCTGTTGGTTCCTTGTGATTCTGGTAGAGGTTTCCTCCAGGGACGACGAACTTCGAGAATCGAGATTTCGTTCATTTTTTTTTTTTTATCTTTCCAACTTCCTCCATAGTGATGAATAGGAAGAAGGTGGTACGCAAAACCTGCTGTTCAACTATTGGAAATGAGTTCGGTCATGAGTTCCTGGAAAATGCTTTATATGCAGGAACTCTCGCGAAAAGGAACAGTTGTCCACACATGAACAGCACGAAGAGTTTAAGTAAGATGTTCTTGTTCTAAGTAATTGCAGTTACTACGAACGAGCTGAACTACTTGAAATATTTTACCGTCATCGTTTCCAGAAGTGTCACGAGGGTGTTTCCTTTATTTATTTTTATTTTATTTATTTCCAAATACCGCAGCCCAATGCAGGGCTATTGCAGGAGTGGGTTACATAAATACAATAGGAAAGAATAACAGTAACATCACAACAATATCGTCACCTCCTGAGCACAACCGGGTACAGAATGAGACAAAAGATAGTAATGTCGTTCAAATGACTCCAAAAAATCTGATATGTTCATTTCACGAACAGAACGAGGTAGATCATTCCAGTAAGCAATAGTCCTTGGAAAAAAACTATATTTGAACATGTTAGTACGTGCAAAAGAAAGGGCCTTATGTTAAGATTGTGACCACGTCTAGTTGGCAGAGCACTAGCATACACGATATAATTGTCATTAGATAGCCGGCATGACGAGTGAACAAAAGAGTTTGAACTGCCTAGTCGCTTAAGCATCGTTTCTCGTGGGCAAACGTTCTTGATTGTAATCTTCAGCGCATCACCAGGTGTTGTGTTGCTGTTAAGTTGCCTAAAGAGTCGCAAGTGTTCCCTGCAATGTGCAATAGTTCTTATAACCATATTTAGGACTAGGCCGTCTGTTTTCTTTTTTTTTTTTTTTTTTCCACGTTGCAACCAGAGATAAATATTGTTTCTACTGTTATCGAGTGAATACAAATCATGCAAATATCTATATACAGCGCTCGCATTGGCATCGTTATATATATATATATATATATATATATATATATATATATATATATATATATATATATATATATATATATATATATATATATGAGGAACATTTTTTCATGAAACCGCTAATTAACTCACACACAAGTAATTGCGGTCCGTACAAATTTATTTATTCGTTCAACACACGCGGCCTTCATCTAAGCGCTCGCAAGTTTGCACACGTATCACAGTGTTTTGATGCTTATCCAGTACACAGTTCTCAAGCTTTGCTCTAACAAGAACATCACTTCGGAAAGGAGCACACTGTGTGCGGACATCTATACAGCGATGTCACGATGAATGCATGACGCCTGTACGGGGAGGAGTCTGTTTAAAGGAGTGCGCACTGAGATGTCTGCGGCACGCATATCCATACATTTAGGGCTTAATTCCCTTACACTATTTCTGACACGAATCGCGTCACCTTATACCTGTTGAAACATAACGAAGTGGTCCCAAAATATTTATTCCAAATGTCAGACAATTAATATAAGGAACATCGCAGAACACCATGAGTTATTTAGTTAGGACACCAGGTGTTATTTTTTTTATTTTTTTTTCAGAGAAGAGTGAGCTGCTGGTTGTGAACGGTTGTGAGCGGCGGTGTCAGTTACGGGTATGAGGGGTTGCGTTTACAATGGCATTGACAGCACTTACAAAGGCGACGGGCTGTGAAGTTCGCGAACTGCGGTCGCTGGGGTCTCTTTCCACGCGCACTTGTGCGCGAACAACGCCTTCGGGCACACACGCGAGCGCACAGAATATCATTTACCTTGATCTGATCCAGGAGGTGCTTGTCGGCTACAGGACAGCTGGCCATGATCTTCGCTGCACTTGTCACGCCTTCGGAGGAAGCAGAATAAACACGTAGGTAGGTTATTCCGGATGTGAGGAGGAAGAGGAAAGTCAGCAAGGCCAACCAGACGAGAGTCTCCGTAGTGAAGGGCTCCGGAAATTTCAACCACACGGGGTTCTTGAACGTGTGCAATACACGGACCTCAACATTTCACCTCCATCGAAATACAGCCACCGCGGCCGGGATTCGATCCCGCGACCTTCGGATCAGCAGCCGAGGGACATAGCCACTAGACCACCATTGCAGATCTTAGTCAACAAAACTGAATTTTGCGAAACAAAGTCCGTTAGAAAAATGGTTGACTATACGAGTTAACTGAAACCTACGTACACAATAGCTCGTACTGTAATCTCAATATACGATAATGCATAATTGTGTTAGTGCGAAACTCAAATGATTCCAGTATCTTATGGAGAGGGTGCTAACTTTAGTTAATATTCTACCAGAAGGCGTTTTCGAACGGGTCCCAATGGCGCTGTAGCATTCCACTGTTAAAGGAGTACTGTCACGAATTTTTGACATTCTCGTATTGTTGCTGTAGGTGAAAGCACTGGGGGAGAGTCGTTCCCTTATCGTAAAAAGGGGAGCAAGCGAAGCTTGGTGCATGCATGTCTTTTTATTGATTTACTTATTTATTTTCCGCTCTTTTTCTTGCTTGCTTGCTGACTTCCTTTCCCTCTTTCTTTCTTTTTTGCTTGTCTCTTCTTTTTCTTTCTGTCGTTCGTCCTTTCTTTGTTTCGTACTTCCATTTTTTTTTCCCTGTCATATATAGTTATTTCTTTTTGGAATAGTTATACAGTGTTACTGGTTCTGGAATGAAAGTTCATTGTCACGACAATTTGTATGCAAGATAATATAACAATGGTACTCAGCCAATAGTAACATTTTAATTTTTTTAAAAACAACAAGAACGCGCCTTTATATTCTGATGAGTTCATACACTACCAAATCTTCCAGGCTATGTACGGCTCAACTATAACTGTTCTCTGGCTGGTTAGGCAATATCTTAAGGCTGAAGTGTGGGTAAACGCCGGCATCACACTTGGCGGTAAGGTTTGGTGAGGCTCGCCACTCAAGCAGCTTTTCTAAACCTCCTTGATTGATCTCGACGCAAGGCCTGTTGTTGGTAAGGCTGGAAGCTCGGGCTAGTATTATGCTGACAGCCGAACTATTAGCCAAACGCTGCAAGTCGTTAGGCAAATGTCAGTTCCCGAAAGTGGCAGCTAATTGAAACCGGGCACCTCGACAAGGTTGGCCGAGAACTAAATCCCAGTGTTAAATGAGTAACCTACGCCTTATTGGGTGGGAAATCGACAATATAGATTCGAAACCACGCGCATGTTCGATCCGCCAAGAGGAAAACACGGACTTTCCGTTATATAAGCATTGCACTCCACTGACAGCTAACTTCACCGCAATAATACCAATAGTGCAGAGAAGCCAGCTTCTGGTGTTCCATTCGTACCATGCGACTTGACAAATATGTTGGCATTCGGACAGTAAGCTCAGGACCGGTAAACCTTCATCGTATATAAACCACTGAGACAGGAGTTTAGTTTCCTTATAATTGGCTGTCTCTTAAAAGCGGACGAGCCAGATTGGAGACGAGGTAACGCGGAAGCGCAACACGAAACTCTTCAAATAAGGCGATACGGTTATGGCGATCGGAGGTCCACTTATGCAAGGACGTAGGCGGAGAACGGTACCATAGACACAACAAGCGCCATTACGAATGCATCAGCCTAAATGTGTACTATTGGCAACCGCCAATGCTCAGGTGGCGCAGCGATCGGCGCCGCCGGCAGCGCCAGCGTGTCAGTCCTGCGAAACATCGAGTAGGCGGCATCTACGGAGGCACGCGTTGACAGCGCTCGCGAAATAGATGGCGGTCGTGGTTTACTCCAGTTTTCAAGAGATAGAAGACATCGACGGCCTGTTTTCGAACACCCAATCATGTTTATGGTGTGAGAGAAGTGGATGGCGGCGAAATCTCGGCAAAATGCTTGCCGCAGCAAAGGAAGCATGCTTACGTACGACAGCAGCGATGAGTTCATACGCTTCCATGAAACTGTCGCTTAATTATTCACACTTACGGATGCTGCCGGCTACGTTTTTTTTTTTTTTTGTTAAGACATCGTTAGTTCAACAGAAATTCGCAAGAGCGACACTTATACCCGTGTTACATGGGGCGCATGCAGATGAAACGGCCGTTAGGCCGCTAATCGCGTCTATAGCTGCCAGCTGAGCTTGCCAAGCTCGGTTGAGCTTAAGCCGACGTTCAGAAACGGGCAAAACGGCGGCGGTATCCCTTCCGAGTGCAGTGCTCGCGATTTCTAGGTATCATCCGAAAAGCGATCTTTTCAGTCGATGCGGCATGAGAAGCTGTAATAAGACCTCGGTACGCCGAAGTAGTCGAAACGCGTACTTTTGCACCGAGGCGCGGTAAGTTCCCCACGTTCCGTCGGCTCGGACCGAAACCGAGACGTTTTCTGTATCCCAGGGCACAACAGAATTTCAAATATCGACTCTGATCTGTTTATATGACACAAAACGATTCATATACGAGCAAAGCTAGTTATAAAGTTGGTCATTTCTGCAAAAGAGCTCCCGCTTCCGTACCGTTAGATAGACCGGACGCCGCGATGCGAGAGGTAAACAGCGGCACCAGCTGTTTCGCTCACGGAACCGGCTAGCTTACTTTCGATCCTTCCTTTCACATCGAGGTGCTGAGAAAAGTAATCGCATGTGTTAAGGCATGGCATATGAGTACTAATACTAATAGTGCTGGGAAAATCAAGCGCTATGTGGCGAGATCGCCCTTGATCGCGAACGGCGGCGGCACCGCCATACACCTTGACAGGCCTTGCTTTCGGAGCAGTCAGCCCGGACCAGTCAGCGGTGACGGCGGATTAATTATTGTGATGTGTTTGTCGCTCGCGAACACGATGGAACGATGCAGTTGATTCTTTCGTACATACACTAACGAAGATTACGAAGTCTTGAGAGTGTGCATGCCGATGTGCTGTATGTGGGCGGAGCCTCTATCAACCGCCAACACGATAGCCCGTGCAAGTCCGGCGGACTACAGTTGCTTATTAACCATAGATAAAACTGTTAACCGCTGTTGTTCTGTGTTTAACGTTGCCCGTGTAACTAGGGTACAAATACTTAGTTACACGGGCAGCGACGAGCTGCCGCGTCGGACAGCGACGATCAACTTCAGCCGCCGGCCGGGTTTTCTCCTACGGCTGTGAAGGGAAGCAGTACATTTTTAAGCCGTCCTATTCTCTTAATGCAGCAGTATCTGCGATTGTTCTTTCTAGCACTCTTCACGGGAGGGCCGTCAATAGTTCTGGGTGAATTTAGTTTTTTAAAAATTGACAAAAAGGCGTGCAGGAGTGCAGTCCAGTCAAGGGGGAAATGTCGACGAGGGGGCCGACGGCCTACTCGGGGGTTCCCACCGGCGCCGCTTGGTGGCGCGACCTGTACAGCCAAACAGCATTGGAGGGTGCCCATACAGTAAAATGTGTGCTATCTTAAATAACGAAACTGAAGCACGACGAATAGCGGAACCGGGACGCACGTTGAACATGCGGATGACCTGTTCTGATCGCATGCTCCATGGTGTAAGCAACGTTTTGGTATCCGTGTGACGCGCCGTTGTCGATTTGTGATGTGGTAGCCGCCGGGTGTCTGTTAACTAGAAAAATTCAGCAAGTAGTGGATTTCAAAGATCATTTAACGAAAACGGCTGTTTTAAAACATGGGTGGCCCTGAGGTTTCCCAGTTCTGTACGTGTTCTTCCTGTTGTACTATAAGACCGAAAGACCGTTTCTGGGCCTCCACACTGTTCAACCACGGTACGGCACGACAGTATGCGGCCTATTGAAACAGGTCAGTACTGACCTATTTCAATAAAAGATACCCAAGCGTCTTCCGAACAAAACTAAAATATAAATTTAAAATGGCATTTACGTCATATCTCTCTGTAAAGGTGTGTTTCTTGTGTTTGTGCATATGCTGTCCCTTTTGTTGAGTAGTTTCTTGGTGTTCACTAAACACTGTCACGGTCATATGTTGGAGTTCGTTGGTGTGTTTCCGCATGCCTGTGTTGGTATTCTTTGTCGATGATGTATATTAATCCTTTCATAACTTAGTTGATGTAGGTTCATCGTACATTTTAACACATCGTTTCTGCTAGTTCTGTGTTTTATTAGCAGCGAAGCTGCGTAAGCTAACCGTAAAAACTCTGCCGTGCCAGTTTTAGCAGCAAAGCTGTTTAAGGTAGCCGTAATTTGTCAACATCGTGCAATACCATTGTGACATTGCGTTACGTGATGTTGGCGGGAACATGTCACGTGACACTACGTTACGTGTATTTTTTCTGGAGGGGCGGGGGGGCATGTCATATAACACTGCGTTACATGATTTGGGCTGTTTCCGCCATAATAGCACACGACTGTCAAGCGACCTGTTTCAGTAAACTATCAGCCAGCTTCGCTGTGGTCTGACCTTGCGCGACCTAGCGGAAGTGCGTACTTTTTTCTTGTATAATTTTGATAATTTTGTTCTTTTCAATGCTAACACACCGCATGTGACTTTTGACTGCCTGCTAGCCTCTGGCAATCAAGCCAGCTTTGGCAGGCCTGACAAAATGAAATGTTTGATTATTATTATTATTATTATTATTATTATTATTATATTATTATATAACTAACGATAAAACAAGGTTGGCTAGCGTCTGACTACACTGTTGCAAATGAAGGTTTCGAAAAAAATGCGGCAGTCACTATTTTCCATAGGTCAAAGATGTGCGTGTAGTATCGCTATTGGTTCGCTGAGGGACATGCCCAACGTCTCACCAATGGCCAAGGGACTTGTACCAACGACTGTTTTATGAAAGCAGTTTAATCGATGTGTGCTTGTTCTTTTCTATCAAACAGTGCTAGCCATGCAAAAGGAGCAAAAGTCTACATCCGGATTTGATTGTTCTTTATTGAGACAAAACATTCTTTACAGCTGCTATAAACAATTTGGCAGATAGAGAACCCTTTTATGCAATAAATATTCGAACATCCATTCAGACGACAACACCTTATATATATAAATTGTTTAACATTGAACGTGAGTTTGAGTGCAGTTGCTGGAGGTGCGAAAACACAAACCAATGCCACCAGAAAGACTTGGTATCAGCATGATGCGGCATCTGGATCTGTTGCGACTTAGCTGCAGACACCTTTCTCATACACTGCTTGAACAGCGTGCAGTGCAGAATGAAGGGACTGCTTTAAACATTGCTATTAACACTTTGACTGGAATATTAATGCTTAAACCTTAGTCCACAAGTTACTTTATTTCTCTTCTTTAATAGCTATAGAGCCAGATGCAAGAACTCTTGACTACTTTTAACTCTGCCAATGCATATCTATTTTTAGAAAGTCAAGAGGAATCTGATAATGCTTGAACACTAACGGCACAACAGCCAAGTTGTTTCCACTGATGTGCACAACCAAGACCATTCTGCTATGCGCTTGGTACAAAACAAAGCTCACTTGTCATGCCAGTTTTAAAAAGTAAATAGCTAAAAGTATGGTCACGAGCTCCAATTGAGAATCCCACATTGGAACCATCAGCATTTGGACAAAGAGGATTTTCAGGTAAAACTTTTGCTAGGGGCTGTCATTCATGAACCCAGTGTGGTACGCCCTGGATGGCATTCATACAAAGAAAAGCTATAATATAATAAAAAGCAAAGAAAGATGATTGGCCATTTTCCCCACTGCCTAGTAATAACTGAACAGCTCACACAAAGATGACCAATGTTGTTTTTATGAATAAATGAGATGCAAAGCATAAGAAACAGTATGCACATATGAGTAAATTAGCTCAAATCTGTAAAATTTAAACTCCTACAGTGCCTTCATGTTTACACTAATGAAGGGGAGCTCAACTTCTTCCACAGCATGTGCCACATTACACTGCGCATGAAATAAGGAAAAATCATCTTGCAAAAGTTCCAAGAGCTGCACGGAAACAAACCATTCGAGGGGCTGATAAATAATATAACTGAATGTAAAAACATAATAGCACTTGACTGAGACTGCTCCCACCCATTGCAAAATTATACTGTTTAACAGATGTGGAGTCAATGTAACATGAATGCTTGTCATGTCGTCCACCTAGCTACAGATGTTCCTACTACAAATCAGTTTTCTTTCACTTGTTATAATTTCAGCTTATAATACACAACACAGCCATTATCAATAGGTACTAGGCCCAGGACATGATGGACAGCTGTATAATAGAGTCCACATGACACAGACGCAACACAAATGCACTGGCAGAAGGTAGCTGTGCCTAAATGCAGTCATTGTACATTTGACAGTGTCACAGAACAGTAGCCAATAAATGAACACTTTGCTTGAAAGAACAACCCGTCTCAATTTGGCACAGGCATCATTCACGTCAAATTAAAGGTGAGCAAAATATTCACACAGATTCTACGATCCACGACTATCATCAAAGCACAGAAGAAACACCGGAGGTTCAAGAGTACTAAATACTAAGAACGATTCAATTCTTTTATCTACTTCCAACTGCACATTGATCTTGTTCAACTGAACTTAAAATTAATGCATTTCCCAGAACAGCAACACCCAACACGGGGAACAGTGAAGGTAGTGGCACAAGTGGCATATGGCTACCAATGTTAAAACGGATCTCCTCCCATCCAATTGTAGGCCATATCCAACTGTAGGACGTATCCAACTATCCATTATACCGGACTGACATACAGTAAAGTACCGCATAAGGGATTGAGATTGTCAAGAGTGACAAAGGTAAAGCAGGCTATTCCATACGAGGACAAGTAAATGAGCGCAATGTAAACACAACCGCACAGCCAGCAACAACACAAGTTATAGTGCTTGAAATGACGCTATTCATGCTCAACAAGGCTTCTGACAAAGATGCAATGTATTGGGGTGCATATTTAAGGCCACTGATCTCAGCACATTTAATTAATGAAATAACAGCGATTTCAGAGTTCTGCAATGAAGCTGACAAAAGGAATTTTGAGTCGTTTCTTTCTGCTAGGTGGAACATACTGCTTCTATCAGCTCCTACGTGTAAGTTTTCAATATGCTTATAACTTGAGTCACCTTTGCATGACAACACCATTAATTAAACCTTGGCACATACAGAAACACTGAAATAAGAAAAAAAAAATGGATACAGGAACTGTGCAAGGTGTCCTCAATGAGGTATGAAGATCATAATGTGCGACCCACAGTGAGGGGAAAAACTGAAAACAGGGTCATGACATCTGCAGCACCTCATTTGTACAGGCTAACGCAGTTCTTGAAATGACCAACAACTCGTACACACTCTGATTACTGTGCTAAACGGCATGATAGAAAGAGAGTTAAATCTTTCTTCCGGGGCACACGGCAGGACTCTTTCCAGCAGCAGGGAGCATCACAACATATGAACTAGCGTTGATTTAACAGTAACACTACCGGCAAGCAACAGTTGCACATTACGGGGGTAAGTCACAGAGCTTATGTCTTTCATCAATTTCAACAGCTGAAAATCAAGCGATTATTTGTCCTTATAACTCGCTTTCAGCAATTAAGGGGTTGTTGGCTAAGCCACCATACAGGCCAACCGCTGCTCCAATGAGGTGCCCCATGGCATGCTACTTAAGGAACAATCTTGAAAACAAAAAAAAAGAAAACTTGTTTAATGGAACAAAAGCAGAAGGCATCATAAGTATGCTGAATACGCGTCCATAATAGTGAATATGTGCCCCAGGTAGCCCACTACACAAATTACGTCGACACATATAGGTAAAAAATATGCAATCAAAAGTTGCTGTTTGCCTTGCCCTACAATCCTTAATAGTTATCCAAGAAGGAACAATGACAGGATTTTTCAAATAACCTGGACACACACAGTGCTTTAACAGTCTGATAAATCAAAACTGTGTCAACGAGTTTAAACGTAAACAGTCACCAGCTCAATATTCTGCATACTGTAGCAAATAAATTGAAGAATTTAACAGCAAGGATGCTTCACAATACAGTCTTCCACTGTTAAATGTACCTACGCAGCTCAGAAGTCTATACCTAGAGCACTCAACAGCCATGCCAAGGAAATAAGACACTCACATCATGCACAACTCCACACTTGTCTTACTGCTTTTTGTTTTGTGCTATGGGTATATGTTATGCAGTACTAGCTATCCCTAATTTACATAACACAACATTTGGTATTCTGTAAACTCACCAAATACACCGAAACTGGATGTCAACCGCGCTTAGTGTATCGAAACCATACTCCACGGCAAGTACAGGCAATGTGGCAAAGTGGGACTCGATGCAACACCGACCATGTCGGCGCAACCGGGCTGCTACAACACGTGAAAAGTCATGTTAATGTTGCAGGGTCTTTTGTGTCACTAGTAACATTCGGGTATAGTATGATCCTAAAGGATTTCGCTACAAAAGTGGAACATGAAAATGCCATGTGTGTACACTGTCAGTGCACATAAATGGTGTTCAACCACAAGAAGCGACAGTTCTCATTTTCTAGTTTTAGAAGCAATCTGGGCATGCATGTGCTAAGCAAATCAAAGCAATGTAAACAGAGCATAATAAAGGAGATGCAAATATGCATTTAATAACCAAGAGATAGCATTGGGATGGTGAGAAGTCATTATTCAAAGACAATCTATCCTGTTCAGAAAACCTGGCAGTGCTCATCAATGGCGTCTATGAGTAGCCCATAATGGCATTCTTACATTTTTCGTAGGAACCATCCACAGGTTTAGGAGGCTTAAAACCTCCCGAGTAGTAGTGGATTCCAAGAGCGAAGTGAAATTATGTAGTGTGACAGGCAACCTATGAAGGGTCACGAAATAAGCATTGCAGCTCGATAAATGTGCAAGGGTACCCTGCCTGCATTATGTGTAAACAGAATGTTAACTCGGCCTTGTCACCACAGTTTGTGCAGAAAAAAATTATGGGGGATGCTTAAAGCTTTCCAAGAATGTGAAGGTGAAAGTCAATGTTGGCCCTTCAGTTGATATGCTGCTCCCATCAGGACACTGACATAGCTTCATCCATAGCCATTTTCTCTCGACAGTTATAACGAGCGGAGTTCCGAGCTGCTTTAGCCACATCCACCCTGCAGTATAATTTCGCACTCTCCCCCACCTACAACTAGGACCTGGTGTGTCATCACCCATAGCTATGTGGAATAAAACAGAGAATCACTAAAGCTCTGCTTTATGCAAAAACAGCACTTCAAGCCAGTGCGGGGAAGTCCAAAGACATTGCGTTTACTTTTTTTTAAAGGATGCCTTGGCAAGACGCAGTCAACTTTGCTTGCTGCACAACAAAGGTGAAGCCAAGTGGACGCACCATAGCAGCCTGCTTTGTCGACGTCACAGCACAGCCAAAGATGCGTTCCCCTTGGTTGACGCTCGTGCGCTCCTATTTTTCTGCACCTCACGATGCAACCTTGAAGCACCGTGATCTACGGATTTTGCCTTAAAACATATAGAATACTGCACATCCGCACCCTATTTATCAGGGTAAGGATCATTAGAACTACTGCATAAAATCAATGCTTTATGATGTAATAACTGAAGAATGTACGAATATGATGCAAAATATATTAACTCAATCTAAATAGCAATGCTGGCACTGCTACCAAGGCATTGCAAAGACACACTCCATGCTAAGAGAAAATCAAAACTACATACTCTATTCATGTCACAAAGCCAGTGTATGTGTGCTCCTGTTTCATTTATATTGTGAGTAATGTCACATTGGCTTTGGCTGTAAAGAATCAAGTCTAGGACATTTTTATGTAGGCTCAAATCTTTGCAGGTACACAAGAACACAGTCCCATACAAACAGATCGTAATGAATCTCGTCAAAGCCAGAAACCAAAACTACTTCCAGTTACCGTGGCTCATAGAAGAACTTCAGTACCACCACATGCCTTTGCAACATCATCACTTCACGTTTCAAGTAGCAATTAACCAGAAATTTTTGTAACCCTGCATATTTGCGTAGAGGATGGTCAAACGTCAACAAAACGAGGACATCAATGCAATGCCGTCGATGACTGCGCACTGTGCGAAACTCAGTTCCTTCCGCATTCCCGCTCGAAGTTCAAAGCAAGAGGTAATCAAATTACACGAAACGCCCAACAGAGGTTCGGGTAAACAACGCGACGAAACACAAACGGGAGGATGGAACCTTCAGATCAGAGCTTCAGGTTGCACCTTGAGCAAGGTGTCTGCGTACTGTAGCTCGCAGCTGTTCTCGTACTCGCACATGTCCAGTGCCACAGCGCAGCTCTCCCTCACCAGCGGCTCTTCGTCGGCTTCGAAGCGGCGCAGCATCTCGAAGCAGTCTCCGGTGGCGATCGAGCCGAGCGCCTCGGCGCACTCGTGACGCACCATGCCGCACTCCCGTTCGTCGGCCAACACCTCGCCCAGGCGTTCGACGGCGGCCTCGTGCCTCGCCTGGCCCAGCACGTACGCGACCTCGTGGCGGAACAGCGCGCTGCTCGGACAGCGAAGCCCCTCGGCCAGTGCCCGTATCGCCGGCTCGCTGCCTTCGTTGCGCAGCGAGAACATGGCGCGGTATCGCTCGAACAGCGGCGCCGATTTGTCCATCAGAACTTGCGCCTGCTGCTCGATGCCTCCCCCGTCGTCCGGCAGCAGCGGCGGCGCGGGATCCACCGAACTGTACGGGCTGTCGGCGAAGTCCTCGAGCTGGCTCTCGGCGCTCGCCAGCCAAGCGATGCGAGCCAACGCTAGCTGACACGTTTCGGCCACTACGGCGGTCTCGTCGGCCGCGAACTCTTGTAGAACACCGACGCTTTGCGGTTCGCCGATGGCCCCGAGCGCCTCGGCGGCTTCGTGCCTCACGATCGCCTCTTCCTTCTCGTCCCTCAGCAACTTCTCGAGCGTCGGTATGGCGCGGGGGTCGCGCATCTGGCCCAAACAGTAGGCGCACTCGTGCTTCAGCAGCGCCGACGGATCCGTGAAGCAGCTGGCGATGCACTCGATCGCGCATTCGCCGCCCAAGTTCCGCAGCGTGAACAGCGCTCGGAAGCGCTCTTTCAGCGGTCGGCTCCGATCGTTGAGAACCTTTCCGACGGCCCGAACGGCGGCCTCTTCCACGTGCTTCATACCTGCGGCCTCCTTCGATTGTCAAAACAGCGTCGGCGAGTTAATTACGAGAAGTCGTCAGATTAAAGATGGCGTCACCGAAGAAACTGGACTGGATCGGATTGGATAGGCAGACAAGGTTTGGATAGGCAGACAAGGTTTTCGCACCAAGCCTTGTTGTCGCTCGCGATGAAGGCAATGAAAGTGTGACCCTCGCGACGCGTTTCGATATCGGTTAGTTCCTGGAAGGCAGATAGCTAATCTGACACTATAGAAACCGTACTGCCACTTATCTCGTGAGATCTAGTGTTAGAAGAATGTTAACTACGACTAGCCGCGATTGTTTTCAATTCAAGAGCATTACTTAGCTCATGAGTGGAAAAACCCTGAAATCTCACGAATAGTGGGAATCGATAAGCAGTTGGCGAGCAAATTTCCCATCACGAATTGTTTGGCATCCATCCAAGTGAATGAACATCTTCGTACAAAAATAAGGTGCATAAATGCTTAACGTGAGCTAACCAGGAACATCGACTGAACGGTTGATCTTGCTCATGATACGACGTAAAGTTGGCACTCATTAGTGCACATTCTGTTTTGCCGATGAGAAATGCACGCTCTGGTGAGTTCATGTGCGTATCATAGGTGTCATTCGTTAAAGTATTCCTACGGAATTGAGCAAGGCTATACAAAAGCGTGCCAAGTGACAGCTAAAGCAGCACACCATCATTATTGTTTACTATGAATCACGCTTATATCAGATTAGAACAATATACGTAAAGTATCAATTGTTAATTTCTATTTGTTAAAAGGCAACTCCGGCGGTTTTTTCACCATATTCTGATATCAATGTTTTCGAATAGTACTGATAGTCCTGTAGCAGCCAGGGTGATTCAATTTGCTCAGAAACGCACCAATAATTTTAAATAACCGACCGAAAGGCGTGTTAAAACCGAAACGGGTAGACGCTTCTTGCAGCGTATGCAATGACGTCACAGCCTTCCCGCTGTCAGAAATATGGAGACAAATGACAGTGGCGAGGTCATCCGACGATGTATTGAGTTATGCCAGCTTTTCTGAACTTGACAGCGACGATTTGAACGCTGAAGTACCGCCGTTTTGCTTTTGATGTCCCGCAGGCTCGGGTAGGCAGCGTTGAAGTTGATGACGTCAAAAACACAGGGTGGCCCGCAGGGGAATCCGCTAAAAAATTTTAAAATTCGCTTCCAGGAAAACTAAATGACTTGCAACCGCCTGATGTGGCACATATTATTACAATGCCGAGGAGAACACATATTGAAAATTTCATTAAGATCAGCGGACACCAAAATTTCAAACGCGAGATGCTTGCGTTAATTGGTTTTCCTGCATACGAAGGCAATCTTGACCAAGTATTAGCGGCGAACGTCGCCTCTAAGTAATTTTAATATGGTTTCAAAGTAAGCGGGAATGCTCATCCGAGCTTGCAGCACCTCGCGACATCGCCACTAGTGTGACGTAGTTTGTGGGCCATCTGTGACGTTTCACTTTTGTAAGTTGATATCGTGACGTCACAGAGAGACACGGGCGCGCCGCGCTATGGCCTCCGAGCGTAGCCTCCAAGATCGGCTCTCGCAGCCGATCGCGGAGGCCACGCCAAAAGCCGTATTTTTCTGCTTCCTCTCCGTGTTGGTCGCTCAAGCGTACATTGTACACACGCTATGATGCAAAGCGAGTGTGACGAGCTGGTCTGGCGCTCGCGCTCTCCGCGATATCGCCGAATCTTGAGCTCAAGTGATCAGTGCATGCGCTCACTTCCGACAGCCGCCGCGCTAGCCCCGCGGCGCTAGTTTCTTGCAGTTTTTGGCGCGCGTTTCGAAGCTTCATTAAAACTGAACAAAATTAACGATGCTGTGACTAATTAGACTTGGCGCTGGAGAATTTGCCACTCCATGCCGTGATTACAAGACACTGTTCTA
This sequence comes from Hyalomma asiaticum, assembly GCA_013339685.2. Classification (NCBI taxonomy): domain Eukaryota; kingdom Metazoa; phylum Arthropoda; class Arachnida; order Ixodida; family Ixodidae; genus Hyalomma; species Hyalomma asiaticum. Next base: position 111,671,205 of record CM023483.1, on the reverse strand, counting down.
CTCATTAGAACATGAAAGTCTCCAACAAAAAAATAGCTGTCATGGGCCCTTTAAGTACACTTTGAAGAAAGAAATGTGCTAGCTGTTTGCAGACCACAGTTAGTGCGAGGACATTTTACATACAAGTTTTCTGTATTTCTAGTAAGGTGGCTGACAGGATTGCGTTGCAAACAAGACCCCCCCCCTCCTAAAATGCACAAGCTTCCTCATATCTGCGTATTTCTGATAGGTTGCCTTCAGATGACACAGCGCGTTCGTCTATCTCTGTGGCTCTGTGTCGTTGTTATATGAACATTTCGATGGTAAGCTACGACAAAGAGTATCCCTTTCTTGTTTTAAATGTCATACGATATACGCGATCGCTATCGCTTATATCACGTGTGGTTCACCTGTCCAAATTTTGGACACGTGTACTAGACGGCTATGGAGAGCACATATACAGATGTAGGCAGCTAGATAGCTAGATTTTGGACAGGTGTACTAGAGGGATGGAGACCAACGTTACTAGAATAAACTTATTCTAGTAACGTTGATGGAGAGTACATATGCAGATGCTAGATAGCTAGATAGTTACGGCCAAAATGAATTGTGTTAGCCAAGACATCCTTCGATCGCCTTTAAAATCCGCCGTCCGGTTGTCCATCCGGCCGCGGCGGCTGCATTTCGATGGAGGCGAAAATGTTGAGGCCAGTGTGTGGTCGAAATTTCCAAAGCCCTCGAGTATATATAGCGTCTAGTATATGTCGAGGTTTTCGGACGTAAAATCCCAGAAATGCAACCACGACCAAATCTTAATTTTGAGGTTGAACAGCACTGACAGTCTGCGGTTTTCACCAGAAAACTTTGCACGCGACATGTCGCGAGTACAGCTGCTTTCGCATTCCGATGCCAACTCTTTTTTTTTTTGTTTTGTTATGCAAGGACCTTTTTGCATTCCGCCCTTGTCACAACGCGTTGTAACGAACCGAACCTTGGCCTTTGTAAAACGTATAATTGTCGTAGACATATTTCCTCACAGTGCCGCAGATCTACAGAGGTATATATGATCATCACAGCTGCACTACAGAGACTTTACAGCACGCAACAATCACGACTTGGACTCTTCTGACGGCAGCCTGCGTGCATGCGTAGCTTTCCCGGAGGTAGCTTTTAGGTAGGGATGACTGCAGCAAGAAAAGTAACATAAATTTACATATTGTTATCGTGTTATGACACATATCACATTTTTAGCTGCAGCTGTTAAAAAAAGGAAAGGCGCCGGGGGGGGGGGGGGGGGGGGGATTTCGAATCTGCTGAGCGGGTACGGATAAGATACTGAGTACGAACTTTCACATCCATACTCTTTCCTGCACGAAACGCATGGGGGAGCGCGCGTTGTTTCCAGCTGCATGCCTAAGATCGGTCGTCCGCCATTATAACACTAAAAACAAGAAAGTACAAGGAAATAGGCGCAACTCACGCTGTGAGTATATATGCTTGAATGTGTTCGTCAGCTGTAGATGGGCATGTATTGTCATTTAGAATTACTACCAAAGATGATTGTGAGCGACATATAATTACATTTTCCGTGAATTAAACAAGCAACGTGACATGCCATAGGACTTTAGTCCAGGATATATATACAGGCTGATTACTTTTGTGCATGCTGGCTCGGAGGGTTCAGTCGTAAGTGTTCAAACAAGCCTGTTTGCTCACTTTGACACAACGAGAGCGCGTATCGGGCGCATATCTCCAGTTAGCCGGAGTGAGAGCCCGCTCTGGAGAACACCCAGCTCCTATCAGTTTGCGAGGCCATCTAGATCATCTCCATCAAGAGGGACAACGCGTGTCTATGCAAGCACGTTTAGCTCACACGAAAGTTGGAGTCGACCCTGCGCGATAAGAGAGATTATTTATCCTCTCGAAGATGTGAGTGCTTGTCCTAGTTTTCCCCTGTGTTCGAAATCAATCGCGGAAGGATTATTCGCACACGTGCGACTATCGGTATTACATACTGCACGCGTCAGTCTTTCGGAGCTATTTCGCGATCTCTGAAAGTTATTGTCCAAACCTCAATGTTGATTTACCGAATGCCTTATATGGGCAAACTACCGCTGTTTATGGCGGAATCTCTTAAAAACGTGATCTCAAAATTAGCAGCATACATGTTTTTTTTTCTCGTATCCAGCCTACGCGAATAGCGCCCTTCATAAATATACGTATTAATTTAGTGAGTTTACTTTTATTTATTTATGTACTTATTTTATGACCACCTACATCGCCATAAAGGTGTTACGTGCGGTGAAACAAATACATAAGCAACAAGAAAACAAAGTGTTCTACTGCGTCAAAATAAAATAATATCCCTCGGAATAAATTAATTGGCATAAGATCCACACAAGTCTTCGAGCTGATATAAACAAATTTTCCTATGCATTCTTGCTTGTCTAATTTTACCAAAGTGTACTTGATTATCACCAGTTCATAATCTGCGTTAATAAGCTCCCATAATAAGAATTTAAACAGTTCCGCAAGCTATGTTTGAGCGCGAACCACTTTACTTTCGGTAACGAGGACAGCTCATCCGAACCGTTTCGCATTGCCTTTACGCAGCTTTTACACACACATGCTATTGAACTCGCACACAGCAACATGGTACCAAGAAATATTAGTACGTTTATCTTATAGTTAATTAAACAAATTAATATATGCAGGAAAAATACTTGGAGTACAGTACCCGATTCAATGAATCCTTTTGCCATGGCCTGTGCAATTCGTCCGGCACCAAGAAACCCAATAGACATTTTGTATCCCGTCTCTTGCGCGTGCTTGCACGCGTATGTAACGTCTTTCGAGGGTGAGGTACTGAATACAATGGAAGCCGGCGGTCAGTAAGCGGAGCCGCCAGATCAGCTAGCGCAAGCGGATCTTCTGATATGTGAAACTGAAACTAAATGTGCGCAGCGATCGCAGCGCCCCTTGATGCCTAGAATGTGTTGTCATAGCAACCATAATGGCGGATGTCACGAAGCTGCGGGTGAGTGGCAAGAGCACGGCGGCGGCTTCGTTGTCGGAAGTTCTCGGTTTTCCCCTTGGGCAAAAACAAGGGCTCCGATGGCGCTTTGTCTTCGGTGATATTAGAGCTCCTTGTTGATGTCGCGCGAACGGTGGCGAATACGCCGGCGGCCCGCCGATCGGACGCACTCGCTCTAGGCGACACGCTGACATCAGAGCTGTCGCAAGCTTATGAATGAACCTGAGCCTTATAACTCGCCGGACGTGAATACAGTTTACGCGAGAGAGTAGGTGTTGTACCAGTATGTACACTTAACTGTTGCGATTGACGCAGTGTCGGAAAATAGCCTCGTGTTGCCAGGGTGGTTCGATTCGTGCGAGACGTGTTCCTCAAAAAGAGTCGTTCGTCCTGGCCCCGTAATAGAACGCATTGCCACAGCATTTCAGCGTCAGTTATGTTACCAGTGATATGATGTAGCACATACCCTTTAAAACAGGCTGTACGTGTATTCTGTCTAGCTCGTCTATCTTTCTTTTTCCACATGTATTGAAATATTTTAGTGCTTTTCTACGCAACGATTGATCGCGTTTTTCATTACGTTATCGGCCTTTCGAGCCACTTCTTACTGATTCTAATCGCAGATTTACTTACGCTGTCTTTGCTGTGATTGAAATCAAGAACTCGGCGCAGGCAGCTATTGCTGAATGGACACTACGGCATTGTAGCATGACATGCTCAGTGGCTCCTGCGGCCACAAAATTTCTGATAATGTAAGAAACCCTATGTCTTGGTGTAGTGGGATATTAGTGCGAATAAAGTGGACAAAAAAAAAAAAAAGGACAGGTGAACAAATATCGTGTTTGCATCCCCACTGGTCACACTAATGTTTATATGTTCAGCTGTTGTTACACGCCGAAAAATGAACGAGTAACATTAATTTTGTTATTTCCCTGCTTGTTCTGATAGCACTACTTCAGATTGATAAGAATATACGAACTCAGTATAAAGGGCTGTTTGTGACGTCAAGATAAACTCTCATCATAGCACAGGCTTGCAAGATTAGCTCGAGTTACTAACGCTGTGCTCTGTGAGTACAGCCCATTACACCACAGACTTGTGATGCAGCTTTGAAACAAAGCTGGTGCATAGCATCACTGTAGACACCGCCATTAATATATTTAAAAGCCTTAAAGCTTCTTACGTCTAACACAGCACTTTTCTTCCTCCCAGGTCCTTTGCCTACATGGTTATAGGTGAGTAACTGCTGTTGGAGCAGAAGTGGCTAGCTTTTGCTAGTTTAATTACTGAGCAATTTGTGGTTTGACATCCCAAAGCAGTACTGGAGCTGCGGAGATAAAAAAGCAGTAGTACTACAAGTTAAATGTGTGGTTATAAGTACCGCGGATTCGCTAGTGACACCATGAGTGCTGGGGCCTATTCAATACAATTTATTCAATTTAATAAGAAGGCATTTTCCTGTGGCCTGATGGTGGCCACCTAGCCATCGACTTGCTCTGCAGTCGACTACACGTAGTGAAGTTTATGCACCTAGAACAATACCACGACCAGGAAAGGCTCTTCAGAATGCATTCCTTCGTGCCTTTCTTAGTCTAGGTCTTCATTTGTGCTTCAAGTCCTTTCTAGTCATGTACTACTATGACATGACACCGGATGTTATTAAAATTTATAATCTTTGCAGGCTCCAGAGCTGTTCATGCCACTTCACGACTAGGTTGTGGTGAGGTGGGGTGTTTGGTGTTGCATGAGCAAGGTATAAGTTACTACACAGAAGCAGCAGTTTTGTCCGTAACAACTGAAATAAAATCAAAACAGAAGCGTTCAAGTACCACTGAAGACACGAGCAAGAATTTGTGTTTTTATGACACAGACGTGCATGCCAACAGTATTAACACAGCCTGCCTCCTGAAAATAAGGCATCTGGGGCTTCTATTTGTTGAAATTATTACTCTATGCAAGTAGCACATCTGAAAGTAGAGTAACTCTGATTTCTCCACATTCATTTTTGGATTGCAGTGCCACAAATTACTTGGAGAAATACACAGCATGTAATGCAGAGCAGCACATAAGCAGGGCACGCCATTCACAAATGGATTTCTGTGTGCTTGAGGGTAAAATAAATAAGTGAAGTAAAGGTCATTGGGAAGTTCATCTCATGTTTTCAGTTGGATATTGTCATTCACACTCCACGCTTGCTTCGTGATGTCTGTACTGTGTTTCCAGCCAAAGATAAGCAACAGAAGGTTACAAAATAAGGCAGATGCCCCATGTTATGCATCCTCCTGTGAACCGACATACTTTTGACTTTAAATAAGCACAGCCCTATATACTCGAGAAGTGACATATTAAGTTCTCTAGAACATGTTCACATCAACAGAAAGTCAGCAGGAAAAAAAGATGTGCCTAACACTGCGCTTTTTTTTACTGCAGGCAGGATGCCACTGCATTCAAATCCAAATTGGGAGGCTTTCGTAAAGCAACAAAGGCGTTGTTAGACCTCGGTGAGTGCCTGCATCAATATCCTCCTCTCTGTGAAATGATAATGAAGACCTTTAGCAAAGGTAGAACGAGTGGCTTATGCCTGTAAGAATTGTAGCAGCTGTGTGGGTGTGGGGGGGTGGGAGGGGGTACGAATGGTGCAATGATGGCAAATTTGCTGGGACAAGAGAAGAAAAGGGGGGTTGCTGTGCCAAGTGCATGCAACACATTTCCTTGGCTGTGATATGAGCAGTGAAAAGAAAAAAAAGAAATCCATGAGAATAGGTTGCTCTGTTATGATATGGCATGCTAAAAGCTTCCTTTTTTTGCAGCGTGTTCACATGGTGCCACCTGTTCAGTTATTTCATTCATGAATACTGTCTGATGTGGTGGCTTATCTCTTAGTTTGTGCGGTGCAGAGAGAGCAGAGGTGGCTGATACATGGCTTGTACAATGCTTTCTTAATGCAATAAGACACACAAAGAAACAAGCCCTTGATCTATTCTTGTGTTTTTAAAAACGAATAAAAGACACTAAGCAAAGGTAAGAAATATTAGCTATGGACAACCAATATAGATGATTTGCCAAAATCACCACTGTTTGCAAGTTTGTGGGGCACCACCATACAGAAGAATAACAGAAATAGAAAACAGTATGAAGCCATATTTATATAGTAATGTCAGACAGTATAGTTAATCATAAAAAGTTATGCTGCTAAATCTTTTTTAAAATCTAGTGAACTTACTGCATTGTTATGCAAGCCTTTCTTTTTTAGGGGTAGTTTTGAGAACCAAAACTTGTTAAGTGTAAGCACCGGCCTTAAATTTTGCGTGATCATGCCGTCCATCGTCTGGAATTCTTCTGGTTCTAGATCTGTTCACATCAACATCACATTTAAGGACCATTTCTGTTTTTTCTATACTAGGCATCTTGAGCTGTTTTCATGTTGCTGAAATTATTTCCTGGTAAAATTATGCACAATGAATGGCTGTCTTTTATAGCAAATCTGAAAGGAAATGCCACCAGTACTACTCATCACAAGTGATGCATTATAAGGTCATGTCCTAGAATGCATTGCTCCTTGGTAACACCTCCGAGAAAAGGTTGTGATTGATGGAACATCTCAGAGGATTGCAAGCTTTGAGCTACGCTATGCCAACATTTACTCGGTGGATTTGCCATTGGCCTAGGTGCTGCTTGATGGTAGCAAGAAATACAGCCGAATCTCTACAGAATGAAGTTGTGTCTGGCACAATAGCAGCTTTGCTGTACCAAGAAATTTGTATATATCTGTAGCACTTTAATGTTAAAGGCAAGAGTGTTTTTCACCTACCTCACTGAACCAAAATTCGGTATGTTTATATTCAATATAGTGTCATTGTTTTGATTGTATACATCATCACCAGCTCCACAGCCTTACAATGAGCACCTGAGTGGTTCAAGCGGGCCATGAACTTAGGCGTTGCTAAAGTGAAAAACAATTTTTCTCATGTTAGTGATATATCTCTCCATAATGCCAAAAGCACTGCCCTTCCCAAGAAAAGGTAGGGAAAACGCGAAAAAAAAAAGCATACACATGGCAACACTACTCTTAGGTTTCTGCGCGAGCACACATGACATCATAGATTTCCACGGTGTCTGGTAAGACCTACATAATTATTTGTCAATAAAAATGCAGTTAAACATTCATATAACGATGTAGCCAGAACCAGCAGTTACTTCGTTATGTTCAGCTTCGTTAAATCGAAATTCGCGCTTTTTATGGAAAGTGCAGTCGCCGTATGATTCTTAGTCACACAGAAATGCTGCAAGAACGCTCGAATAATAGAGGAATGCGGAAAAATCTAACTTCGTTGACGTCTACAAAAGGTTTGTCTTGAACCAGAGCTACGGCAACCACGCTTTGATAACGCGTCGTCACAGCGGCCGTGCTTCACGCATAAAGATTAAAAAAGAAATGCAGGTGCACCGCACTGTGGTGATAGTTGCTGAACTAAGCTATTGTGCCCATTCTGCCAGCGCTGCTTGTTACGAGTACCCCGGGTGTTTTTAGATCGACAGGGCGATGCCGATGTTATGCTCACCTGAACTGCTAGCTAACAACTAAGTCTGATGAACGCGCAACATACGAAGCCACAGGCATGCTAGAGTGAGAAAGAAAATAATAAAAATAAATTAATTAATAAATAAAAAATCTTCAGGCCAAGCTCGCTCTCATGGACCTGGAAGACCAGCGACAGCTCGTCGCGAGGGCCAAGAGGGCAATTGAAGCCAGAGGGTTCTTGGACTAAGGTGTCCTCCCAGCTTTGGGTGGCACAGGGCATCGCTCGGAGCGCCGTTTCGAAAAATAAACGTTTATTAGATGCGAAGCAGCTTATGGTCGAGCCTGTTACGTCCCTGCGCCGTCCACACCCCCACTGCGCATGCACAACAGCTGGCCCAAGCTGGCAAGGAACGAGAACGCGCCCTCGCGCGTGAGAGACAACGCTGACGCAGGCAGCGTCTGCTAGCTCTCCCCCCCCTCTCTCTCTCCTCTAGGAATCCTCTACGGAGCGGCGCCCGCGTCCCACAGCGCATGCGCGTCCCCTCCCCCCTCTCTCTCCTCAAGGAATCCTCTACTCTACGGAGCGGCGCGCCCGACAGGTGGTGCAACAGCTGCATACTCCGCTGGGGGCACCACAGTGGTTCCGCAGTATGAAAATGACGGAGCGCGCGCGCCTCATTCTCTCTCCTGTGCAGCGCCGCGATGAGCGCTCTCCCGATCAAGCTAACCCCCCGCTGCTTCGCATCCACACATGGTTGCCTTTAGCGGGAGATGCTGTAATTTTCCTCCTCCTCGGTCAAAACTCGCGTGAGCGCAAGGTGGCAACTTTAGTGCACAGTAGCCGCATTTTCTGCATTGCGACGTCACACTACAGTCCACTGTAATCGCGCCCCTATGTACGAAGAATTTACCGAGACCTATTACAACGTCGCGAATTTCGGTCGCCGCCATGCGTTGGTTCAATTTGCATTGTAAAAGCCACCTTTATCACAGAAGGCCTGCATAATTTTATATAGTTGTATATGGCTGTGCGGCGGGTCACCGCGAGCAGCTTTGAAAAAAAGAAACCGGGGATCGCCTTGTTGCAGCAGTGCACTCAGCGAGAAACCTTCTTCGCGGTAAAAGTGCCCATTAATCCCGATTTCTTTCGCTGGGAATGTAACCTGTTTATGATAAGTCTAAAGAAAAAAAAAAAAGCGTATTTCACGTTAGAAATTACGAAAAGCAAGCAGACGTGTGCGCCTTTTTCTTTCACCTCTCGTGATCGCGTGACCTCATATGCGCGAAAATGCACGCGACAGTGATGGGCGACGAAACGGGCCGCTCGCGCGACGTGTCGCGTAGTCAAAATAGCGCGAACACTTGGTTTTGGAAATCTAGAATCGGTCGCCCGGAAGTGCCATGCCCTTGTAGCCAATAGTAGAAAGCCGGAACAGGATGTTAATCAATGACGCACTGCTGTGGCTTCCGCCATGTGCTTTATATCCACGCACGTATGTAGGAAAAAAACTGCTACAAGGCAATAAAAAAACTTTTTGTGCACGTTTGTGTAACAAAACTCTACATTGCACATTGTGCTCTACACTGTAACTCTGCATTGTAACATTACATTGCGTACCGCGGGCTACGCACCATTTTCGCTACAAAATCGACGCTTTCATGCCAGCACCACTGGAGATATTGCTCGCCGAAGTTATCGCATGAATGAAGTTTGGTTGTCGCTGGTCGCGTACATTTTCACACGTATGGGGTTGTCCTGTCGGCGACATCCGTGCAGTTGCGATATGCGCGCGCTTGGCTCTTCACACTCGGCGATAACACTACCACCTTATCGGACGCCGACACACTTGAGTGACACCTTTAATACGAAAGGCAAGCATCCGGCTGCTCCGCGTGGGCGGGCGCGGCGCGAAATTTGAAAAATGAGTCCGCGAAGCTGCGTGTTCGCAAAGTCGCCCATTTCACCACCGACACAGCAGAGGCTCAATTTATGAGCGCGGTCTTCGTCTGCGACAGCGGCGAAACTTCGTTGTATTGACACCGCAGGTAAACTTGCTTCGTTATATAGAGGTAAAAAATACATGGTGTTGTATGGACATGAAGTTGTAAAAATGGAATAGTTCGTTATATCGAGACTTTCGTTGTATTGAAGTTCGTTATAACGGGTTTAATTGTAACATATTATGTTCCAAGAAAGCCAAAGACATACTAACGCAACATGTTTTGGAAGAGCTTATTTAGCCACAGTCATCAGAATAAATATTTTTAAAAAAGTTTGTGATGTCACATAAGCTTCAGTGCAGAATCCAGAAATGAAACTTTCACCTTCATTCGCTTATCTAATACTATGGAATGTCAAGTGGCAGAACTGACTACAGTAGAGTGTCCAAATAATACTTTGTCAGTCTAAAACACTTCACAGTTTCACTTCAGTGGCCCTTCAATTTTCTTACATTTACGCCTTGTCAAGCTTCATTTACAGTACAAACTTGGCACTAAGGTGCTCTGTCATGTCCAACAATATTGCATACAACTGTTTCCTATTGCCACCTTCAGCTTTGTTGATACATAATGCACTGCATTTCTTCACTCTTCTTGTGTTGCTAGATATGAAACATTATGTACGGTGCTTATGACAGCCATCACCACGGATCTTTCTTTCTCTTCCACTTACCCTTTTCAGTTTTCATTGATGCTCCCCATGTCATAGAGAATGGAGTCTACAGTGAAGCAGACAGTGAAGGTGAGAACGCCAAATGATGATTTATTCTTTATTTGTTTAGTTTATACACTACAACCATAAGGCCAAATTGGAGAGGGGAGGGGTTAAAAATACGAACTCGACAGAACTGCGCAGGTTATATGGGCGAACAAAACAGCAATCACTGAGTACGATCAACCCTTTGCACACAAGCAAAAGGCAAGCACAATGTGCGCGCTCACGTGCTCTCAGACCACAGAAAAGTGTGGTGCTACCATCATTGAATTTTGTACAAGATGATGCACATGTCTTTCGAAATCAGGAGTGTCACATTATGGAGACGTGTGTGGAAAGCGGTGCATTCCGTTCACTCATGGTTAGCTTGAAAAGGCTTGTGCAGGTGCTTTTGTTCTTATTGCGTTATCGTTACAGGGACCCTGTGATGGTCTTGGTGATTTTGTACAAATTCATTTGACCAATAGCTCAAGCCCTTCTGATTATTAGTGGACCAATATCACTCATCTGTGTTCAATGTATGATCTACTGTACAAGGTTTTAAATTTGCTCATTTTGAAAGAGTGACGTGACTCAACCTAAAGAGTTTTCTGCCACACCTGCCACTGGCTCTGCAATGGGCACGCAATGATCGGCTTTCCCTGCCGACGTCACAAGCACCAAAAGCCAACCAACAGTGTCGTCACAGCACTTCGCAGTGCACATTCGCGTTGCCAGTGCATTACCAGGGTAGTAGTCTAGATACCCCAGCAGGCCTGTGGCCAGGAATTTCTTTCGGGGGAGGGGTGGGGGGCCACCTGCTGAAGGCCTTGACTATTTGAGAAAAGCATCGATGACGGTATTAGTGGAAGGGGACAAGGCAAGTGTGTACAACCACACAAGTACCATGCAATTGTTCGTGCCCGTATCTGTCAACTAGTGTTGTCGAGTCCATCTCCATAAGCAGTTTTCTAGCTTAACCCAAAACAGTGCTGCAGGAGACCTCTAGTAATCTTGTTCTCATTGAAATAACTTGGCATTTATGCTCTTTATGGCTTCAAAAGCTATTCAGTATGGACGTCTTCCTCTAATCATGCTCCCCTTTAATTTGTGCTTTATTATGATACCTCTGAATCCATGCGGCGCAGTTTACTTTCCTGCATTGTGATCCAGGTGGCCGTGCATGGTGGTTTTCAAGCGAGAAGACGTTCAGTTCGAAGGAATACACAGACACGTGCCGTGGCTTCGAGGAGTCGGTCAAAGCCATCGAGGAAGCATTTAAAGAGCAGGTAAGGCTTCTCGGAGGACATGCCCTGTTTTCATCTTTCTGCTATCTATTGGCAAGAAGCCGAAGAAGGACGTAACTTTGCTGAATGTTATTTTGAAGTGCAATGGGCTAACACAACAGCTCAGGCAGTGTGCTGTCGTCATTTTTCCTTCTTCATCCCTGTTTGTGTGGACCACACTTTGCACGCCTGTTTCATTCACGTTGCTTTCTTTCTTCTGTTTGCTTTACTGCTTGGCATTGAGATTATGCTTCTCTGGTAGATTGAGTAATGCCATCTGTGAGACCCACATGCTCAAAAGTCATGCATTGGTATAGAAGAAGAAACCACTTTAGAGCTGTTATAAGGAATTATGCTGGCCCCATGTACTAGTCTTGTGTACTTCACCACTGACAGACTTTCTCGCAATGATCTTCAACCAACAGTCTTGTCTCACCTTGTTGCTAGATGGAATTTGGAAATGAACAGAAAATCTGAAGCATGTACGTATGGTAGTTTTTACAAACCCTTCCTGATGCTCGTAAACTTGCCTGGACAACATATTTTTGATGTTAGGGCAGAGTACGGAATGATCACTAGATATACAGGACTAAGCACATGCTGTACTGAAAAAAACATGAATGTTTTACACACAGAAGCCAGAACATTAATGTTTCAGCTTGCTGCCAGGGGCTAGCATGCAGTTGAGACCCACCTTTGTGGTTGCACCCTGACAATTTTATTAACTTGCTGATTCCTCCTCCATCACTTCAGTACTATCCCCTATGACGTGTACATAGTAGGGGGGTGGGGTGTATTGAAACACAGGACATGTAATACTTGAGGGCTTTGCAGATTTGTTGAGCCGCCTGATGTAGCTTGCAAAGGGTACATGAAACCATTGGATTGGCAGAATGATGGAACTACATAGCGTGCGCATCCTACACATTATCACAAACTCAATGTGACATCACAAACACATGCCAAGCCTTTATTGAGGAAGTGTTATCTGTTGCTGTGAAGGATTGGTGTCAGTGGGTTGCAACTCGCAATTCATTCAGCGTTTAGTGTTGCTCTTGTAGTAGGGCTTTCTGGTCTGCGGCAGTGTGTTGATGTTCTGCCTCAACTTCTGCATCACAGGACGACTTCTTGGTTTGCAGCAACATGTTGGCACTCAGCGTGCCGCATTCAGTGTAATTGCCTCTCCTTCATATCTCCCTGTTCAACAGCAATCAACAGCAATCTGTCTCAACAACTGTAGAAGTTGAAGAGCTGGGACATTCCAGTGCTGAAAGGAGGCACTGTAAACAGTCGTGTATGTAGTTGTGAGTGAGGTCATTTATTGCCTGAGGTAATGTGCTGTACTGTAAATAGCTGCAGTGCATGTGGAATAGAGGTTCTGCATATATGACTTCGAGTAAACTGTGGCCCATTTAGATGGCTTATTTTTCAAACGTATAAGTTTTTATTCTTACTGTCAATTAGTACAGCTCACCCTCACGTTTATGAACGGATTGTTGCCATACACTGCAACTCTTTTGTCGTAGTTGTTGTGCACAGCAGCCTTTAGATAGTAATGAAATCTCAGTCAGTCTGCATGAGTGCACGCTAAGAAAAAAAGCTGCTCTTGCATGCAGGGTCCTTTTGATGGAATCCTGGGCTTCAGCCAGGGTGCTGCGATGACAGCCATGATTCTCTCTCTACAGAGCCTCAAGAGTAAGTTCTCTGTTGCGTTCAGAAGTTTGAGCTATAGTATTTTATCTGATGCGTAGCAGGCAATGCTACTAAAGCTAGAGACTTCATAGCCACTGCTCCCACTTGAAAATGAGAAATTGTATGTAACATATTAAAGAAAGATCTAGATAGGCATTTGATGATTCAGTCTAATCTAAAATCTTCGTGAAATGTAACACGGTTATAGAGTCCTCCGGTGTTGAAGATTGGATGAGTTTGTCATACTCAAATGAGGATGGCACAAGGAGAGGAAAAAAAACAGCCGAGGCACCCAACGTAAGCAAAAGAGCACTGATTTCGAAACGGTTCTATTGGCAGATTGGTGTGAAATATGTAGCCACAAGAAAGCATCATACAATATCATCAAAACCCATTGTCAAATGTCATGCCCAAAGAGGACCTCACCATCGTTAGTCAAAAAACATATACCATTCTTTTGTGCAGTGGTTAAATGATCAATAAATAATATATTTTGTGAATGCAGATGCAAATGTGCATGTTAGTACACATGCAGCAAGCGCTCGTTATAAAGTCACCTTTAGTAATTTCGCAGGTAAGTAGTCGTCAGTGCAAGTCATCTTACATTTGTGACATTAAGTTGGGCCCACTTGAACAGGCCCAGTTGTCCTAGTTTACCTGAACAAGGGGCTAATTGAAGTTAGTTGCTTTATTTTACGTTGATTCAACCCAGCTAATGAAAGGCGGATAGCCTGGCACATCTTTGTTTTATGGAACCAACGCCGAAAAGCAATCATCTCTGCTGATAGTCAGGGGTGATTAGGCGAGTTGGTGCTCCAGTAAAATTATATGTGGCAATGGGGACATTTTATATTTTACCTATGTTTCAAATGAAGTTGGTCATCCCCATAAAATTTCTGTTGCAGTTGACTGGTGGCACAAAAGAATTGTTAGTACTAGCACCGCTTTTTGTGTCTAGATTTGAAGGTCTTTACCTGTGCTATAGTAGGATGCAGCTTAAAGAAGCAGCAACTGGCATTATTTTGGCTACATGAAAGGTTTGAAGAACTATGTGCAGCCTCATGGAGGAACAGCGGCTGGCGGCTTATGAGGGTGCGGTATTGAATTGAATTTGAATTTTATTGCTCACAATTTTTACATGAAATTTGCACGCACTGTGTGGACCCGTAGCCATAGGCTAGTTTGGGTCCAAAAAGATAAATTTTACAATGGCACTTTGGAAAAAACATAACTGAAGAAGTTATACAATATCTGGAATATACAATATCTGGAATATACAATATCTAAATAATCTGGAAAGAAGCTGTACAGTACATGAAATAACCACAAGAGCAAAAAAGAAGACTCACAACACAGGGGAAAAAATGAAAGGCCTCTACTTACATACTAAAATGAAGACAGCCATCACACTAAACATGACCGGTCATTAAATAAATCAGAACATTCTTCTAAATAGTGTTTTTCTAGTGTTTTAGTAAAGTTTGAACACACTTTTATTTTAAAAGGCATGTCATTCCAGATCTTAATACCAGCAAACTGTAAAATCCGTTCACTATATACGTTGTTAGTTCGCGGTATATTCCATTTACCAAAGGTTAGTTGTCTGGTAGAACGAGAAGGGGCGGAAAACATTGACACATCAAAAGGGTGGTTGTAATTGATAACCGTGTATACATATTTGGCTAGTTTTACCGGCTTTACCGCAGACTTGAGTTGTATCTGACGATAGCACAGCTCCTTTATGCTAAGCCGGCCTGATCCAAAGAATACGTGACTGCTTGCACCACCTATAAGCTTTATGGCTTATATGTGTGCCACCCATAAGCTAGGCGCCTGCTTCACAAGCACATAGGCGGCACTTGCAAGAACCATCCTTCCGGCCGAGCATGACTTGTGCACTCAGAACCTTGTAAGTGACCGTTCCCTGTGTGCAGTCAACTCTCATAACAGATCCAACATGACACAGAAATAACTTTGTTATCTCCTATAATTCGTTATAACTGTAAATTTACGGCACTGTTTTGATGGCAGTACCATTTTTCATTAAATTCGTTATATCCGGTGCTTCGTTGTATCGAGGTGCGAATCTACATTTCTCAGTGTCAGAAGCCAGGGTTCTTTTGTTAGATTGCTAAATTACGAGGAGGTTAACCAGCAAAACAACAAAGGGAGGTCAATTACAATAGCTACGTTTGGTTAACTTTCACGCAACATTATGTTCTGGTTAACCATCATGCTCTTCCTTACCTCTCTCACTCTTTGCTTAATCAACGCATTACAGTAGAACCCCGCTGTTACGTTCCTGGCTGCTGCGTTTTCCTGGCTGTTACGTTGTTTTGGACCAGTCCCGGCATAGCTCCCATGGGATTGAATGCATTAGGGACCTCGCTGTTACGTCGCAGTGTGGGAACATTCCCGCATGTTACGCTGCGAATCGACACGCCAAGCGGCCACTGCCAACGGCAATATCAACTTTTCACGTAGCCTGGCTTGACTGTATTAGCTGCACTATGGGCGACGCCCATTACGTTTCCGGCTTCCGCCAGCAAAATTATGGCACAGCTGTGCAAACTGTTTGTGACGGAATCGCGTACAGTGATTACGTTTCCATTGATGATGCCGTTGTCACCTCCGAGGTTTTCTCTGTCGACGAAATCATAGCCGAGTGTGACGATGTGTGCACTGAAAGCGCTAGCACTGAAATGATACTGTGTGCCGATCACCACTTCTCTCATTTTTCCATTTTTCCCGTTTCTCAGCTCTTACGTTTCCCGGCTCTTACGTTTATTTTCTATGGTCCCGTGAAAAACGTATGAGCGGGGTTCTACTGTATATTACAGGGGCTTTTTGCACCTCCAGTAAGCATTTGTTATAGATACCGTGCCACTGGTTTGGAGATTGCATTATGCTGTTATCTATGCCTTACAGGCCTATGTCAATGTGGGGCATCTTGTTCGTCCTTTCTTTTTTTTTTTTCACCATTCCACTTCCTAAGATGGACCATCACTGTGTCACAAATTGTGCAGGGCTGCAATGCAGCTTCAAGTTTGGTGTCCTAGTGGCAGGGTTTCGGAGCCGCTCCAGCGCGCACGACTACCTTTTCACGCAAGAGGGCACAATAGATGTGCCTACCCTACACATTGTGGGTGAAACGGACAACATTATACCCAAAGGTGAGTGTATCCAAGGTATGGTGGACTAGAATAGGGCAGTAATAATAATTGCTGGGATGATACGTGCCATAACCACAGTATGATCATGAAGCGTGCAGTAGTGGAGAGCTGGAACTTCAACCACCCTTAGGTTCCTTAATGTGCACTAACATCACACAGCACACGGGCCTCCAGCTTTTCGCCTCCATCGAAACGCAGCCACTGCAAATGGTATTGAACCTTTCAGGTCAGCAAGTGAGCACCATAACCATTCTACCTTCACAGTGGCCCTAGATTGGGGTAGTAAGTTCACTCACTGGTCGAAGGCTATATGCAGTAGTGACTCTGCAAATATTGACAGAACATTTTTTTTCAATATCCCGCATGGTCACACAGGCAGCAGCTTCAATGGAAAGTTAGTACAGGGGCACAGTTGCTTTAGCACCATAGTCTGAATTGTTGATCTGCATTCTCTTGCTCTGGACATCATCATGAAGGATTTTGTCTTGCTGTGTTTTTATGCATACAACACAGAGTGTCGTATGCACAGAGATTCTACGAGATGCGCCACAACACTGTAAACTGGCCGAGTCACGCCGTGACTTTCAGAACCACTGTTATGCAGGTGTGTACCAGACAGGGTACATCTGCACGAAGGGTGGGCC
Organism: Hyalomma asiaticum; assembly: GCA_013339685.2. Taxonomy (NCBI): domain Eukaryota; kingdom Metazoa; phylum Arthropoda; class Arachnida; order Ixodida; family Ixodidae; genus Hyalomma; species Hyalomma asiaticum. The sequence goes on along the minus strand of CM023483.1, from coordinate 111,654,180 downwards.
AAAGTTACCTTTGCTAGAACTAGGTAAAAGGTTGTCATTGTTAGGCTATTCCTGCCCAGTGCACTTTCAGATGACTACAAACTGCTCAGGAAAGATCAGTTTATCAACGTAAGAATTGAACTATGTAACATATAAAAAAACAGAAAAAACATGATATCCTGTCGACATTTAGACATTTACACCAGCACTGTGCTTTCACTTTTTTCCTGATATGTTTAGCGCTTTGTAACTCAGTCAGGCAGAAAAATAAATAAGAAGTCCAAACTTCTGAAGTAGTTGTTGTTTCAAAGTCAATTTTAAACACAGACTCTGTACTCACAAAACAAATGCTTTAAAGGAGACCTAATCAATCGCTGTTCTTTGTATCGATAACTCCCCCTTCTTTAGAATGGTGCCAAGAGTCATTTGGGGTGTGGTTAGGACCTGGACTGAGGGTTCCAACCTGTGAGACAACGTAACTGAAAATCTCAGCTAAAGCTTTCTGCTCCTACTACTGCTAGGCATTGAGCAGTAACCAAACTGTAATTGCTGGCCAGCTTAGTAGAATGACCGAACTGTCACCAGTTCCGAATTATTAGACACAGGAGGCGATCGCTGGGAAAGTTTCCAAAAACTGATGTATCAGTTCCCCAAAAATGACATCACGAAAGCTTGGACAATAGAGTTTGGTCCACTAGAGTACAGTAGAGTTTGGTGCACTAGAAAAACACCAGCAGTAGTTTGTAGACCGAGTCAGAGCCAAGGGTGATTAAACAAAACATATTCTCATTGAACAAGCAGTTACACAAACATGCACAAACACTGCTCTTCACAATGCAAACATAGATGCGCTGCAACATGACATGGAACCAACTAACACCAACTTTACAAAGTCATGCATTGCAATAGAGAATAAAAGACAAAGAGCCCTATTCACCAGGGCCACTTGAAGCGTCTCGTCAACATGAGGCTTGCAGGTTGACAACGTTTGGTCCGTGGAGTGGAGCAGCATCGTTCAAGTTCTTCTTCCTTCATTCACCATGTCACATGAGAGCTCACTGAAGAAAACATGCTACTTACTGTTATTCGCAGTTTTCTTAAATAGGTTTCGGTAAGTCTCCTAGAAGTTTCGGCGTGGGTCACTCGATCTTGGCATGTGCAATGCTGAGAGAAAGCTTTCAATTAAACTAGTAGCTTCTTCGCGTCGGAGGTGCCTCCTCTTCCTTTGCATGTCGCGGTTAGCATGAGTGCTTACTCTCCGCTTCCTTCTCTCCCCATCTGTCTCGCTCACTCTCCCACTGGGATGCAATGACTCACCGCAGCTCTCTAGATTATTCGACAACATATCGGAATTGCACCGTGTACGATTTGGCCAGTGGTTGTGTCTTTCGCTGCGCGTGCCGTTTTTTTTTTCCCCAAGGTTTGATTCAGCGCGGCATCTCTATTGCGATGCCGGGCTCTTCGATGAGGTGGGCTCTAGTTTGTGCCACGAACACACAGGTGAAATGCCTCAGTGGCTGGATGTATTTGTTTTGTAAAGAAAAACATTAATAGAATGGCAAACTGGGCTAGTTGGTAACTACATAAAAAAAACATTCATAACTTGTTTTAGTAGTAAGCACCTTTGCTCTTTTCTTGCTCTGCCCTTGTTCTTTCATGCTTTTCGTAAGAATGGGACTGAAAACTTCAAGTCAACAACAGCTACAATGTGTCTAGTGAGTTCACACTCATATTGGTTTACGTAAGCATAACAAATAACAAAAATGTAACCCGTGGTTGATGATAGATCTAGAAGATATTCTTTTGCGCAAATGCATTTAGTGTATATGAATTTTTAAGCTTTGCTTAGAAGTATTTTTCACATTGTATCTATGACTTGCTCGATGGTGGACTACAATGCTCATGAAGATTGATTTTTGGTGAGGTTAGTTCAACAAAGTATGAAGCCATGCATTTCAGCACCGACACTGAATTTCAACAAAATATCTTCGTCAATTTACCTGACTTAATCATTCACAGCTGTTCAGTAATTTGGAAAGTCATACAGCCCCTTCCACATGAAAAAAAACAAGGTGTCATTATGATATGTTGTCTTGCCTGCTTACATATAATGGTCTGATTACATAGAAGATGCCTAAGAGCTGCAGTCATTCTTTTTGAACAAAGCACTAATGTGGCTACTTGCTTGTGGCTTATAACCAAAACTGGTGCTTCTCAAAGATTTGCGTAGAATGTCCGGTGTGGCAAAATTAAAAACCAACGGGAGTGCTATGAACTCCTTCGAACTGGAATAAACAGAAATGCATGTGTTACTCTGTCGGCTGTTTTCTAACTACCTTTTAGAAAATCCCCATGAAAAAGAAATTAAATGAATGTGTTGAGAGCAGTATTGAAATACTTCTACAGCTATCTTAGTTGGGTAGCAAGTAAAGTAAGCACAGTTATTTTAATGAAACAAAGGAAATAGGCCCCAAGAGTAATAAAATCGCTGGTGGTGAGTAACATTGACAGACAAGGCCTCCATTGAGTTTGACTGTGGTACCACCTCTTGGATATGGTGTAATATGCATCAGAGGGGTAGCTAAGCAAACTCAGTGTCCCTTTTTGTCTTGTAACTAAAGTGGCTCTTGACTAAGCTAAGTATATGCAGTACTTCACGAAAGTTCACTTGCTTTCTTGTTTTTTCAGAGGTTTATTGCACGCAATTATTGCACACTCAAGGCATGTAGGCACCGTACACACCGCTGCCCCTGTGCCATTGTAAATGTGGCTCGTGCATGGAGGGTTAGGAGGCCTCTGTAGAATTAAAAGTTGTGCAAAGTACTTGAGTGCAAGAAACTATGAAGCTAAGTGGATTTGCACTAACGAGTCTTTCATTCACAAAGAGTAGGACAGTGCTGTTTATTCCCATCATGTGTCACTCGCTCAGCTCTGCTGTAGAGCCAGGGCAGCGTTCTGGGGCCAAGAAAGAGCACCCGCCCACGAAATGTTAACCTACCCACGAATGCCTCCCTCCCCTCGCCTCTTTTTTTCTAGGTAATCAGAAAGCTGATCCTACACCTAGTTCAGGGGTACCCTGCCCCCCCTAAAGGGTCCCTCTCATTACAGCTGCATACCACACCATAGTGCGTACAGAGATTCATCTGAGTAGAATTGATGAGACACTTCCTTGTACACTTTCAATCAAATAATAGATTTCCTTTTATCTTGACTCGTGCGGCATTAAGGTGCTACAGTGCCAGTCATGGCACTCTTTTTTTGCACTGACATTGTAAGATGCCAAAATGCAATTGTAATACTGTCTGTATTGAGCAGAAACAGTTGGCCCACTTGCTATGTGCCACCAACTTGTTACCTCATTGTACCCTTCCTAGAACATCACCTAAGGTTGCTTTCGCATCCAGTGATCTGCCCTGTGGGTATGAATCTTCCACTAAGCAGCTGTGAGCTACAGTTTTGGGGCACAAGAAAGGAAATAACTGCATTTTCCTGATTTTGTAATGTGAACTCTAGTACCAAAAGCCTGTAAGGTCAAGTATATGTGAAATAACGTCTATAACATTATTTTGGCTCTGCAGTTGTTTCTGGTGCATAAGTTGGTGAGAGCATGGCCTCTGTGGTCAGCCTCTTATTGGGGAAATCCTTTTCTGAGTTGGGATTTGAGCACCACCACTTCTAATGGTATGCACATTTAGTTTAAACTGCACGACTGTACTTCATGCTTGGGGTGTTATACTGGTGGTGCTGTGCAGGCAAGGCAAAAGATTATGCTTCACTTCATCAGAACAGTGAGTTTACGAAATGTCAGTATGCCGCAAAGGAGTACTGACACAAAGTTTTGAGGATTAGACAAATTGGGAGATCAATTTGTGTGGACATGCATACATGATCTGCAAAATATCAACAGCGAATACAGCCTAGAATTTAACTTAAAATCACTTTTAAAGTGCGTGAAGTGCAACTGAGTGATCAACATAGGACCTTGTGAAACCGACATCTAACATTTATTTGTGTAAATTATAGGGGTCTTTCTTAACCTTTATAAGGTTGCCATGGGTGCTAGCGGTGGCAGTCACTCGCAAGCACAAACGCAGCAGCCCTAACAATTAGAGCTGTGGCCCCTATCCCGCGGTTCGCGTTAGATCGCAACCATGGTGGGTTCAGGCCAGGGGGACAGAGACAAGCCTTTGAAACGAAGGTGTTTATTCACCTTATTTCTTACGCCACCAACGCAACAAGTATAAAATATGCAAGTGCCTCAGCGCGCAGGAGTAATATTCCTTACGGCTGGGGCAAAACAACAATACTAGAAAAGCGCACGACGAAAAGGGGCTGATAGTGACTCAGCTCGCTTCGTGTGGCTTTGCGCTCCGACCAAGAATGAAGATCACTCACGGAAGGAAGGGCAGGCGCTTGGTGACGACGGCAGGCGGCGATCTCGCGTACCAGGAGGGGATCCGGTCAATCCCGACGCCTCCGAACGAAAGACCCAAGACCTTCGAGAAAGCGGCGCGCTTTTGCGAGGTAGAGAGAGGAGGCATCTCTCCGAATCTTAGGAGAAGGGAAACGAGTAGGAAGGAGGAAGCGGGGGCGTACCGGTTTCGACACTGTGACGAGGCATGAAAGGCAACGGGGGAAGCGGCGTGAATGCCCTCTCCCACCGCGCCGCACACGCAACCGGTATGCGGCCGCTGGAATGCGCATGCATTCCCACAAAATAGACAACAACGAACCACGTCACCAGTTTGTGTCGGTCGCCGTTACTGTCACTGCTGTTATACCAGGCTGTTTGCTCGATGTGTGCGACTGTTTGCTCTCCCTGTCTGAGAGCTTCATCGTTGGGGGCCCCAAGCTCCATGTTCTTGTTTATTTTGTTGTTTCCACACCTTCCGTTTAGTTGTTCCATAGGCTTTTGCCAACAGGTTCAGGTGCTAGCTTGCACAGGTATGGCACTCATCTACACACGCTTCGAAGCATGGTGCGCACATCACAGATTTGTGTGACCACATGTCCGACCATGCTTACTAAAAATCCTACCTCTCTCAGTGTTTCCTGAAACATAAATCCTAGCCATCACAGAATGTCTCTAATTAAATAACCACAGTGTACTGAGGCAAGGGAAGTTTCGACAAGTAATAAATGGGTCATTAGCAACTCATTGCAACCGAAAAAGAACAACCTTCAAGATTTTTGTGTTAATCTTTTAATGAGCTCTACAGATCCACGGCCATCTGGAGCCATTAATGGATGCAGTGCAACTTAGTGACCGTATCTTGTAACTGGCGTATTGCTTCAGCGACATGCCTTCCCTGATTAATCTATAAATTCTCTATTCACTTTCACAAGTTTTAACACACCCGAACATTGATGTATGTGTGTGTGTTTTGCTTCCAGCACAAGCAACAGAAATCCTTCCATTTTTCGTGTCACCAAGTGTCCTCTACCATCCAGGCGGCCATTTCCTGCCAACAAGTAGCGACTGCAAGGCGGAATACATCACCTTCTTTAAGAAAATGGCTTCTGTACATAATGGTACTACACTATAAACTGCTAGTCTTGCTGTTGTCTTTACTGTGTCACTTTCTTTTCAACAAGATTCTTTTGTGTGGCGAATATTTTTCGTTGCACTACCATATATGAAAACATAAAAAGTATGCAGCTTCCGTTAGGTTGCATGAAGCCAGATCACAGCCAAGCTGGCTGATAGTTTACTGAAACAGGTAACTTGAGAGTCATGTGATATTCTGGCGGGAGCATGTCACGTGACATTCGCATTATGTTATTTTAGCGGGAACATGTCACAGGACATTGTGTTACGTGATTTTGGTGGAAACATGTCGAGTGACAGTTTGTTCATGATTTTGGCAGGAACACGTCACTTGGTCACCCAAATTATGTAACGCAATGTCACATGACATGTTCCCACCAAGATTGCGTGCTAATGCAATGTCGCGTGACACGTTTCCACCAACATCCCGTAACACGTCATGTGACTTGTTTCTGCCAAAATCATGTAACGAAAGGTCATGTGACATGTTCCACCAAATTCACGTAGTGCAATGTCATGTGACATGTTTTTGCCAACATCACATAATGCAATGCCACACCTGACAAATTACGGCTTCGCTGCAAATGCTGGCATGCCTGACAAATTACAGTAAGCTTAAGCAGCTTCGCTACTAAAAATGTGGCATCATCTCGGTTCACTGAGCACAGGGGCTTTATTGATAGAGGTATGAGAAGTACTTTGTTGTACTCAGGGAAAAAAATGGATCGAATGTGTCGGTCACCATCTTCGTCGCTATGGGCATGGAAAGGGGCGTGGCGTTATCCTTCCTCCAGCACAGCATAATCCCGATGCTCTCCTAATGGTAGTTGATGGGCAGCCAGCAACATTGGCACTTTACTCAAAAAGATGCGGTTTCATGTGAACGAGGTGCACTGTCTAAGGGGAACGCTGACAGTGTCTCGAAAGAGGCCCGCTGCCCTTAATGACCTCGCAGTTCACAGCACTAAGATGGCGCAGAGCCTTAATTGTGCAGTCCAGGGTATCAGCATTCGAGTTTTTCTTACATCATTCTACAATATTTTTTCCTCTTAAAAGGGAGATTTTTTTCTAGCGTCTTATCCCCACACCATGGTTGTGGGCTGCTGTCATGCCACGTGTACATAAACACGCATGCTTTAAAATGTCACTAACCAGCTCCTGATATATGAATATATTTTTTAATTTCAAGTAAATGCACATCAACATCAGAGCACCATCATGATAAGTGGTGCCAAATGTGGCATCACTGCGTGCCATGGGCACACTACAAAATCAAAGAACAATCCTGTGTGCCTCTACGGGTTTTTCTGGTGTCCCTGACTGATCATGACATCACCTGGGTGCATCTGGTGGTGTCACCAGGGACAGGTGGGATCAATTGGCTGAATGAAAACCTGCAACTATGGTCCACAAGGAATTATGCACGCTTCCTTGTGCGCAGCTAGTGGGGGCAAAGAACAGAAGTCCTCTACAGCAGCTGGGCTGACATGGGATGCATTGGCCATGGTGTATCGCCACATTTGGAGGAGCACTCGGCGAGGAGGAGACAACAGGAGCCAAACAAGATTTAACGAGGGAAAGAGCAAAATAATGAGTGGGTACCGCGCTGCAAATGACACGTGTAGCTCCGTCATTACTCCACCATTTGAAAAAACTCGCAACTACGTGTTTCAGACTCAAGCACAACTTCAACACCGCAACTGAATTTGTCCTGTGGGTGGTTTAGGTGCCTTTAATTCCACCAGTGTTAGTATCAGATGCAGTAGTGAGAGGATTGAGTAGTTGATGGGGAAATTTGGGGAGTGCTCGCTGGCCAACTTCAAGTTCTTTACGTATTCGGAATCGGTCTGCCTATCACAGTGGTGTGGTAAAGGAAGTGCATCATTGGAGGGTCAGTATTTCGCTAGCATTGCTATTCTGTATACACTATGCTGCTATGCTACACTATGCATGCCAACGAGCGACTCTGTTCTGCTATGCTGTGTGGGCCAGCTGTGCCTGCTTTTCTACCCCTCTTTCCCTTTCCTTTTGCTGTTGTGTGTGGTAGCAAGAGTGGAACCTAAAATACGCAGTAACATACGGTGCAGAAATGTGGAGGATAACGAAAAAACGAGATGAAACTAAGGAGCAGCGCAACTGTGCAATGGAAAGAAAAATGATAGGGGTAACGCTAAGAGATAAAAAACGAGCGGAATGGATCAGAGAACAGACAGGAGTAGCCGATATTATATCAATTAAAAGAAAGAAGTGGACCTGGGCAGGACATGTCATGAGGAGGGAAGATAACAGATGGACAGTAAGAGCGACGGAATGAATACCAAGAGAGGGAAAACGCAACAGAGGCAGGCAGAAGGTTAGATGGAGCAATGAAATTAAAAAGTTTGCAGGCATAAAGTGGAACCAACTCGATCAGGATAGGGTGGATTGGAAATCGTTGGGAGAGGCCTTCGTCCTGCAGTGGACCTAAACAGGCTGATGATGATGATGAATTTCAACCCGACTGCCCACCCCTGCACTTAACCTTTTTTTGCATAGATTCTCTAAGACCCCACAAATAAAACTGCAGTGCTATCGTGGCTTTCGCATGGAGAAGCCAGAGGTCAGAAGTGAACAGATTTAGAACACAAGCTCCTTTGTGAGGAATTCGATTACAATGCAACAAAATAAACACCTCAACAATATTCAATTGGTCCACGGTGGGTGTCAAGCCTGAAAGAGATGAGGCCCAAAAGAATGCTACAAGAACACAATTCTCTCGAGTATCAAACTGCAAACTGGAATGCAAAACGCGATATGTATATGTGCATGGACTTTGCATGACTATTTCAATTTCATTGGAACTGCCTGTTCCTAGCCATGCTATTGTCCTCACTGTGTCTTTTGTAAAAGGTCTCAGACATTCGTCAAGTGTTCCTTGCTTTTAGCTCACACCCTCCATCAACCCTTGTATTGATGGGAAATAAATGCATTATTGTGTTGTTGTTGTTGTTGTTGTTATTAGAGCAAAGGCTCTCTTACTCCAAGTGGGCAAGTTTACTTGCTAAAATACTGGAGCAAAGGGAGGCCAGAAGGAAAGCCAAATGTACCCACTCTTGACTAGCTACCAACACCACCTGTGCATATTCAATTGGCGATTCAGTGCTGAGGTATTTCAGGAATTAAGAAATATCTGAGCATATGCAAGTCCCTGTCTGGCGGGGCTGCACGTTTCAACTTTGCTGATTTACCATCTGCAGGGGTTAGACAGCTGCTCATATTGCGCAGTTTTGATACAATTCCGTTTTCCTGCTCCGAGCTGCTCCAAAACAGCCTGGAAAGCAAGAATTTAGTGCTCACGTCAGTTCAGTGGAGAAAAAAAAGTGGAGTCGTGCAATGTGCATAGTGTCATTGGATCTCGAGTGCCCGAGATTTGCTGCAGGTGCTTTGAAAATCAAGACGTGTGGAATCAAGGCACGTGAATGCCATTATCTACATGAAATTGGAGTATCTTCCATGATTAGTTGCCACCACAGTATTGCAGTGCTACAAAAAAGAGCAATGCGCTGATGAAAAGCTCAGATGAGCTTCTTCATAATGGTGTGAAGCAGGAAAATCTTGACAAAACCCAAAGTGACCAGACTCTCCTGACAAAAAAGGACACTAATTAACCTACAAGAAGTGCTATAGATCCTTCAAAAGATAAATAAGAAAATCTACAAAATGTCAAAGCAGTAATTGGCGAAAGCACGTCAGTGGTCTTAACTAAAAGACTATTGTGTGTCAACAATTTTGGTGCAATGAGACCTTTTTTCTAAAGAAAAAAATTTGAGAAGTGTGCTGACCCCTGCTTGTGAAAAAGATACTTGACTGCCTGGGCTGCTCCAAACTCGAATTTTTGGACTGTTAAGACATCACATTAAATGCTGTGAGCTGCTCCAAATCAAGGTCCTCCTGCTCCATAATGAACATTTCGCTGCTCCAAAAACCGCTCCCAAGTCTGTTTCTGCTGTCTCACCCCTGCATTTGTATGGGGTTCATGGGCGGTGGTTTTTTGTTTTGTTTTTTTTTCTTAAAGTAATGTCGTAATGTGCTGCAGGCGATTGTGCGAGATATCCTCTCATGGCGCAAGGCGGGCATGCACCAAGGACGTGCGGGACCTCCCGCCCCCTTACTTTTCCATTGAATTTTCAGGTTATACAAGGCTAGAAATAGTCGACCGTACTATGTATTAGGAACAAACCCGCGGAAACACAACGCTGAAACATCGAGGAAGGAAAACAGCCATTTCCTTCCTGCTTGCGCGATTCCCGAAGCTCCACGGAGCCACGGTTTAAATATCGCGCTCAAGTGTGCACCGCGCCCTGACTTTTAAAAAAAGGCGGAGAGAGGCGGCCAGTTTGTTTATTCCATTGGTTTATTAATGTATTAATTGTGCTGTGATATCCCTTTCTTTATTTGTCGTGCGATTAGTAGATGTTGCGTACTGATGTAATATTTACTGTTTAAATATAGCGGTACTCTGGGAGCTCTGGGTGCTCTTGTAGCTTGTTTTCGTTTTTCACAGTTGTTTTGTTGTTATCCTGTTGATTCGTTCTGCCGCGCGGAGCCACCGCTCTCACGGTGTCAGCTTGATATAAGCACCTTTTCCATCGCGCCCTGGAGATCACGCGATCACGAAGCATGTGGGCCAGGGAGAGAAAACTTTCACAGGTAACAGTTCCGATTTTACGAAGAGCCCCGAGAGACCGGCACGACGAAGCGCGAAATTCACCTCGACGTAGTACGCGGCGCGAGCACGAGTGTCTGCATGCAGCTGCTGCTTGCGTGTAAAAACTGCTACAAGCAGTCGACAGGCGATGCGGTTTGCCATCCTGCGTGCTCGAAGCATCCATGCTCACCACGCGCAACGTCACTGAAATAACTAAACCAGTGTCTTCTCTATTATAGAGAAGGCACTGCTTAAACGTTACAGAAACTGCGATGACTAGTTCAGCGCCAGGGACTGTCGTAGGGTATCTTGTGGTTGACGAGTATTTTGTATTGTTCTCTTGAAGAGGGAGGACAACGGTCGTTTTCACGGGGCAGCATTCTGTCACGCCTCTTGTGACAATGCCCTACTGAGCGCAAAGAAAGAAAAAAAAAAAAGAACGGGGAATCATTTTAGACACACCAGCAAAGAAAGCCAAGAGGGAAATGTATTCTTCCGGATCACTTTCAGCATCAGTAAGTCGTACGCGAACATAAAACATGCTTCTTTCGCTTAAACTGCACTTGCTGCTTCTTACTCAACATATCGTTTCCTCGAATATACGTATATTGACTCGATTACAGAGAAACATTGAACACGTGTGCTACACTCAGACGTAGGTTATTCTGAACTGATAGATAGCGTAGATTGTGGGATGATCAAACTTTGGTTTTAGGTGTGAAATGCATTTGGCGCTGCCGGACAGCACTGAATCCATCACAAGCAACGCATGGGTTGTTGTTGTTGTTGTTGTTGTTGTTGTTGTTGTTGTTGTTGTTGTTGTTGTTGTTGACATTCTCCTTTAGCACATACCCAACAGGGGTATTGAGTGAGAAGGGGAAAATAAAAGAATAGGTCACGAGTAGTCTGAGAAAGTGCACTGTTCTTCTTCTCGCCTCTTTTATGCAGTGTGTACGAAATGAGAAAAGACAATATTTTTGACCAGAATGAAACCATAACTGAAACATTGTTACTTCATTCCGTTGGTTCACGGGGAATGCGAGCAGTCTGGTAGCCAATGTTAGGCAACATCAGCATTAGCCCATGTTTCATTGGCAGAATTTGCACTCATCTCAGGCAATTCAAAAAAAGGAAATGTGTAATTTTGAAAAAAAGGTAATGACAATTAGTATATTTTTAGACTTCAGTAAAGCCTTCGATAGGGTAAACTGTTTAATTTTATTTAAAATGTTAGAATGTTATGTGCTTTGTGGGAAAGCACTACAACTTATTAAATCTTATTTGAGAGCGCGCCACCAATACGTCGACCTAAATAAACATAAATCACAACTTAGGACTATTTATTACATATTTATTTATTACATATACCTACAGCGCCCGAGTTGCGCATTATCGTAAGGAATTAATTACACATAATATTGTAATGAAATGTCACAAATCATCAAGATCAGAACTATACATTGGCACATAGAGACATCACAGTAAAAGAGACAATACAGTAATGAGAATAATAAAAAATGCGCAAGACAGTCAATTGTACCGACGTTTCTTGTAATATTTAAATAGATTCATAGGAAGTTCTCTATGGCAAAAGCAGATTCCATTCTTCAATTGTTCGAGGGAAAAATGGAAACTTAAAAACCTTAATACGACATTGGTAGGGCCTTATTTTTCTTCAATTGTCGCATGTCTTAGAATGATAATGAGGCTGTTTTATATATGTGTTTGTGACGATCCCCGTGTTACCGCTGTAAATATTGTACAAAAGTTTTAGCCTGATTATCTTTCTGCGTGTGGAAAGTAACTTGCACCCTAGTTCTTCTCTTATTTGTGAACTTCGAATTTTGTAATCGTACTTTCCCGTGATGAATCTTGCAGCTCTTTTCTGAAGGCGTTCTAACTTTCTTCAAGAACATTTGTGAAAGGGTCCCACACTATGCATACGTATTCCAACATGGGCCTGATATTAGTCAGGTACAACGTTTCCTTTAATGCTTTGGGCACGCACTTGAAATTTCTATGAAATTGAATTTGGGGTTCCTCACGGTAGTATATTGGGACCAATTCTCTTCATTTTCTATATTAATGATATTGTAAGAATTTATGAGGATTGTAAATATATTATATATGCTGAAAGTTGCTCGGTACTGCGTGAAGGAAGAGACTTCGAGACCATAACACAAAAGAGAGATACATTCTGTCATAACTTACAGACCTGGTGCAAGTTCAATAGGCGCATTCTTAATGAATCGAAAACTAATTGTGTGTTGTTCCGCGCCCCTGGCATTTTAGGAAAAATCGATGAATATATAACTCTCGGACCATTTCAAATCAAAATAGAAAAGCATATTAAGATTCTCAGTGTAATTTTTTCAGAAAATATGTCATGGAACGAACATGTGAAAACTTTATTACCGAAACTTTGTAGAGCAGCCGGTGTATTAAGCCGGAGCCGTCACACTTTTCCTATTAACATTAAAAGAATGCTTTATTTCGCTCTCTTTAACTCTCACTTATATTATTGCACACTAATCTGGGGAAACACAACATTGTCAAATCTACAGCAAATATTTCTGGTGCAGAAAAAAGCACTTCGCTCAATCGAAAATGCCTCCTTTCTAGAACACACTGAACCTTTATTCCACAGACACCATATTATGAAGATTCACAACATATACAAACATAAATGATTGAAAACCTACAAAAATGCCACATTGGGAAGAATAGTTATTCAAAGCAATAGCAAATCTTCAAGCAAATACAATTTCATATCCTTTCAGGTATCACCCTCCGTATCACGTTCCTTTCTCCTGTACCCATTACGGGAAAAAAAAATTGATTATGTACTTGCAACCACACTAAATGAACTAGATCAAATAAATGTAGACGTTCACATCATCAAGAAAACCTTCCCGGATTTGTTCATGTAAATGTATTGGATATATTCATGTTTCATACATTGATGTTTGTTGGTTTTTTTTTCTTTTAACACAACTCGAACTACTTTTTAGTCATAAAGATGTGTATACTGTGCTAGATTTTCTTATGTTTCATCCTGTCACTGCACTCACTCGCACTCACTTCCACTCACACTCAATGGCACTCACTCGCACTCGCACTCACTTGCACTCACACTCACAAGCACTCACTCGCACTCGCACTCACCTCCACTCACACTCACTGGCGCTCACTCGCACTCGCACTCACTTCCACTCACACTCACTGGCACTCACTCGCACTCACTTGCACTCACACTCACAAGCACTCACTCGCACTCGCACTCACCTCCACTCACACTCACTGGCACTCACTCGCACTCGCACTCACTTCAACTCACACTCACTTGCACTCACTCGCACTCGCACTCACTTGCACTCACACTCACAAGCACTCACTCGCACTCGCACTCACTTCAACTCACACTCACTTGCACTCACTCGCACTCGCACTCATTTCCACTCACACTCACTGGCACTCACTCGCACTCGCACTCACTTCCACTCACACTCACAAGCACTCACTCGCACTCGCACTCACCTCCACTCACACTCACTGGTGCTCACTCGCACTCGCACTCACTTCAACTCACACTCACTTGCACTCACTTGCACTCGCACTCATTTCCACTCACACTCACTGGCACTCACTCGCACTCGCACTCACTTCCACTCACAATCATTGGCACTCAGTCGCACTCGCACTCATTTCCACTCACACTCACTGGCACTCACTCGCACTCACACTCACGTCTGTGAAATGAGTGCGAGTGAGTGCACTCATGAGTGAGTGCGCCGACCTATACAGGCATCTGCGGCAGATAGAGTGACACGAGTTTTTCCTCCCGGATAGAATAAACAGCAGTGGTGCCAGTGCACTGCGCAGGTTTCACCTGGTCGCCGACCTAACAAGGCACTACGCGCACTTCTTCAGTCGCGCGTACACTAGAACTGTGAGCGCTGTCTAATGTATCAGAGACTAGAACACACAGTATTTCACGACTGTCCCCCATTCGTGCCACAGCAGTAAACGGTGGCCACTAGGCTGGCTGATATGGGAGTACAAGCAATAGATGAAAGCTGTATTTCACCCGAAATAGGGGACCATACCGAATTACCAAATGCTACAAGGTCATTTTTTCAATAGAAATGGACTGGATGCTAGACGTTTGGTACCACTGCGCAAGGTTGCGGATTATGAAAAGCGACTATTAAACTTAGATGCAATTAAAGTGGCTTCTTTTCATTATGCGACTATTAGACCTTTATCATAATCTTCGAGTGAATTTCCCTGCACAGCATATTCGTCCGACTAATGGCGGACCCTGTCACGTTTGAAGTAGAGGCGAGGTCCCAGTTACCCGTGCTGGGGTTTGACTATTGCCTGTGTTTATGTCAAGAGAGCCGGGTCGACATTTTCCGCGACACAGCACATTGTTTTGCAAAAGTGAATAGCTGCCATAAGTTGGGCTAGTTCGTATAAAGCGTAATGAAATATGATTACTGGCGTCCATGTCCCCTTTGCGCAAGCAGTCATGTCTTATTATGTATATGCGGATCACTCATTCTTATCCCCATCATCATGCTTCATCACTCTTCTTCCCCTGTTGCGTTGTACACGAAGTAGAGTAGAAGGCCGGGGCGTACTAGATCAGGCCACCCTCCCTACCTGTCTCCAGTGTATTGGACTTCAAGTACGCGAGTATGTAGCTTCATTATGAAACTGAGGTTGCTTCGATGTAATGTTGCTCGCTGTGACAGATTGTGCACTGTATTGTGATGTTGTTCATTATACCGATTATGTTAATATTTCATGCGATATTTTCTTTGAGGGTCACTTTGGTCAGTATTCATTGTCACTTGATTAATGCTTTTGGTAGTCTTTTGAAGCTTGCCTCTTTACATCATCTGATGTCCGAGGGAAATTTTCACTTTGATACCTGGGTCATATTTGAGTTCTTTTGTTCATACTCATTGATTTTATGTGGTGAAGATACTGCATAACATGACTGAAAGTGGCTATCACACAGTCATCCATTATGCTGTCTGTGCTCATATAGCAGGATGCGCTGCTCTCATGCTGAAAAGTGCATAGTCGTTTGGCTTTTGATTATTGTTACTAGTGCGCTTTCTGTAAGCCTCTAGTCGTTAATAAGTTCCAGATATATTTAAAATATTTCTTCTGCAGTTCCTTTTGAATATTTGTGGTTTTATTTTTTTCGCATTTCTCTTTTTTTTTTAAACTACCATAAGTTAGTTTCTCAATGAAATGTTGAATAAAATGTTGTTGACGTCATGATCATTGGCAGTGGGGCCTCCTTGTTAGGCCGCTTGCCAAGAAACTTTCTATCCTTAACTGTAGAAAGATATGTCACTACTGTTTTTGCTAGATTTGCTTCATACTATACAAAGTACAAGCTATATTGATTTTTGTATGCATGACAACTAATTGTGACCTAAATGTTAAGACTGATGAAGCCTTTGCAGACAACTGTGTGCCTACCTTACTGCACTATTGCTTTGTTGCACTCAATGCTGGTGCTTTGAACCACCAGAAAAAAAAAACAGTTCCACGCAAGTGCGACACCAGCACTTCTTCCTAGGACGAAAGTATTCAGCTGGGCTGGCACTAACCCCCACTCTGCAGCACCCTAAACCTTATGGTGCAGCTGGTAACATAGCAGGTCGCAGCTACTACCATAAGGCAGGGACGACGTCCGTGGATCGTGGGTGCCCCCCAATATTATTATCCCGTTGACACCTTCAGAACCACAGAGTTAAAGCGTTAGGGGTGCAAAAAATGCCTTGGCGTCATTTGAACCCCTAAGGCGTTAGCTCTGAGCTCATATTATCATTTATATATTCTGAGGGTGGCAACCAGATCAAAATTTTGGTGGGCGCGCCCAGTTCCCGAGCACGATTCCTGCTTCTTTTTCGGATTACGGCTGACATTTCAGGAACAGCTTATTGATGACGCACGTGCAAGTCTTTGAACAGATTCAGAAATCCCGGAAAATGGGGTTATTGGAGTCTCCTCGAAGCCGTCGAAAAGACCAGCTTTTTGATGACGTATGTGCAACGAGCCGGACATCAAACGATATACGACACATCCAGGACTAAGGCTTCTTACACGTGCCGTCTGCAACGTTAACGTCTCGGATATCCGTTTCGAAGTCGTCATAAATCCTTTGTATGCTAGCTGGGCAGGAGAGTACCAAGACCGTGGCATGTAAATCAAGCCACTCATGATATACATGTCCTGATTTTCATATTATGACCTGTAATTCATGTTCGTCATGCAGTCATGTTGTGCCATACTAATTTTCGTATACATCCCATTAACGAAACGGCCCGGGAGAGCACCAAGACCGTTTCATGTAAATAATGCATGTCATGATTTTCCTATTATGACCTGTCATTTTATTCGTCATGCAGTCATATGGCATAGCGATTTTCGTATACAATCCATTAACGAGACGGCCACGGATACATACATACATACATACATACATACATACATACATACATACATACATACATACATACATACATACCACTCACACTCACTTCCACTCACTTGCACTCGCACTCACTGGCGCTCACTCGCACTCGCACTCACTTCCACTCACACTCACTGGCACTCACTCGCACTCGCACTCACTTCCACTCACACTCACAAGCACTCACTCGCACTCGCACTCACCTCCACTCACACTCACTGGCACTCACTCGCACTCACACTCACTGGCACTCACTTGCACTCACACTCACAAGCACTCACTCGCACTCGCACTCACCTCCACTCACACTCACTGACACTCACTCGCACTCGCGCTCACTCCCACTCACACTCACTGGCACTCACTCGCACTCGCACTCACTCCCACTCACACTCACACGCACTCACTCGCACTCGCACTCACTCCCACTCACACTCACTGGCACTCACTCGCACTCCCACTCACTCCCACTCACACTCACTGGCACTCACACGCACTCGCACTCACTCCCACTCACACTCACAAGCACTCACTCGCACTCGCACTCACCTCCACTCACACTCACTTGCACTCACTCGCACTCGCACTCACCTCCACTCACACTCACTTGCACTCACTCGCACTCGCACTCACGTCTATGAAATGAGTGCGAGTGAGTGCGAGTGAGTGCTCTCATGAGTGAGTGCGCCGACCTATGCCTTTCGGGTATCACCCTCCATATCATGTTCCTTTCTCGCGTACCCATTACGCGAAAGAAAAAATTGATTATGTACTTTCAACCACACTAAATGAACTAGATCAAATAAATGTAGACGTTCACATCACCAAGAAAACCTTACTGGCTTTGTTCATGTAAATGTATTGGATATATTCATTTTTCATACATTGATGTTTGTTGTTTTTTTTCTTTTAACACAACTCGAACTACTTTTTGGTCATGAAAATGTGTATACTGTGCTAGATTTTCTTATGTTTTCTCCTGTCACTGCTGCTGTATGGGTGACCAGAGCTTAGTCAAGCTGCGCAAGCACAGCTTTTTTCTCTGGTCCCCTATTTTTGCAGTGACCAATACACTGTATTGACTGAAGCGAAAATAAAGCTTTTTGATTGATTGATTGATTGATTGATTGATTGATTGATTACAAGAAAGAGCTGACTGAGCACTCCACTTATCTACGCATCTTTTAAAGCATGCCTCTCGGTGTGCTCACGTATTGGGACTGATGCTTGCTCGAGAGAATCTTTGTATTGTTTCCTGCTGGTACAACTCTTTGGTACTGAAGGTGGCAGCTAGCACATATGTGACACAGTGGAGCAAATGCCCAAGGATAGTTGAAGTATTACAATGACAAGTCTTCGGCAAAAGCAGTATATCCTAGAAAAAAATGACTGTCCTAACTCTGGATGTGCTTGTTTTTGCTGGAGCCTCATGACAAAGGGCCATGTCCTCTAGGAGTTAAGCTAAAAAAAAAAAAAAATTGAAGATAGCAACATACACATTAGCTCATGCATTCAAGCTCTCGGTGGTGGTTGAGGTGGATGGGGCATTCTCGGCGCTGTAGTGCGTCTTCTTGAAATAAGTCTTGCATCTCGAAAAGTTGACCAGATGACGTGCTCAGTCGGTCATGCTCAGTCCCTTACACAAGAGAGCAGTTTCTGTTCCTGACGGTTCTCTTATTAGCAGAATGCCATGTTTTATATTTGTGATCGACCCTTATTTTGGTATGGGAACACTTCAACTAAACTGACCACAAAATAACGCTACGGCCTGTTGAAAAGGATTATATACCATTTGCCCGAATGTTAGGTGACTTGCTTGGTGGACTGTTTCACGCATGACACAACTCTGCCACAGATTGATCACGTTACTTTAGCATTTCCCTTTGGTTCCACAATGAGTTAACTGCAGTTAGCAGCCAGTGGTGGTGCATTTCGGGTTAAAATATTTGCTGCAAACAATACTGCCAAGCACAGTTGAAGGCTATTTTGTCCTTTACAACCAAATGTCCCTGGAGCATGCCTGTTACTAAAGAGGTCCAGCTAACCGGATGGATAGGGTAGCCAGCTATGTGAGTAAATGAGTAGATGATGTCCATTATGCACAGTTGTCTCTCATATCAGTGTCTCTTATAAAGTGGTTCAACTGTATATACCTTTTTTAATTTGAGGTTTCCTACCAAAACTGACTAATATTTATCTTCAGACCAATTACCTTGTTCACAGTAGCTGCACTGCCAAATTTATTGCCAATATAGGCATTATTCAATGTGTTTTTGTTCTTTGCTGTGATTACCACTGCCATTTCCTGCTTATGGGCAATGCCACGAATGCACTTTTTGCAAAACAAGCTCCTTAATGTGACAACATTAAGGAGCTTAATGCTGCACACTTAATGCTGCACCAGAATAAGCTTTGTACTAGACACACTACAGAAATGTTCTCAAGGCAAAATGACAAAATACTGGTGTCATTAGCTTCCACAGACAAATCCTTGCTTGATGTGCTTCCATTACAGAAGAAACAGACAATTTTCTAGGAGCTTCTACTAAACGTAACTTCAAAAGCAGGATTTCAGCTTCATGTATCTCCCATGCTTTTTGTTGCACATGCTCAAACGAGCTAAGTGCATCCTCTTAGGTGAGTCCCAAAGAACTCCTGGCTTCCAACAACTTCTCATAGTCCATGTTACTGCACTGTGAGAGGCCAATTTTTACAGGCAATCTATCCTGGCAAGCTCATCAATACAATGAACTCCCATTAAAACGAACTTGGTTAAGACGAATTCTCGGATATAACAAACAACATAGGTATGTTTGTTTGGTTTCCCATATACTCAATGCAAAAGAAATTTAACATAATCCCCTCACAGGTAACCTTCTGTTAAAAGCAACTTTCCCAGTGCTGTGGGCAGCAGCCCCTAGTTTATTGTAGGGGGCCCCAAGGGCTGGGCATCTGCTTTCTTTTGTTGTCTCCCCACAGAGGAGAGTACAAAAGAATCAAAGACTAAGTAATCAAAGCCACTTAGAAACTCTGTTACAGAGTTTCATTGTTGGGGACCCCAAGTGCTAGGGGCACCCTGCCTTCTTGGGCCCTTTTGTTGTCTCTTCACCTGGGGTTCTTTTGTTGTCTCCCCACCTCCTATTCAGCATCCACAGGGAGAGTACAAAGGAACACCATGTAAAAGAATCCAAGAGGGCTTACACAGAGTCTCTGGGTACTCCAATAAAGTTGCCCCCCTCCTTCCCCCCCCCCCCCCCTGGCCCCAAACTAGCAGAGCAGTGGTAAAGCAGAGCAGAGGAAAACAAAAAGGGAGGACAGGGGCCCCCCACAAAGGGGCAAGAAAAAGGGGGCCAATATAAAAAAGTGAATGCTGCTTTTTATCTACAATAACAGTGTACACATTAGACCTTTTGGCTGATCAGCACCTCCTGGGGCAAGTGCAGGAAAACTGTCCTGAAGAAAGACAGGCCTAGTTTCTGGTCTGGGCAGTAAAGGTGTCCTTGGGGTCATGAAGACATGAATGCGTATGTGAGTATCCTCAAAGGTGCACCACAATGCCTGACACATTGATTCGCAACACAACTGACATGATCACTGAATAACTGCTTCAAGTGCTTTCGAAGAATACAGGAGGTAGCTTGTGCCTGCTTAAGTTCTGTAATGACCAGCCTTTCCCAGCAGCATGGAGATACTGGAGGATACTTAAAATCATTTGACGAAATGTTATTTATGGCTGCTTGCCTGTGCTTGAAGACAGTTTTCAAGTTGGGTGAAAATATGGTTTCATTTGTAATTTTTTCCCTATTGTGAGTCTACTTGATTGACTTTTTGAAGTGAGAGTTTGGATCCACCTGCACAAGTGGCCAATCCGTTCTTGGAGGCACTCCTGATAAGACAAACTTCTGATAAGATGAACAAATTGTCACGGTCCCCTCGAGTTCGTCTTAAAGGGAGTCTACTGTATTTTGTTACGGTCTTTATAATGACAACACGCAACAGGAACACTCCAGATGACAAGAGATCTTTATAAGAACAAAACTGCAGTCTGAGATAGTAAAAATAAGAAAACCACATAAAACACTGCAGAGAAAGTCCTAACAAACCTGTACAAAATGATAGAAAGTTGAAGCGCTTACAGTTGAATGCAGCTGTTTCTGCGCTACGTCACTGCAGTTTCGACGCCAAGTTGCATGACATGACGTTATGTGGAAGGCAGCAGTGTCACTGTTGTGGCCTTTTGTTGGAACAGCGTTCCACACGGCTCTGATGCCAAGTTGCCAAGGTGGCTGTACCGTACATGCGTCCCTGGTGCGTTGCTTATGGACCATCGCCATGCGTTGCCTGCCTTGTCTTAGTAATGCTGGTGTCATCAGCATCCCTCTGGAGTCGCTCCCGATGGTGCCTGCACTGCTCACAGGTCGTTGCTGCGTCAACTGGGACACAATCACCGGCCCTACTACCGGCGGACTTCAGCAATACTCCAGCTCCAGCTCACCTGCAACTGCCCACATCCTGATCCTTTCCTGCCTTCCAAAACATCTCCTCTTCCTCCTCTGTTAGACACTTTGCCTCGTCTTCATTGGCCATGCCACTTCTTGTGCATATTTCCCACCTCTTCTTCCTTTTTACTCTTTTTCCCATTCTTTCAGTATAAGTGGAACCTCGTTATAACGAAGTTGAAGGGGGAGTGGTAATTACTTTGTTATAACCATTCGTTCGTTATAACCAATATCAATTCCATCTATAGGAAATGCAAGTGGAATTGCGATTACTTCATTATATCCGATAGTTCGTTATATCCGGGTTCGTTATAACGAGGTTCTACTGTTAGCATCTTCTTTTTCACTATCTATGTTTATTTAGAATAACCACCAGTTGGGCTTGTCAGTATACATTCATATTGGGAATACACCACTAATAACTGAGAGTTATGAAGGATACAGGACAAGGCACTACTCTGAATGAAAAGGATTATTTGGAAACAACGCCTTCATATAACGTGGCGTGAACTAGCTTCATTGTTGACAATCAGTATATTTCTTTGTGTGTGCCCCCTCGTTTTTTTTTCTCTCTCTCTTCTTCACCATCACTCCTAATTTCACCTCTTGTTCGTTTCCATACTTCTTTTTCTAACAGTCGTGACAACAGCATTAAAATCTTTTTTCAGAAAATAGCTGTGTACAGAAAGCAACAGTAGGGCTAATATATTTAGTGCGGAAATATTTCACTGCAATTTGTGTGGCAAGCTTCGCTGAACGAATAGCTGCTATCTAAACATAACCCAATTATTATAACTGAGCTAGTTTAAAACTCAAATGCCATTCAGGTCTGCATTTTATACTGTAGCGCACTATTTTACGTGTGGTAATACTTTCTACTCCTTTCTGTCTACTTAGGTGTATACCATCAAATACCAAAGACCCCCAAGACGACTCCAAGACGAAAAAAATTGCTCCAGCTGGCCATCTTTTGCTTCATATTGATGCTTCTTTTTGTTAATTACCATCGTATAATTATCTTGCATCTCTGTGACTCATCCTTCTAGTTGTTTCCTTTGTATGCAGTGTTGTTTGTCCATTTTTTTCTGTTGTGCTCATGTATTTGTTCATTCTTTGTTGTAATGTATTCACCTCTTGGAGCCTTTTCGTTTGTTGTTTTACGTGCTCCGAGAGAGTGAGATGATTGCATTCGAAAGTTGATGTATTAGGTGTGCTTTTAATATGCATTCAAGTGTATAAAAGAAAACATTACAGTAAGCTCGCCCTTCAATCCTCTGGGTATATTTGAAATTGTTCCTTTTAAAATGGGCTTTCCCATGCACTTATAGCCTTAGTGCAGCATAAAAGCTAGTAATTTCTACTTTTCTTGGCTTTCATTATGTTCAGAGTAGCATGCAATGTGGTATGTTATGTTTTTTTAGGGCATGCGCCTATACATAAGATGTAAAATACACTGAAGTTGTGTTGCAAGCAGTTAAGTTATTGTGTTGATATATTTATTTTTTAGTAAATCTTGAGGTGTATCTTGCTAACCTGGCGCTTTAACGATCGCACATATATGCAGAGAGCAAATCTGAAAGGTTAACAAGCTGTGGGGCTTTTCTTTGGAAATTGTCAGACGTCACCTTTTACTGAGAACTCATTGTCAGTCGTCATTGGTATCGTTTGATTTCTTTGGCATTTTGTAATTGCGGCCACAATAGTTGCACACCAGTGGGAATAAAATGCAAACACACATTGTCTACTTGGATTTCAGTGCATGCTAAAAGCCGCAGGTGGTTTTAAAAGTAATCAGATTTCCATAGTTGACCATGACTTGTGTATGTTGAGTACGCTGGTCATGTAAAATCTGAGAATTTAAATTTGTCTTTTTTATTATGGAAAAGGGGGGGGGGAAATTCTCAAGTAACCTCTTTTTCTTGTTTTGTTTGTGCAGCACTGGTTTCTTCAAGCAGTCAAGCGCCTGCACATGGCAAGAAGCAACGTCAAGGGCGCCGGCACCGGTGTCAGTTCTGTGGCTATGAGACCGATCATTTCTCTCATGTGAAAGCACACATCAGGGCTCACACAGGCGACATGCCCTATAAGTGCCACCTCTGTCCCCTGAGCTTCTCGCGGAACAGTACTCTAGGAGACCACCTGCGCACTCACACCGGAGAGTGACCGTACAAGTGCCATCTATGCCCCAATAGCTTCTCGGTTAGGTCGTCACTGAAACATCACCTGCGGATCCACTCAGGCGAGATGCCATATCAGTGCCCTTCTTGCCCTCGGTTGTTTAGGCATACGGGCAACCTTTATCGACATCTGCGTCAGCATGACCCTCTGTGACCGTTTCAGCGCGGGTTCTGCCGTCCAAGCTTTCCTGTAAGGGTGCATTTGGCTGGTTGTTAAAGCTGTCGGTCTGGTGGTGACCTTATTGCTTCATGTTGTCCCTGGAGTTTTTTTTTATACAAGCGGCGAAATGTAGTGACATCCTTTGCTTACACATGGTAGTTCTTTATGGCATTCTTCACCGGTCTGTAAAGTGTCGCACGTAATGTCACTGGAAAATTGTCTATTCGCACTGATGAGTGGTTAGACCTCCGCTTTGCCAGCTCCGAATCCTTTGTGCAAGTGAGTGGCTTACACACTGTGGCTCATGACAACGCAAAATTAAGGCTTTGCAGCTACTGTAGTTCTGGTATTATGGCTTCGCTGTTGTGACTTCTGGATTGGTATCAGCAACATTGTTCTATTACTTGTGGCACACTAGTTCTTTTTGCAGTGTTCTTCACAGACCAGTTGAGTCTTCCGTATGTTGTAAGCTCAGTGATAACTTACCTGTTCGTGGTCATTAGCCACTGCACCCTTGCTTTGCCTCGATATCCTCCTCTGCAATCCACTCATTGTAATACACATGGAGGTGTAGCACCGTTATATACAACCAAGCAGGGCACCAGCTTCGAAGGTGTACGGTATGTAATTGAGAGTCTGAGATGGGTGTCCAAATGTGTATAGCACTTCATGCGTTGCGGCAGCCTAGCGGCACTTTAGAGAATCGGGGAGCACAGGTGTTATTGCAATAACGAATAACCACGGCGACACTACAAGTGAAATCTCAGCATCAGCATGGGAGTGTGTATGAAAGCCAAGTGCACATAAATCTTTTGCTTCACTATTAAACATTGTTGAAAGTCAGCACTGTGCGTATGTTTTTTTCGTTCGTCCTCGTTCTTTGCGCTGTTTTATTTATGGTGTCGCCTGCCATCGTGCCAAAGATGTGCAAAGTTGTGCGTGCAAATAGACTAAATCCTTTGACTTTGTAATTATCGCTGTATAAAAAGCATGGCTCAATCGCTTGTGCTACGCATAGACAAGTGCCATAAATTATAGCAAGCTCTGGCACCGTGTAGCTAAAATGGTTCTCGTAGTATTCTAGCCTGTTTAGTACAGTACTCTGTATGAAACTGAATTGCTTAAATTTTAAGCAAGGTATTACAAATTATTGGCTTATTTATTTCGTTCCTGTACTGAGGTTAAAGTCCAGTGTTGCAGGCTTTGGAAGAGTGTACCTTTCACTCACTATGTACATGAAAGTTCACACTTGGACTCATGTGTGCAGTGCTATTTGTGCTATGCAAAGTGCTATTATAAAGTAAATATAGAATGTCCTGTCTTTGTTTTACAGTTCTTGAATGAGTTCGCTTGAATTTAATTGGTGCTAGTACTTCTCTTGAATAACACAGCTCATGAACAGTGAGGTAACTGCATGGCGTGTCTTTGAAATTGGCAAATTAAACACAATTAACTGCGTTTTATTCACTGTCCTAGCTATTTTGAAGAAATTACACATGTCAACACTAGAGCGGCACAAATCCCACAGCTTAATCAGGCAGCATTTTTAATTTCTGCTGTGCTATTTGTTGCACACCATAGACTACTTCGAGGTGGGAATATTCGTGTGGGCAATGTTATTAATACTGCAATGAGGTATTTGGGGAACTACTTGTATAACACAAGCTTCTTTTAAGGTATAGCCTACTTGCAAGCTTCTGATTATTTTTTTTTCTCATCATAAGCCACGTTTTCTAAGCAACGTGGTTCGTGACAGTTCACTGCAGCCACTGCAGCATGATTGGGTGGGAATAGAGAAGAAATGCAAGCACAAGATTTACTGCATTGAACTGTCCACAGGAACATTGGGCATATTGCACATGTAAAGCTTCTGCCATGTGGGATTAGGACAGTATTAGTACTAGCACGCCTGCCGGCGTACGTCCACTGTGCAGGCATGTGGAATGTTGCTACATCACTAGCTGGAGCACATTGCACACGACCCTGTGCCTCTATCTTCGTTCTGCTGAACATCGTCCAAGCAAAAATAAATCGTAAGTGATTGAGTTCGTGCCTTGAATTTGGACTTTAGGGCAGCTCATCTGAGGCAGCAGACCCAGCTGTCAGATTTGCTGTAGAAAAATGCAGCAGATGTTGCACTATTGTGTGTTTTAATACAGATTTGCGCAGCATCTTGCACAATAAGTACCGTGCAGTAATGTTGAAATCTGGGTCACTTGGTACATAACATTGAAAGTGGTAATCAGCCAAAAGGCGAAGCGCTGAAGTCGTCGTGCGTGCCACTTCTCAGTGCTTTGTCTTTTGGATGGTACCACTTTCTGTGTGCTTTGAAGTATGGTGCAGCGAAAAAGTGAGGATATTTTATGACATGCATATAGCATAATGAAGTACAGGCTGGAGTGTACAGAATGTTCCTTTTATAGGGCTCCTAAATAAAGAAAGGAATTCATGGAGATTAATGCACAAACACACACTGGACGTAGAGAGGAAACACAGACGAGCATACAGACATGCGCTCGTCTGTGTTTCCTCTCTACGTTCAGTGTGTGCTTGCACATTTATCTCCATGAATCTACACCAACTGGCCCGGTTACCCACCCTTCTGTAAAAAAAAAAGAATACTTTATGCACATTCCGTGCACAAGTTCATAGTGTTTGCTCCCAGCACTGTTGCCGACATTGAAAGTTGTTCCAGGAAACGTGAGAGTGCATTTTCACAGCTGGGATCATCCAGTCAAGGATTCTGACCAAGAGAACTGTTGCACGTGCGCATAACCTGGCTAGTCTGCAAAACATCATTTGTCATTAACTGTTGTTTGAGCAGCTACACAGCCAAATCTCAGCAGTGCCAATGTGCACACTTAAATATTCCAGGTGTCTATAATCCACATTTTATTTCAAGTATATTTCCCGATTCCCTCATGTTTCGAGAAAGAGTTGCACTTGCGTAAGGCAGTCTGCAAAAGGAAAAAAGATTTTAGATGCAGGAGCTTTCAAAACAATTTTTTCTGCTAGGCAATCCTATGATCCAAGGCTGCTAACTGTCGAACAATAATGAGTACTGGTGCTTGTCAGCTGAGTGTAAAGAAACTGGAAAGGCTTGCAACCTGCTATGGATAATCTTGGTTAATTTGCATTACAAGAGCAGACTTGTCTTGGAATGTCATTAACCACTTATTACAGGTTTATCTATTGTCATGTTGTGACATGAGGGGTAGAGCAGTACAAGGCCTGAGTAAAACTTCAGGTATAGGGAAAGCTTATAATCGACAGAAACAAGCTAGCGCTATGAACATAATAGTGGCAGCCACAGTCATCAGTTTTCATGAGCTGATGTCTGGAAGTCCACCTACTCTTTACACATGCGTCGTCTTACATTTCGGGAGGCTGTTGGTGCCTGCACATTTTCAATAATTTTCATGGCTGCTACTCTGATATCGCTATTTTAAAAGCACTGGTGGAAAAATGTAGATGATGTGTGCACGAAGTTGGCTTTCTAATGAGGCAATGTGGAGAATTTGGCTTATTTTTGTACCACGTGATAACACTTGGCAAGTAGCGCTGCGAGTGGTGCTAAGGAAAGATGGCTGCAAGTCTTCTCCATCTTGGAGTGTATACAGGGAGAGTAATTGTACTGAGCAGGACTATCTTAATAGCTTGTTCGTTTTATGTTATGTGTGAATGCCCCTGTCAAGTTATCGATAAGATATGTTATGCCTAACACAGGTCGATTTGTGGCTGTGAGATTATTCAAACTATCACAATGCTCATGAACGTTGCTATGGCAACATCTGATCATTGAGCATTGCTGTTTGGTTTACGTCTCAGGCACTCGCGTGCATTAAAATCTGGTTTCAGAAAGTCGCGTTGTTACAAATGTGGACACATAATGAAGACTGCAGTATTGTGATGTGTGTACAGCAAATGCTGTACAATATTGCATTTCGTGTAGCAACAATATTCTTGGGGCTGACGATTTTCCTTGCAGTTGTGTTCACTGTTCGTAATAATTCGTTATCTTCTTTTTCTCCCTAGATGCCTGTTGCCACATACAGTATCAAAGGATTCTGTGGTCAATTCCTGATGGAGAACATTGGATCATGAACACATGTCGTCCACCATTCTTTTGATGTGACATTACCTTTTAGATTGCTGTATCTTGTAGTTATTTTGCATCTTTGTAACTTCTTACAGTGACTTGCTTTGTGCACAGTCTGATATGATCTATTTCTTTTATGCTTGTGTTTATGTTCTGTCTAGATTCCAGTGTAGACACTTCTTGGTGCATCTCTGTTATTATTCCGTTGTTTTGGGTGCTTCAATACAGCCGAAAGGATTGCATCTGAAAGTCTCTGTATTATGAGCATGATTTGTTATCCTTATGACTACCTACATAGGAAAAAAAAAAAGGCTGTTGAAACATTGATATTTGATACTGTAAGAAATTTTTTTTTAGTTCTGCCTTTTCATTCATTCATTCATAAATTAATCGTATTTAGTGCCTTTCATAATGGGAATTCTCTGGCCCTTTGAGACTTGATGCAAAGTAAATAATGGCACGTTCTACTTTTGTTCTAACTTATGTTGATCGGAGTAGAATACTTAATAGTGTACTCTCTTTTTATAAGGCATGCTTATATGTATAAAGACATGTAAACAATATGACCGTTCTGTAGCTGTGCAGTTATTTTCCTTGCGATGACAAAAGGGAATTTCACTGATGTTATTGTTTTAACAAATCCAATAGGTGGACCAGCTAAACCCATTCTTTAATTGCTCTGAAGACTTTTTTATTGAATTAGTACCAAGTAACATTGGTTTCATTTCATATCAGAATTTCATAATTATATTTACAGTGGTTCGATCTCTATATGTGTAACAGACAGGAACACTCGTGCACTTGCGTTTAAGTCCATGTCAGCAAGAACCCTATCTGGTTTTTAGATTAGTCCAGATTTTCCCACTACATTATGACTTGTACTCTTTAGAGCTTTCCGCATGAAGACCCAGAATTCAATTTTTTTTTTTTGAGAGACAATACTTGAGCAACCTGAAATTGTTTTTGTGACATATGGCAGCGTGTAAAGGTGACAGGACAGGACGACACGAGTAAAGAAGACATGGACCACAAGCACACGTGCTGACTGCAACTGGCATTCATTGCGGGCAACCTTCTTTGAGTACAAGCTTCATCGCATGCCCTGAGACGCTTCATGAAACATCATAGAACTTTTTAAGCTGCACTTATACACACAGACAAAGACGAGGTAGACAGGATGTGCTTCTGCTTTTTCTGTGTGTGTCAGCACAGTTAAAAATATTTTATAATGTATGTTAATTAACTAGCCCGAATTGGTGCTCTTCTTGACAAAAGCTTGATGCAATCCAAATGCAACGCTCCTGCTTGTCATCCATTTTTTTTTAGTGCCGTCCCGTCACCTGTCATGCGCTGCCATACGTCACAATGACCAACCAACTAGCCCACCAGTACGTCTGAAGCATGCTGCATTGTTTTCTCTGTGCAGCACTGGGGTTTTCCAGCAATCCAGCAAACACAGGTGGCGAAAGGCCCCGGCGGGGGCGCCTTCACCAGTGTAACTTCTGCGACTATGAGACTGCCTACTTGACCCACCTGAGAGCGCACATCGGGACTCACACGGGGGAAGGGCCATATAAGTGTGACATATGCCACCAGGGCTTCGCATATCGCATTAGGTTGATGGAGCACATGCGCACTCACACGGGCGAGCGGCCGTACAAATGTCACCTCTGCTCTGAAAGTTTCTCATTAAACAGGACGCTGACGAGACACCTGCGCATCCACGAGGGCGACCAGCCATATCAGTGTCCTTCGTGCCCTCAGACGTTTAAGCACGAACGGACTTTGAAAAAACATGTGTGTCAGCATGAGTTGCAGTGACCGTTGCAGCCCAAGTTCTGCCATGCTAGATTTTTTTTTTTTTGTACAGGCACATTTGACTGGTTGTCAAGCCCACTATGGCTATGCTAAGTTATGTAAGACGACAATAAAACTGTGGGAACAGTGGCGGTAGCATGGCTTCATTGTTGTCACTAGAGCATTGTTGTGGATGCAGTTAAAAGGTGGTGACGTTACTTGTGTACTTTAATAGTTCTTGTTTACAGTGTTCTTGATTAATCACCTAAATATACCATATATTGTAAGCTCATAACACATGGAACGTTATAACTGTATGTTATAGCACTAAATGTGTATTATCGAGAGGGAGGTACACATACAAAGATTTGCAACTTTGTGCAAGATTCATTCCCATCACAGAGTAATGTTCCATGAACAATGACACTATGACTTGCTTTAATCTGATTAAACATACATAGCAGCTGCATTTTATCTTGTATATAATAAATATCTCGTAATATTTTAGTGGAAATGCTGGGTATCAATCCCATTACCTCTCGCAAGTTGGTCTTTGTGAGAAGCTGATTTTTTCCTATTCAGGCTTGTACGGTGTCTTACGCCAAGTGATCGACGTGGCCTACGAGATACAGCCTCTTGATGCGACCATGGCACGCTCACCCTCTGATATGCTAAAGGTGATATCACTCGAACCCTTTGCCCCGGGTCGGCGCCTTTGCCCCTGGAGTCATATTACGAAGCTCTGCGGCGGAGAATGAAGCAGTCATGACTGAAGAAGACAGTTGCCGATAGCCTCAAGCGTGGGCTCCTTCTTGTACACCCACCTTTGGCCCTTTGTATATGTCTTGTAAGTAGATTGTCAAGCATCTTTTTTCTTGTAACAATACCTTATCAGAAACTTTATACTATACTGCATGTAGCATAGATTGCATCTTTATTCCTAACATTTAGGCTGGGGGCCAGCCTTTCTCTATTTTTAATTAAACTGTGGAGAAGGGTGGACCCCAGCCGAATCGTTGCAAATAAGCTTGCAATCTGTTCTACACTGCAGTCTATTTTAAGTTTCCTATAAAATTTCAGTGGTAGCCAGAAGTTCTTGTTGCCTTGATACATGTATGTGTGTGTATATTTTAATCTGCTAATTATGTTTGAATCACAGTATAGCAACTCATAGTGTCACAGATCATGGAGTATGTTTTACATTGTGAAGCACAACATTTAGAAGTTTCATCCATTAACTACACCTTTCAAGGATATAGTATTGTGTGCCCATTTATGGTATGGTAAATGCTTTGTTTTAGATATCTCACTCACCCATAATGTTGAATGCTGTCGATTTTAACATCCTATAGAAATTGGGTGCCTGAAGGTTTCTTTAAAATGTCAAAATATTATCTGCAGTAAAGCTGGGTGCACCAAATGACAGTCAATATGCCACCTTACGCCAGAGCTGGGTAGCATATAGAAAAGGGCCCTGCAAAACTTTTTGAACATGGTCAGAAAATGCTACCTCTCATTAGGTTAGGCTTCTTTGAGCTGGTTAGCCAAATATTGCACTGTGCATACCGCGGAATTTGCAATTTTGTTTCAAAGACAGCTGGAAATTGTGCATTTTTTTTTTTTTTGGTAAATTACATTGATGTGAGAACTTAGGATGTAGTTTGGGGACAGACTAGCATTGGCTTATTTCATGATCACAAAACCATCAGTAAAGTGTAGTGCACCATCTGTATACTTCCCCATAAACACTGCCTGCCATGTTCTTTGGGGCACGAGAAAACAAAACCAGCCGCATCCCAGTACGATGGCTGCTAGCTGCCGCTTCTCTTCTTTCTTCTTTTTTTGTTTGTGCGTCGTCACTCTCTCATGTTTTCCATCCGCTGCATGTTGCTATACGCTCAATATCCATGACAGCATCACAAACAAGGTAACACTGTTTATAACAAAATGCCTTAATTACTAAAACGGTGGAAGAAAATATATTGTCACCGTCATGAAACTGGCCTTGTCAACAACTGCAGTTAGCATTACGTGTGTTAGGAGATGTGGTCAGCGTCCCCTCCCCTGCTTCCCAAATGAGGCAAATCAGCCACTTTCGCCAGCAAATGGAATTGAGGCACAAGTACAACTGTTGACGCTCGCATTTGCCTTCCGCGAAATATGTGCACCTGTCCATGTGCAGACTACATTACTGAATATAATTGTGCAGGTCCCTGCATACACGCCTCTGTTAGGTATTCACTCTTACAAGCTCATTGGTGTTGCATAGTTCCTGGTCTCTCTCCTACATGATGTAAACAGGGAATATTGTTTGAAGCTGCAAGGAAATTCACTGAAGAACTGAAGACTTTCCTAATTTATGAATTCTTGTGACCGGAAACGCTGCCCTAAAGTGAAAATTATACAACCACTGCATTCTACTATAGTAGGAACATTCACGTACTGCAGGAGCTTGGAGAATAAAGTACCTTGAAAAGCAGACCTACACATACAGAATGGCATGGAATGAACAGAAAATTAACCAGCCCTCTACTACCAGGAACAGGGGCACGTACAAATCTTGCCCACTTTCACCAGTGCACCATAAACATTCACTTCATCTAGCACTATAGGTTTACACTACAGCCCTATATGCATGTACCAATAGAATAAGCAGTTACCGCACGTAAAAACATTACCGAACATTACCGCACGTAAAACATTTTCTTTCTGTCTATACGCCTGTCCTTTCTTGCTGTCTCCCTTTCCCTCACTTTTGATAATTGTGGCTCGGTAAGGGAAGGACTCCATTTTCTGCACCCCTTTTCGGGAGCGTGGCTCAACGTTCATGGGGTAGGGGAACAGTATTGAAAGAGTAGAAAGGAGAGAAATGCCGCAGAGGAAGGCTTTGGAAATTTTGACCACCTGGCGTTCTTTAACGTGCATTGACAAATCATGGTACATGCACCTCAAGCATTTTTACCTCCATAAAAAATACAGCCGGTGCAGCCGGGTTTAACACCACATTCCTTGGGTCCACGTCTATAAATGCACCATCTCATTTTGAGGGGACCTCGAAAAACAGGAGCAAAAGCTCAATAACCCGGTGTGATCATTATAAATACCATAACACGTGTGTAAATCCACAGGTAGCTTCATAATGAATATATAATTATACATCAGATAAATCAGTCATCAAGTTAATTATAGTAAGCATGACAGCAGAAAAATTATTGAAAATACCTCCCAAAAATTCAAGATTAATGGTTGTAATATTAATGGCTATTAATTAATAAGGCTATAATCATGATAGCAGAATTAGTAATAACCCAAGTACCGCAACGCAGCCAAAATGATGTCTGTAAAAACAGAGTAACTAACGCTGGTGGAATGGGTTTCGGAGACATAGTTATTAAATGATTAAAGTAGAAATCATAGTCGTGATGTAGGCAAGAATGACCATCACTTGGCAAACAATTAACAAAATGAGTTCGAGCATGTGTACCAAGCTAACGAAACTCTAAGGCTTGGTGGTAGAAGTCTATAAAGTCAAGAGCATAATGGCTCGGCAAAAAAAATATTAACGTTCAAAATCCCTCGGAGAATCGGTTTAAATGGCGGTATGTAAAATTGAAGAAAGCACTATACAATGGATAGCGGTAGAAGTCGGTCATGAGCATGGCTCGGCAAAAGTGACAGTGACTCGCTGGAAAAATAGCACTCAATAACCATTGAGTTGGAAAAGGGTGCTGGCAGAAGTCATAGTCATATGGCTCAGCACAGACATGACATACGACTCAGCAAGAAATGTTGCACCTAAAAAACCAATGAAGTGGGTTCGATTACCAAAGTTATTGCTTTTGCCTTTGACTCCTACGTATCTTTGATGCAAAGGGGTTTATCCGGAATTGTCACGGCTGTCCCGCAAGGATGCTTTCCAACCAGAAACTCTTGTCCACAGAATGTTCTCCTGCTAAGCTCATCCACCCCTGCACATTCATCTCTTTCAGCACCCGTCCCTGTCTGTCCTTTCTTTCTGCTTCTGCCAGCCACTCTTTTGTATATTGCCGAACTCAACGAGACAGCTATAGCTGGCACAATTCCCAGAAAATTTTTGCAGAGCTTCCAGCTTTTAAGGTGTTCATGGGCCTTTGCTGGAATGTGCCCATGTGAACAGGTTTAGAGCATGAAAGCAGTCTGTGGACGAGAGTTTTTGGTTGTAAGACATATCCCTACAGGAAGGCCAACTTAAAGATTTTTGCAAAGTACGTGTCAGTACGATTTTGGGAAAGGAGGGAGGAGGATGTGGGGTTCCACCTGGGTTGGTATGATAGGGGGTGTTGCAAAATCCCTTCATCCGATGATGATGATGATGATAATAGTAATAATAATAATAATTAACATATATTACACACACATATCGGAGGTCCGTGCCCAGAACAGATGGGCAAGAAACATCACTTTCCCACTGGAATATACATGGCGTGCATGGGGGATAACGGTCGCATCGCGCCACGGCCCTTTGAGGGCGCAAATTGAGCCCTCAACACAGAGCCTCGACATTCGCATCGTCCACTGCCCTGATCATGTCTGGAGCACGACCTCCTCTCGTGGTCTGGAGTGAAGACCTTTTACTGTCCGTGCTCACGCGCGTAAAAGACCCTCAGCCTACTGAGCGTGCTCGTGTCTCTCTCTGCTGCACTTTTTTTTTTTTGTTAATTTAGCGTTATTGGTAAGTGCGTGCTTCTCCCCGCTTTTGGGCTTTCTAAAAACAACATATTTGCACAGCGCAAGACTACGAGTAGTTACGACGTAACTACAGAAGAAGAGACAAGGACAGAAAGAGCGCTGACTTCAACTGAAATTTTATTAGCGAAAACGCTGGAAATATATACTCGTGACAGAACATCACCGCGCAATCGCGCAACCTATTGCATCACAGCTAGACAATCGTCATCTCATGATATGGTACAACACCGCACCTCCGCCCAAATTCACAATCTATTGTGTCAAATCACGAGTATATATCAATCACGAGTATATATTTCCAGCGTTTTCGCTAATAAAATTTCAGTTGAAGTCAGCGCTCTTTCTGTCCTTGTCTCTTCTTCTGTAGTTACGTCGTAACTACTCGTAGTCTTGCGCTGTGCAAATATGTTGATTCCCAATCACCAACTAGCCCAAGCATCTGTCTTATCAAGTTACATTTCTAAAAACATTTGGCCTAGCCGAGCGCCTATGATAAGGCATTCCCCCTCTCTCCTTCTCTTTACTTTTATTCCCCTTTTCCCATCCCCCAGTGTAGGGTAGCAAACCGGACTCATGACTGGTTAACATCCCTGCCTTCCCTTCCTTATTTCTCTCCCCCTCTCTCTCTTCTCCCGGTTCTGATGGGGGAAAAGCTTTTCCCCCATTTGTTCCGTAAAGCTTGTGCTAATCTCGACGATGAAACTGTAAGCGCGATCGAAGATGACCGTGAGATACGTAAAGCTCCTTAAAAGCTTAGGATTGCAAAACTGTGCCAACTGTGTGCTTGCGGCGCGACGCAATGAATTTTTGCCTCCGTGTGCCTCCTGCAACGACCGCCAGGTGATGCGACGGTCGCTTTGTGATGGCCGAGTAACATCGCTGCCTTGTGTGTGTGTCAACAAAAACTCTTGCGCTGGGTGTTCTTCCGATGTTTCGTCGTTTTTCTTTACGAGGTAAGCACGCCTGTTTCACTGTGCACCGCCAAGTTCTCTGTGCGTCGGCTGCGGTTTGTCTTGACGCACCCGCTGGTCCAAGTACGTTGCCGGGTGGGTCAGTCGGTTGATCGGTGTCTACGGTGGTCGGTTCTCCTTTCATTTGTATTTCGAATATTCCGAGCGCCTTAATAAAAGAAACAAACACCTAGCACGACAGTACGGGCATCGGCCGCGTCATCTGCGTTTTTTGATTTGCGTAAACTTTGCGTCCCTTTTTTTCTTTTCTTTTTTTTAACGAGGCGCAGATGCTCCTCGCTCCGACACTGACCTTTTCATTCAGCCGTGCCGCGCGCAACTCTTTTTCGGCTGGCCTGAGCACCCCGTTTTTTGAGAGCAAAGAAAAACAGGAACACGGAAAGGGGGCTAGCGTACGCGCCTTTCGGGGGTGCCGCAGCGTTTCTCCATTCGTCCACCCCTACTCGCACATTCACTGCAACGCCCTTTGCACAGGCATGTCGCGAGCGCTGTCCTCGGGAAAGCTTATTCCGAGGCGTGTCGATCTGAAGGGGGTCCTGCGCCCGTCGTTTTGGCGCAGTTCCTCAAGTGCTTCTCTCCCTCTCTCCCTGTCTCTTGCTTGGGCAATCTTTAGTTTTGCTTGTTTTCCAGCCGCACCATCGCGTGAGTCATTGAGTCAAAGTCGATACTCGGGAGAACTTGTGGCCTGCTCGTCAACTCGGGAGCACGGTTTGTCTCTCTCTCTCTTTTTCTGTCGTCCCCGCCGCGATAGAATGGGACGCAGGACGTTTCGTTGTTTAGGAATCTCGTGAACTAGACAGCCTAGCTGGCGTTGTTCCGAGTTCTCCTTTAAAAAAATAATAACAAGAAAGCTAGTGTCGGGCGACGACGTTCGCGAAGACTCTGAACGGCAGTATCGACGGGGAAATTCGTAGGATGCGGTTTACGTGCGTCCATGTCGTTGATCGTTGGGAAAATGCAAGTTCGTTGCTGTAGAAGCCGTGTCATACAGCCACTTGTCTGGCGGGATTGGTAATAGCGCTTTACATCCTCTGGCCAGCCTCCTTACGGAAGAACCAACGGGATATTACTGATTGATGCATTAGCAATATGTTCCCAGAAACGGCGGCAAAATGCTAGTAATCCTGTCATATTTTCTCATGGCTGGGTGTGCTGTGTGCCGTTCGAAAAAGACGAAAAAAAAAAGCCTATAATTATGCATAAAAGCCTTGGAAGAAGCATCTCCTTTGGCAGCCGGAAACGATATAAAAAAAGCTTCTCTTTACTGAAGCTGTAAAAGGTGCATAAATGCATGACTATTGGCAATGTTACTTAAGCAACCAGCAGTCATATCTTGTTGAGAAGGAAAGTGCACAGTCTTGGTGAAAGTGCACTTTAGTATACCTACATGACACAAATTAATGAAGAGACTGTACTGACACATTGCAAAAATTGCATGATTCAAGAAATCATTACAATGTGCCAACCTGGCTTGGTTGTCCTGTGGTTTAACATTCAACAATCCAACCGGGAATAGACCCTTTAGAAAATCGTGAAGCTAGCTTTCCTGCCATGCAGTTCAGCCATCTAATGGTGTCATAGTCAATTCTGCAAATAGCATGTGCAAGTGTTGATTGCGAGCGCTTTGACGTGGAAAAGGTAGGTTCAGCCATCGTGATGTAAGCCTGCACAAAATCCAAGCCCTAGCCTGTGCAGCTACAGCAATCCATACATCTTAACATGATAGGCGCCACCCTTACTTGGGTAAAGGCACAGCCCAGAGAAGCGCACACGAATTTTTGAAAGGGTCTATTTGCATTTTTGAGTCTCTGTAGGAATCGCTTGACATACTTTTTTTGTTGGGGCACCGATTTTTCTGTGAAGTATATTATTTCCCGATTTGTTATTCAATGTTTGCCACATTTCTTTACACAAGGTGAATGCATCCATATTACTTGCATAATTCATGGTTATGACAGAACTGGGGCAGTTATTTATTTGGTGTAATTGTTTACCTTGTTAATGATAATGCTGTTTAATATCGATATTCTTTGGGGAGTCTGTGCAATAAATTTTAGTGGCCTGACTTTTGCTCTCAGTGCAATGTTTTCCTTCAGCTGCAGGAATCACTTTAAAGAGAAAAAGGGAAATTGTTGAATGTAAATATATACTGCTCATTGGAGATATTGGTCACATAAAAAGCTGACAAAGGCCAACCCTGGTTTCTTTTTTCCTTTTTTTTTAATCTCCCCTGTTGTAGTGCCAACCAGGTTCTGTTGCCTCAAGCACACAGCAACAACTTCACATATCGTGTATGTTGAAGTAGCCGTGATGTACTTGTCTACTGTATTTGTAAACATGGGCATTCATAGGAAGCCATGTGTAATCTCAAACTGCAGTCGAGAACCCTACTTTAGTGCGACTTATTGTGGAAGTAGTTCTTAATCATTACCGCATTTTGTAGTGCACATCTAGATGTGCATTGCTTCTGCAATAGGTTCAAAATGTGACTCCATCTCATTTTTCTTTACCACTAAAAGGTATCTAGGAGAGTTATTGAATGCTGTAAAACAAAGAAAAGGAAACAAATTAAAGTATGTGTTACTTCAGCATGCTTAACCCAGCCATAAAGATGAAAAAAGGAAGAAACATTAGGATTTCATTAACCTCATAACGTAGACGTAATGCAAAAAAAAAAAAAAAGAAATATTGTCATATATATGCATACACTGCTTGCAAATGCAGCGCTAGTTTATGAGCTGTGCTTTTGCAGAGCTATTGTCAACACCATTTTACTCGAGTAGTAAATTTGAACATCACATATGTGTGCTTGATAGGGTCTAGAAGATGTAGCTTACAAAGCTGAAGTGTCTGTGTAGAGTTAGGATATGTAAACCGCAAGTTTTTACCTTTGATGGGTGGGGTTAAGCAACAGATAGAGGAACGGTGACATCAAGTAATATTTAGAAGTTTTTGAAAAGAGTATCCGTTCCTAAGTTGGGACAGCTCATAAATGTTGATTTTGAATTGTAATCAGCGGCTGTATCACAAGATCATATCCACATTTTCCATGAATTTTAATAAGCAGCATTGGAGTTGACCTGAGGTAAGCCTTCCTGTCAACCACTGTTCCGTTAGCAGCTGAGGTGTTGGTGTTTCTAAGTTAGAGGCCCCTGGTTCAGTTACCAGCAGCAATAGCCATAATTTGGTGGGTGCTGAAATAGGATAAGGCAAATTGGGAATTGTTGGGAGAAGCCTTCATCCCCCTCCCCCCCTGCAGTGGGCTTAAAACAGGCTGATGATGATGATGATGAAATACGAAAAAAAAAAAAACGCCAGTTTTATATGAGTGTAAGGGAATTCCTGTTGTTTCATACTAATCTGAGATCCCTCAGTATTGTGTGCCTTGTAATCATATCATGGTTTTGACACATAGAACTCCAGAATATAATTGAATATTGGAAGTCTTCCTGAATATGTTGTTCAAGAGCTCGACCCAGTGAAATCCAGAGTGTTGTTCCCTCTTTTGGCTAACCATCGCACCAATCAGTTCTTCAATAAAGCTTCTTCACATTATGGGATTTTTAAAATTATTTTTTAATGATTCTTTATACATACATATATATATTTGTGTGTGTGTGTGCATCCTGCAGCCAACTGGGTGTAATAGTTCTTGCACTACTCCAATTTACTTTATCAACACTGACTCCTGTATGCTTACACTTTTAACATTGCATTTGTGTTGTGACGTGTATTTGTTATTTGGTCCCCTCCCTTATGTAATGCCTTGTAGAGGCCTTTAAGGGATAAATAAATGATGATGATGACATTAACATGCCATAGCTGACTATATGTTGCTTCTCTCTGCTTCTTTGTTACTGGAAGTGCATCACCAATCTTGAGCACAGAATCTTTAAACAGGACTGTGGAATTGAGGCGCTGTTCACGGTTGAATGTTGCATGCATACCGCAGCGGTGGAAATCACTCCCTTCGGTGCATGTTCTTTTATATGCATTTATTGTACCCTCAGGGCCCAAGGGCATTATAGAGTGGAATGACAAAATGGGTAATGCGATTCAGTAGTAGAAAGGTAAATAAAATGATAACTGATGCATAGTACAATAGATCATCAAAGAAAATGTGTCATTATTTCTGTATGTACAATTTTCTCTAATGGCTGCTAGAAAAATACGAAAACTTAATAGAAATGACCTAATAAAAATAGTGTCAGGGTTAAACAAGGTTAGCGAGTGTATTGTGAAACAATATGTTATGATCGAGGGTGGTGATGTAGTGATGGTCGATATGACGTGGTACATAATGAGGCGGTGAAACGAAGGCACTCTTAACGAAGGCATAATTGCTTTTCTATCCGCTTGCACTTCCCCTCTTCTTAGGATCTTTACATTTATGATTGTGTTTTAAGGAATGGTCAGTTTCTGCTGTGATTTTCCTTGCTCCATTATCTGTTGGCTTGATGTGGGCGTTGCGGATTCTAGGCAAAAAGTGCTGCTTCTCTCCATATTCTTGCACCGACACTGTGCGGGACTTATGCATAGAAGTGCGTCTTCTCGATAAGCCAAGCCTGACAGCTAGTGGAGCTTCACAGGAAGGAGCATTGTCAAGGCCATCTATGCGTCAGGGCTGAAAAGACAAAAAAAAATGTAAATGACAGAGGAAAGGGAAGCGCTTCCTGACAAGCGATTGACAGGCATTATATAACGCCACTGGGCAAACCAAATGCCGCCCCTTTATCACCCATACGAGGATAGCTTTATCTCGACGACGACAGACTGAGCGGCTGCTGTGCTTGACTCACTACTCGTATGTGTCCGGGAGCAGTCGCTCTCTCTCCATGGATGTGCTAAGATACAGCATAATGGCTAGGATGGCGCTCATGTGTGTGAGTACCCCAGTATTGTCAGCAACTCAATTTTCTTTTGCATGCACTTCTAAGAAAGTTACATACCTGGAGTGTAGACGCATGCTACCTGCGTGAAGCATGTGTCGGAGTCTGAACTTTCACTTGTGTAAATGAATTAATTGGTGGACTAATTGAAGTGCTTTCAAACATGCCTTTATTTAATTCTGTTTTGTAAGGACGTAAAATTTTTACATGGTTGTTTGCACGTGTGGCTAGGCTGAGGAACACTGTGTGAAACCATGTAATACAATGTTGTTTTTGTCACATTCCCATTTGGATTGTGTTCTTTCTTTAGTGTTCAGTACACAATAAGCCTCAGCTACAGGTCAGCACGTTGTCAGCATTTTTTCTCCTCCTACCCTATCCTGCTGTTCAAATCAATATTTTTTACGCAGGTTTCTTGTTTCTATAAGGAATACCTGTATTACAGTGCACCATAAAGAAAAACAAACAGAAAATACAGGAGAAATGGGAGAGATGTAGGCAGGGTCAGAATGCTTGATGGGATAGTAGAGCTCAATATGCTAGCACTGCAATAAGGTGTATAATGAGAATGGACATTTCTATCTTCTATGCATTCTTTTCCATTCGCTTTATTTGCGGAATACCAATGTATCAGCTGGAATGTGTATTCTTTGCACTTGGGACCAGACAAAACTCGGACAAACGAAAACAACAGCACTGGGTGTGTTGGTTGATTCGGTGAACATTCAGGATTCGGATCCAATGCAATTAAGTGACGATCGATGGAAGATGCATGCATCAATGCTCCTATTTGGACTCTTGTCGCTTGTTTTAAACATTTAATGCTTGCATGTATACTTTCTTCATCATTTTTTCTTCTTCCTCTGATCCCTCTCTCTTCCATTTCTTCGAAATTACGAATTGCTAAGGTGTGGTAGGTCTGCTTTACAGCTACAGTTGCCAGGAACTAATCGTGCAGTCAGCCCTTGAACGTTTGTTAAGGTTGGGCACAATATTTTTTCAAGGTTGTGAAATTATCTTTGAATGAGTACTGACTCAATACCTTCAATTCATGTGTGTGTTAAGGTTCCAGTCTTCTACACTTCACAAGATCTCACCTGTAAGCCCCAGTACGTCTCAAACAATTTTGTTTTGTATGTTTGTAAAGACTAGTTTCTATAGCTACGAAGTGTACAGTTGCATGATATTATATGATGGGTTGCCCCATCTCTGTGATGCTGCTAGTTGTGAGCATAGCAAGAAAAAAGATGCACATACCTCTCTTAGTGACAAAAATGTATTTGAATGGAGGTTGTTGTTAGAGGCGATGTTTTGACAAGTGCTCTTTTCATTGTCACAGCCTTGGTGCTTTTCTGCACTTTGCTCAGTTTCCTTCAATGCTAGAATGGGGAGATGATGAAAAAGCATGCCTGCATGGAGGACATTACTTGCATTCGGTAGCCCATCAGGGTATGTAGTTGTGAATGTAGGCGGACGGCTCGACTGCCTTTTAGGGCCTCTTGCAGCCAATGCTGAATTTCTGTTGAATTTACATGCATCATTGTAGGGCTGGTTCAAGGCCTCATGCAGGTAATATTTCTCAGTTAAGGTTACTTTTAAATAATTTAATTGTTGAATATAATCTTTGTAATCGTCGTGGGTCCTTCTGATGCACCTCTCCTTCCCAGCAAATATTCCTCACTTGCTTTGTCGCAGGTCATGAGTAGCATAGTAAAAAATTGCCTGCTACCTGTTTGCCTTCTGTAGACCATCGTATTTAGTTTTCTTATTTCAGTGAATAGTGTCGTTTCAAGGAAGTCTATTTCACTCGGAGGAATGGTGCATAGTAAGCTTAATACTTGTGCGAAAGTTTTAAGAAATGGCTAATAAATGAGTTCAGTATGTTTGTACTGTGTTCCTTTGTAGTAAGGACATTGCTTGTCTAACAGAGGTATGTGAAAGGCTTTGCTGTGAATGACTTCAAGAGTTCTGTTTCTAATTGTCTCACAAAAACGTTACATCAGCGCAAAACAATTTCCCATGCTAGTACCAAGAATTTAAAGGTAGCAGCTTGAATAGAATTCAAAATAATTAAGTGTAGGAGTAATTTTACTAAGGAAAGGTAAACTTAGCTGCATACGCAGTGGTAGGAGTGCTGCCACAAGTTGCTCCAATGTGCTACATTTCATTAAACCTGCTACATCTATGTTCTATATGAGAGAAATTGCCCTAATGTTGCTCCGGAACATCTTCTTATAGGCTGTATGGTACAGCAAAAGCAGGCCCACACAAGCTCGGAGACTACAGCCAGGAAAAGTAATGGCCAGTACTAGATAGCTCTTGTCACCACCCTGTGTGAAGAGTGCCGTCAGATCTTATGCCCTCTTCAGAGCTCCCTGAGATTATTGAATTCCATGTGCAGTCAGTGCTGTATTCGGTAGGGAGATCTATCAGTGCTTTCATGCATAATTTTATGCCATTGGTCATTTTATCTAAGATAACTGTGTGTACTCATACCGGTGATGTGGCCTTCGTGGAACTAGCGCAGCAGCCTTTATCGAGGCAGCTCTTTTTTAATTGCTGCTGCCTCATTTTCTGTTATTGCGGATGCGTTATGTCTGAGGAATTTAGTG
Source organism: Hyalomma asiaticum (assembly GCA_013339685.2). NCBI lineage: Eukaryota > Metazoa > Arthropoda > Arachnida > Ixodida > Ixodidae > Hyalomma > Hyalomma asiaticum. The sequence continues at coordinate 111,611,538 of CM023483.1, read as the reverse complement.
ACGTGGAGCGGCGGTCACTGTTGTGGAGTGGTTAACTTTTTAAATGCTGCAATATGAACCACTCATCAAAGGGACAAAAGCGATGTTTTCATTCCACATAGGTTTTCTAAATCTTACGTGATAAAAAATACAGCCACATTTACAATGTGTAAGCATGTTATTTCTTTATTTTGTATTTTCCAAAAGCAGTGCTCATATAAATCTATCAAACCTGGAAGGTGGTGAAGCTTTAAATTTTAAATGAAGCAATGTCTTGAAGCCGAAAGAAAATCAGTACATGCATATTATATTTATACACACTGAAACGCATCAAGCGATGCGCAACTATTCACAACAGCAGCTTGAACAAGTCATGTACGTAGAGACAAAGAAAAGAAGAAAAAAAGCTTTATAATAAGCTGTAGAAGTACTGAAAAGCTCCATGTTCTCTCGTGATTGAGACGCTCCGAGCAGCGCTTTCTCATTGTCATCTGTTGAAACGACATCAGGTGCCAATTTATTCCGCTGAATAACTATTCGGGGAAAAAAAAATTTTTGAACGTGTTAGTCAGAGTCATAATGATACTAACGATGGTATGGCAATATGTGCCTCATACCCATAGTGCTTGTCCCAAGATAGGTGAATATGCACCACAGGTGATTGAACATTAACATTTCAGCCTATGTTGATCATGGACCAAGCAGAATACGTATTGGAAATTTTATCAGAACACCACTTGCAAGGTTTAAACTGGAGAAACACACATCCCAAGTTGGCAAACTGGCGTGTTACCTCTCGTCCGCAGTGGTGCCTTCCATGCACTATGTACCAGATATAAAGCATCCACATTGTGGGGGATTATGCTTTTCTAACATCAGTTATGGTTGTAGTGTCCATTAGCTGCTCTTAAAGGGCAACTCCGGCGGTCTTTTCACCATGTTCTGATATCAATGTTTTCCAACAGTGCTGACAGTCCTGTAACGGCCAGGGTGGTTCAGTTTGCTCAGAAACGCACCAATAAGTTTAAATAAGCAACTGAGAGTCATGTTCAAAACGAAACCGAAACGGGTGGATTCCTCGTGGAGTGTGTGCAGTGACATCACAACCTCCCCGTCATCATAAATATCAAGCTGCCGCCAAAGAAATGCCAGTGGCGAGGTCATCTGACGATGTATTGACTTATGCCAGCTTTTCTGATCTTGACAGCGACGATTTGAGCGCTGAAGTATCGCCGTTTTGCTTTTCAAGGCCCGCTACCTCGGGTAGGCAGCGTGGAGTTAATGACGTCAAAAACACAGGATGGCCCACGCGAGAATCTGCTAAAAGAATTTTAAAATTCATTCACAGGAAAACTAAATGACCTACATCCGCCTGACTTGGAATATATTGTTACAGCATCGAGGAGAATATATGTCATGAATTTAATTGAGATCAGTGGACACTGAAAAATCGCCAGAGTTGCCCTTTAACAGTAATGTAAGGAACGGCATACGCGTACTACTACCACTCACCATGCTTTTTTCCAGCTTTGCTTGACCCCGTAGGAATACTCCAGTAAATTACGCTTACAATTTGCACTTAAGTGCACTGTAGGGTGTGTTTATATTCTACAACACAGATAATTCTGTACTAATGTGTCTGCCGATGTTACCTGGTACCATGAGCTACACTGTTGTCGCCGCAGTGTTTAGACATGCCTTGTAAACCCACGTTTCGCATACAACTCAATTTGCACAAAGACGTTACACATACTCATAATACTTGGTGGAATTCTAAACAGACATAGGCAATTCTCCTGCTGACTGCTCCACATGACTTCGATTCGCACAGTGCATTGGATCTGCCGGATTCTTCTTTCATGTTTTGGCCGTGTCAGTTCGATGAAAGTTTCCATTAATCTGTCCTGTAGTGTCTCTGGCTCCCTTAGGGCGCAGTGTACTTTACGTTTAAAGATAAAAGGTTAGGTGGGCTCTGGCACGTGCTGTCAAAACCATGGCACCACGTTGAGCTGATGTGGGAACTGATGTGGGAACTGCAAGGCGACGTTGCCACCTGTATTTTCTTTTTTCTCAATATCTATCGTTAGCGAGAGCCTTATTGCGGCACAAGTGCCTTATCGCGGCACGAGTGGTGCTTTTCATACTGCAAAGCAGCATGATTATTATTTACTAATACACCATCCATCATTGTAGGTAGCATGAACTTTATGAAGGACAGACAGGAAAAAAGGGACGAGCAACAAGTGCTCTTTGTTTGTATCTGGCCTTTGTAAAGCATTGCGCTACCTGCAGTGATGGGTCATTAGCATCTAACTGTTTGCTAAGTTACATTACTAATACAAGTGAAACCATTATACCCTTTGGTGCCTCTGCAGTGTATGAACCATGGGGAGGTACATATGCACTGGACTGATATCGTACAGTCCACTTGCACTAGTCGAGTCCTTGAGCACATATCGTTTTGTTTGTTTACCCCAGTGTGTGGGTGACGTGTTGTCGGAAGCACTGATTAGATTTCTACGGCCACGCTTCTCTTGTCAGGCGAAAAAGCCTCGCCGCTTTCCACCCAAAGGTATTATCGTCACCTCTTATGCAACAATGCTGCCTCTCAAGCGTGTGCACGTGTTTTTGTTGAACCTTAGGAGAGCATTGTTCAAAGTCAGTGAACCAGTTACAAAACTGAATGTTATGTGAGCTGGGGATGTAGCGCAGTCAAAAACAAAAACAAGATAGCTGATGATACAGGGGACGCAAGCTGTGTTTTGATGAAAAGTCATTGAATAAGGTGCGTCACTGGCACCAATGTTTTTACGAGGCAACTCATCTTTGTCAGGGTGGCATCTGCCTTTTTTCACACACTTGGTGACATAGCTGACATAATGAGACGCTACAGCAATACTTCAACCATGACGAGCTGTATGCCCAATTGCATGTGATAACTGCAACATGTCGCTATGAATCTGGCTACTGAAAGTGGCCTGGACTCTTACGTACTTGTACGAACCAATATTGCATCAATGTGCCATGAACTAAGATGATGGAAACAAGAGTATGTACATTGCTTAGTTTTTGATGTAGTTTGTCTTTCGTTGTGGGGCACTGCACCTAGCCCACTCCGCTTGGCTCACAGTAAGCGGGGGGGGGAGGAGGTCAGCTAAAGTCCCTAAATGTTTCTTCCTCCTTTTTAAGTAGTGAAAAGCTTTGAAGCACCGCTGACAAATCTCATTTGGTGGCGTTACTTGTGGCCATGTTCTTAAAAATTGTCCCCCACAGCCACTTCAATGCTGCTGTGGGAGAAATTCAGAGGAAGTTGTGCAGTTCTGTACGTGTTTCCCTCATACTTGACATATTTGTCATATCTGAAGCAAATGCATTTTTCTGTCACATGTCTGTCTACCACATTTGAGAGAAATGCATTTCTCAATCACGCATTTCTCTGTGCACGCATACTCTGGTCGAAGAGGTTAACAAGATTACGGCGGCTGACACGGCTGTGTGAATGAGGATGGTGGGAGAGGAGTAGATATCACTACATAAAAATAAAGCGAAGGTTAGGGACTTTAGGTTGTTTAACCAATAAGCGCTTGCTAGGGTAGGATTGGGGAGAAGGAACTACGTATACATAACAGTGGGTTCAAGGAAAAATAACAGATCTCTTGACAAAGACAAAGGTCATCTTCGAACCGTAGGCTCTGGTGACATTTTCTGTTTATTGAGTGTTTGTCACTTCAAGCCTCCGCCTTCCTCTTAATGTGCGTCTTGTTTGGTTTTTGTATTTTGTTGTCTCACCTGTTCTTGTTATTTTGTCGTACGGCACATCGCTCTTGAGACGTTGGGGGAGGTGACATTTGACTGCTAGGATTCGTGCTTGAAGAATGTATGTGACATGACTCACTGTTGGCCATATTGAAACTTGCAGGATTCGAACCCTTAAGAGATGAGAGAAATAACGAGACTGTAAGTTCATTTTTTTTTACACAATTTATCTTTGTAAGCTAGTACTTTTGGTCAGTCACCACGTTGCAAGAGATGGTGCGAGAGTGTTCTGTCATCCACGAGCATGCACCATTGGGCCTCTTTAAGCACTTAGCAAGTTGCTTAAGCTCTGCTGTTTTCAATTTGAATGCCATTACATGCAGCTTAGTTGGAATGCTTGTATGTAAAGGTGTTTAGTCCCATTGCTAGAGCCCAACTAGATGTTTTTGGAAACTACACATTGGGTAGTCATTAGTGCACGCAATATAAAACTTTTCGAAAACAGGAAAAAGTACACGTGCAGTTTGCATAATACGACAGATTCAATCGTAGATAGAGTAGCTGCGTTTGACTCACAGAAATACCATTGTGTAGTTAATTGTGTTAGCGTCTAGGGCTGGATGAAGGTGGACCAATTGGCAGGGTTTTAATTCAAATGGAAATGCTGTTGTACATTTACACCCATTAAAAAAAATGCCGACCATAAACATAATTTTGTTTGACAGATTCATTGCATTTCTTCAGAGCTCTTCTTTCCTTTTCACATGAAAGCAGGTCAGTGTTTACTATTATCACCCTGTTCTGGATATTTTGTCTAATTGGAATCAGCTAAGTTTGTGAATAAAACAGTACAAACTATAATATAAGGAGCTTACTTTCCTCTTTAGAAAATGATTTGTGACCTTCTAGGTTCTTATCTTGTGCAAGGTGATTTTGTTGTAATTGTGTTACTTGCATTAAAGCCTCCTCCTGCTTTATATATGTCATGGGTGTGTGGTATCACTTAAACACATATGTAAATTACAAAAATAAACAAAAAGCAAGCCCACATTTTATAGGCTTTGTAGGCTTTTGTCTTTATGCTTAGCATAAATGTAACAATGCATTAGTTTGAAAAGACATCTTTACAGACTTAGGTCCCATTGGCCAAGCACTGTGTCAGGACACATGAAAAATGTATAAAAACAGCAAGAAAATCAAGTTACTACAGAATAGCAGTGCAACAAAGCATTCACCATATCAAGCAAAGCAATAGAGACAACACAGAAAAGCACTGCACAACTCAAGAAAGGCAAATAGGACAGGATAAAAACAAACTTGATGGATAATTAGAGAAAAGACAGATCTCATAAGTGAGTCAAATGTAGTTGGTCATCTAAGGCAGTGCCATGTAACAGAATACTGCGATGCACAATATTTGGTTAAATTTTCACTTTCATGAGCCACCATGGGTGATTTTGTTGCATTCCTTAATAACTTCTAGTTGACTACCAGCTTTGATGATCTTTTAGCACATGATAGAAGAGCCATGGACGAATGCAAAACCCAACAAAACAAAAAGTCGACTTTTTCGGAAAAAAAATTGCTTTTTCCATCCGGCGTCTCCCCTTAAGGAGGAAGCTTATGAGTACGGGTATAGCTAGAATTGCATTTTGGGGCAGGGCCCGACCTCCTTTTATGTATGTTCATGTGTATGTGCATTTGTATGTGCGTGTATGTGTATATGTGTGTATGCATACAAACTAATTTCTTTTGATGTGGGGCATCAACCACCCCATGAGTTGTTCATTTGACCGGCACAGATTCTTGTAAAATTAGATGGTGTTGGATGGAGTTTTACATCTGAACTGCAGAAATGATCAAAGGAAGGGTGCCACGTGTGAGGTGTCAAAGTATGATGGAAATGATGGCTTCATCAAAGAAATATTCAAAGCCATTTCAACGATGCAAGGATAGGATAGGCCACATACTTCATAGGCAGGAGCTATACTAGCACTGAAGCACTAATGAGTGCCCTAGCTCGAAAAGGGAAAATGTTGCCAGCTAAAAGAAAGGGTAGGGTGGCTGACACTATCACCGGGTACACGCTGCTAGCAAGTTAAACATGAACAAAGATGTGATCAGATGTAAATGAACCCAGATGTAACAGATGTAAATCGGATGTAAACAAATAAAGAACAAGAAAATAGAACTTCATGAGTGCTTGATAAGGCGTGCATGCTCAAGATGCACCAACTCTTTAGGGATAATGCCCAGACTGTACTCAGTATGGCTGTGTTCCTTCTTTTCAACAAACAATGGCTCCACAGAAGCACGCAAACGGTCAAACAAGAGTGATCCGCGAGGCCTCTGTCATTGCCAAGGAAAGTGTGTCAGTAAGACCTGGGTTGCCTTAACCCCCAATCAGTACATCTTGAGCACACTCACAGCATTCTGTTGTCTTGTCCTTCATCCGTATGTTGCCAGTTTGCATATATTGCCAGCCCAACTTGCTGACAGCCTGTGACGTGATAGTTTGCGTGCGCACGGATGTTTGAGTAGGTCGATATTAATGTGTGCTTTATAGTAGAAAACGTCACTTGGAGACCGGCGTTTCTCCTCGTTTGCACACTGTTTACTCATCTATTCAGTTATGGTTGTGTCATGCCTCTGAATCACTGTGAGGGGTCACATGACTTTTCCTTCCCTCCCGCCCTTGCCGTCCCACTGTTGCGCAGGCCCCTGAGGCATCCGGGATGAAGCGCAAGAAGAGCCCGCAGCCAGGCCACCGGGTGCTGGTGCCGCCTGCCGACAGCCCCGGGCCCCTGTCGCCCCTGCAGCATGGCCCACCACCGATGCGTGCGCGGGGCTCCTCTGCGGGCTCCCTCGATGACGACATGGCGGCCGACAACTCAACGCTGGTACGCGAGGTCCCCTTTTCCTAATTCACATGCGCACTTCTCTGAACTGCATGTTTGCCTGACTAATGGTGGCACTGGTTATGGTTCATGTGATAACATGTCAGCTGCACATTCTGGCATTGCCGCTTGTGTGCTGGTCTCATCTTGAGAGTTGTGTCTGTATTTTGCACGTTGTGATACGTGAAAGCTGTGCTTGTACTTGCCATTTGCAAGTGTAGTAACTTCGCCACCATTAGCTTCCCGATGTGCCTTCCTTGCAGGAGATGTAGCGAATCAGCTGTACTATCTGCGTTTTCTTTTTTTTTTCTTTTTACTTGTAAACTCTTGAGGAGGTACATGCTGAGATGCCTCCTTTGCCAGAACGTAATGTCAGCAATATCTCGTTTGGGCTGCACCATCTACATGCTAGTTTGAGCCGAATGCACAGAGTGACGGCATACTTGTATACTGCCATAACTTTGGTGAGCTTCAGAGCGCTCCACTTTACTGTAGCAGTTTTCATGGAGTTATTTTCATTTCCTCTCAGGTCTATATGTTATGTTGTCACTGACCTAAAAGACAGTCGCATGTGAGCGGGGCATGGTAACGTGTCGGAACTTCAAGCTTGCTTGCTCATAGGGTGTGCTGCTATTCATTTCTTGGCCTCATGTATCATCATCCGAGACCACATTGGAAGCAATAACTGCTGTGAAAACATTGTGATGTGCTTCCGTGTGACCTTCATTAGTGTATGGCTGTCACAGCACATATTAATAACTACTTACAAACTGGGGAGTGAAACCAACACTGGTTATGCTAAATCTGTTCATTTAATTGTTGAATCTGCCAGAATGTTATAGGCTGCTGGGGACAAGGACACTCTTAGAAAGCAAACAAGATATGAAAAACCATCATGCTGGCGTTCAGATGTTTACACTTGTCATTAAAGGGGCCCTCAAACACTTTTTGAACATAGAAAGTGGTGGCGATCTGTCGCGGAGGCTTCTGTGGACATTGAGTGAAATTTGCACACACGAGGGAACTTGAACTTTGGTTTCAGATGCAGCTGGAAACTGTCTGCTCTTTTTTCAACAAATTTCATCACAAGGAGCACTGACTGTGTTTCTTCAGGCAGAACTAGCATTGGCTGAATTTGGTATTAGAAAATTATCTCAGTAATGCTTTGTTTGTTTTGAGTCGAACGAATGGAGAATTTGTGTCTATGTTAAAACACTGAAAAAAAGAAAAGCAGTTTAGGCGATGCTACTTGTAAGTGTAATTTGTTGAAAGAACGGGGGAGTCCCAGCTGTGTTTGAAAACTGCAAATTCTCTGGTGTGTGCAGCGCAATATTTGGATCACGTGTTCACAGGAGCCTCTTCGACGATCAGCACTGTTATTTGGCTGTATTCAAGGAGTGTTGCAAGGCGTTTTTATTTAATCCACTATCATGTAACCTTTTTGTCTTTTTGCTCCTGTGTTCGGCTGTGTGGACCAGAATGTGCTACTTGCAGTGCTGGCTTAGCAGCTGTTAACAAAAGCGGTTGTGGATTGATTCCGGACCACAGGAACTGCATTTCAGTGTGGGCAAACGATAAAAAATAATATAAATAAAAAAAAGCCTTTGTACTTTGACTTAGCGTGCACATTTTTAAAGAACACCAGGGGTTTAGAAATAAGCCGGTGTTCACAACTGCTGCATGCCTTGCAATCGTATCTCACCTTTTGCAATCAGAACCCCATAGTTTATTCAGGCTCTGTATAGAGGATCCTTATGATGTGGTGTACTGCACATTGTGTATATTAAAGTTCTGAATGACCGTGTCACTTCAATCACCCTGCTTAACACTGTTGGGTGCCTTACAGAGGGGCTAGCTGTTGCAATGTTTGACTAGCTGTCGCATCGCATTGTTGCCAAAGTTGGGGGGACAGTGCTCATAAAGACAAGGACGGAGTGAGATAACACAGTGCAAGTGCTTCACTAACAGGCGATTGAGTCTACATTGTCATGCGATATAAAGTGCAAGATTTTGTGCGGTTTAACAGGTGCAGAGATTTATTTTGAGTGTAATAAGGACAGATCCTTTAATACGTTTAGCTGAGCACAATAATGGTACTTTTAGGTCATTTAAGGCGCGCACACAACTATACACAACATTTGGACCACTGTACTAAAGGGACCCTACTGCGCTTTTTAAGCACATTGAGAAAACAGTATTGACCAGTCGTGCGGGCTCTTGCATACATGTGAGCCAAATGTTATTGCACTGCTGTGTGCTAGGGTATTTGCAATTTGGTTTCAAATACAGCTGGGAAACATCTGCTCATCTTCCAGCACATAACGTCACTAGGGCAAGGACTACATTGCATGAGGCAGGGATAGCATTTGGTGATTTCGTGGTTGCGGAAGTGTCCTCTGCAGTGCCTTATCTGTTCATTTTAAGTTCAGCAAAGAAATAAAGTGCGTGTATCTGTCTTTAAGACGCCAAAAATAAAGCCAAGCGATGTAGCCGGTGGCCCTAGTGAGGTAATTTGCTGAAAGAAGAGCAAGCAATTCGCAGATGTATTTGAAATGAAACTGGAAGTTCTCCGGTGTGGGGAGGGGGGGGGGGGTTTCTGCAGTGCTAGTATATTTGACTGACAGGTTCACAGGAGCACCCATGAACCGGGATCGTTCCATGCCTGTAGCTTTGCGCTAAGTGCGAGGATACAGGCTAAATTATCTACTCAGCTGCTGCGGCCACTTTTCAGTGGCAGTGAATGAAAAAATGCCCATGTACGTCAGTTTAGGCACATGGTAAAGAAGTCTGGGTTGACCAAACCAATCCAGTATGTCCCCCACTATGGCAGGTTTTGACGTATGAAACCCCCAACTTTAACTTCGTTTTTATGGATCGGCTTAGACTAGTTGGATCAGTCTACTTAGCACAAAAAAGTGTGGACATCATACTATAAGTAAGAAAAAATGCCGGCACACACAAAAGTGAGCGTTGTTCTGCATTTGCGCTCGATTTGTTTCGTCATGTTGCTCTCTGTCTTTAAGGAGATGATAACGTCCAGCGATTTCACATCCGGTTCGAGCGTGCATCACTTCAAATTTGTTTGTCTGGCGCGCCTTGTCTCTCTTCTTCTAGCCAGTGGCCTGCTCTCGCCACCTCCGTCGAGAGCTTTGAAGGCAAGCTGAGGCTGACACCGGCCGAGTCGTTCTTGGCATTGGACAGATGGTAGGCTGTGCGTGTGAATGGGTAGCGAGTCTTCTTTTTTTTTTCTTCTCCTGTACTTTAACACGTAGCGACAGGCAGGCACTCGGGGCATGCTACATTTTCATTTGCTTGGCCTTTCTCATTCTTTTTGTTTGCTTCTAGATCGAGCACACAATTTCTGGCCATTTCTGGCTTTCATTCGATGCATTCTTTTCTTTCCTGCACAGCTGCAGTACAGATGGCATTAGTGCATGAACGAGGCTGTTTTCAAGGTCACTTTTTTAGTATGGGGGGAAAAAAAAAACACGGGATGGGAAGGGACGCCATTGACGCAATGCTCATTGCTTTCCATCTTGTCTTCTTTAGGTGGTAGAAAAGTGGCCACAGGTTGACAACATGTTCTGCTCAAGCATTATTTCTTACAAATTGTTCATAATGGCACGGTGTTACAGCATTACCATTCTTGGAACATTTTTTACTTGTGGGCGACATTTGCTTCTTAAACTATGGTGGAAAATGGGGAGGGAGAAACAACAAAGAAAGTGCAGTGTGCTGCTTGCTGTGCTTGGAATTCAGTGCAGGTATAACAGAAGATGCGGGAACCGCTGCATATTGAAAGGCGGTTCATCATTTGCAGTTTCGTCAGTGTGTAAATATGAGTGGGTGTCACCTACGGTGGACGCCACTCAAAATGTCAGTGCCACTGTGAGAGAGCAATGTTGGTCTCGGTCATGGCTACAATGAATAATACCCTGTTTTCACCAAGGTTATGACAGGTTGCTCCGGCATTCTGTTGCTTAGCGTAGCATCAGCAGACAATATCCATTAGGGCTTAGTGTTGACAAAACTGACAAGTACTAGCTGTGAATGTGCCGTCATACATTGAGATAGCCACAAAATGATCGAAAATTGCCTTTCTTTTTTTTCATGCAACATAAGCGAGGCAAGGACCATACTTCAAAAGCTACAGAAGTGTATCTTGTGTGCTTCTAAGGCCAAAAATAATTACGTGTACATTGTCGGGGAAACAAAAACACAGTCGAGAATGAAAATGACGACATGGTACATACAGGTATGAGATTGGTGAATTAAAAGAATTAAAAGTATACAAGGAGCAACAAAAATGAGATTCTCCAGTAGTATAATACACAAAAGAAGCAGAAAGCCTGTACTGTAGATCTTGCAGAATATTGTTTATTGTCTTTAGTTTGTTAGGGTGAGCATGTCACTATCGTTCTTTTTGTATGTGTTGAAGATGGTTGGCAGTGGGAACTCAACTTTTCAGCATGTCTAGTACAAACAATTTTAAGCTTAGAGCTACTAGAGGTTTCAGAAACTCATTGACTGCAGATGGGGAAAATCTAAAGTAATACAGTATCAGGTATACAAGAGTGGTGGCCAATACAGTAGAACCCCGCTGATACGTTTTTCACGGGACCATGAAATATAAACGTAAGAGCCGGGAAACGTAAGAGCCAAGAAATGGGAAACATTGAAAAAGAGAGAAGTGGTGACCGGCACACAATTTTATTTCAGTGCTAGCGCTTTCAGTGCATGCATCGGCACACTCGGCTAAGATTTCGTCGACAGAGAAAACCTTGGAGGTGACAACGGCGTCATCGATGGAAAGGTAATCATTGTACGCGATTCCATCACCAACAGTTTGCATCGCTGTGCCATAATTTAGATGTCGGAAGCTGGAAACGTAATTGGCGTCGCCCATTGTGCAGCTAATCCTACAGTCAAGCCAAGTCAAGCTACGTGAAAAGTCAATGTTTCCACCGGCAGTGGCCGCTTGCAATGCCGATTCGCGACGTAACATGCGGGAACGTTCCCACATTGCGACGTAACAGCGGGGTTCCTAATGCATTGAATCCTATGGGAGCTATGCCGGACCGGCCAAAAACGATGTAACAGCCGGGAAAACGCAGCAGCCGGGAATGTAACAGCGAGGTTCTGCTGTATTCAGAATGCTACCTTTGTTCAAAATTGGCATTCGTTTGGTTAGTTATTTTCGTAGCGGTGAAGCAGAAAAGTGAATGAGACAAGGGGGGGGCCAATGGCCTCCTCGTGTGCTTGCTGCATTCACAAGAATAATAATTGGGCCCAGTGTTTAGAAGAAAATTGTCAAATAAATCACTTTGTACCATTTAATATACATCGCAGGCAATGCTGCAAAAACCTGAGATGTTTTTCTTTCAATTTGCACATTCGCGACTGTGAAGTAGTGCTTCGTACATTGGAAAATAAATTGGTTTCTACCGTGTAAGTTGATGCAGCATAATGTCTCAAGCTTTTAAGCAGCAAAGTATGACTGGTATCTTTTTCATTGAATGCATTCAAGCTTACCGCTGAGCATCTTTACCACTGAATGACCCGAGTGACATACTACCCATAACAAGCCGGCAAAGCACACCTCTTGTGCTTTCCACAAAAAGTGTATCACATACCATAACAATGAAAGCATAAATAATGTACTATTTGATGTGAGGTACATTAACGAACTGTAACCATAACATGTGAAAAGTATGGTTTTCTACAAATGCACCACAAAGCACACCAGGTGAGAGTACGTCTCACGACGGCACTACTTGCTTATCCTTTACTCTAGTTACCTGCTGTTCTTGAAACGGGCTCCGCATTTTATATTTGTCTCTAACATTTCAACGAACACAACATCTCTGTTTTAGAAGGGACAATACAGTGAGAACAGGGCAGCTATGGTTTAACTGAATGAAACATTTGGGCAACCAATTTCAATTTTGTCCTGCACTCTCTGGCTGTTTTTGTAAAGAAATGTTGCTTACTAAATCATAAAACACATCAGAATTCCCGGTGCTTTGTAGGGTATTGAAGGCTATGCTAGGTTGCATTCATAAAAATTTGAATATTGTCTTGAACAGTTACATAATCATGTATTTTGTTTTTCAGTTTACCAAGGGGGTTTTAGTAGAAAATGAGTTTATATGGGTAGATAAACTGGGACAGTTCGTGTGCGCAAAAATGCGACATTAATTGCAAAACAGTTGTAAGTTGACACTTTCAACATGAGCTTCATGCGAAGAAAACATCGAGCCAAAGATTTTCTAAAACTGCAGCTTAAAAATGTTGGACGTACCGTTGGTCAACACCATACCATCTAAATGCTGGGAGCTTGTTTTTAAGTGTATACTGTTATGACAAGCTTGCAAAAAGCTGTCGGAGCCACTAGTACGTTGCATTAACCAGGCTTCTAGGGAATGATTGACAGAACAGCTGGGAGTGCCTCGTAGCTGGACGCGGCTAGAACTAGCAACAAAATGTGAACCTTTTAGTAGCGTCAGTGGCTGTGAGGAGTGTGCGGCTTGCATTAGGCCGTTGCTCTAACAGGCATTATGGCATCGCGACAGATTTATTTGGTAAGCTTCAATAATATCTTCGAAATTTCTTTTAGTTTACTTAGACTTCTACTCTTTTAAACTAGCCTGATATGTCAGGTTGGGGTTAAGTTACACCTTGAAGCTCTTAATGTAATGCAAATGTCTGGCTTTCGGGCAGTATGCAAGCGGAACCCGCTTCATCTTTAACAGGCATCATGTCTTCAAGACTTTAATAATGTAAGTTTTCATCTGTATGGTGTCAGAAGGCTTGCGTGTTTTTACTTGAAAAAGAGGGAAAAAATGCATCACTCTTACCACCACATTTGCTGACGTCCCTTTTTTTTTTTTCACTGTGGAAGACCCAAGGGACAGTTGGGTGCTTTTCAAATAGTTAACAGGAGCTACTGACCAAATTTTTATCTTCTAATGGATATTTTTATTTGAAACACCATTTAAATACGAGCTAGGTAGTTTAATTTTGTTTATAACGAGATCTTTGTAATGTACCAACGAGCTACACCACTTCCATTTTCGATAGAAGCGAAACTGGTAGAGGCCCGTGTATTGCGTGATGCCAGTGCACTTTAAAGAACTCGGGGTGCCCAAAATTTCCGGATCCACTACAACATGCCTCATAATCAGATTATAGTTTTCACGCATAAAAACCCTGTCAGTTATTATTTATATTGGCCAATTTTTCCTTGTGTGTTTGGGATGGTAGTTAATGTTTACCACGGTCTCCTAGGCCTAGCGGCACTAAAAAAAAGGTCTGCTATGTTTTCACTTCACCATTGAGCTTTTGCCTTGGGCTTCAAATAGCTTTAGTCTCGTTAATGAAGCTGTCCAGCGTTCAGTCCCAACATTCAGTCCTCGCAGCTGCGTCGTGTCCATCAGTTCTGACATGCACAAGTTGATTTGTAGGGCCAGTTTTTTTTTTTTTTTCTCTTGCTCTCTTCTCGGAGCTGTGTTTTGGCTAAATTCATAAAGCCTGGTCTAGATGGATCTTGTTTCCCTTCGTCTGTCTCTCGTGTACATGCAAGTCTGCACAATCATCATGAGTCTTGATGAAAATGTGTGACAGGTGTACAGCTGGCACTTGTAATTGAAGTTTAATTACTCGCTGTCTCAGTTTTGGAGACAGTGCATGAAGTAAAGAAAAGTCAGTGTACCGAGTGTGCAGCAACTCTTATTACGTATGGTGGCTAGCTTTCTGCTAAGAGTGAGTGAAGCGACTAAACGGCATGTGCCATATTGGGCACTGTTAAGAGGAACACAGTATTCTATCCTTGATTATTGTTGAGATATGGTAGGTACACATATAAATTTTTTTGCATATGAGTGTGTGTGTTGGATCGATTACGTAAGCCGACTCTCATTACATTTATTTGCTCACAGGGCTGCAAAGTTGTTGTAGAGAGCAGTGGAGATAGAAAAAGAAAGGCTAAATAAGGAGCACGAATACCTGACATGATTGTGTTGCAATCTGTAATGTTTGTTGACAATGCAGAAGTTAAAATGCTGCCACCCCTCATTCATTTCATAGTAAACTTTGCTCGTACGATGCGGGGTCAAGCCTTTTTTGGATCTTTGTGTGTTTTGGGAAAGCAATAAATGGACTTAAATCTTTCCATAAACAAACGTCAGATGGAGATTGGAGCTACACACTGTGTGAGCAATGCGTGATCGATGCAAGATAACTGACCTGGATGGTGAAAAAAAAAAGCATTCTCAAATTCCCATTAGTGTAACACATTTTGTGGAACGGGCAGAGGCGGAAGATGTGACATCTAGTCACTAGGGTTGGCACGTCAAGCACTTGCTTCACGAGGTAAACACCTTTCAATTAAAAGCAAAGGGATGTTCCAGTCACTACATTTACTACATTGCTGGTTAGGTGTTCTCATTTACAGTGGGCAGTATGCCAGTACCGTTAAAGGGGACAATTATACGTAATAAAATAATGCAAGTTTTCTTGTCACACGCACATGCACATGAAAGCTCTTTGGTGTTCGTTGAAGCACTGCTGTCCGCTACTTATTGCGATTTTCTTTCTTTTTTTTTTTTGGGTCAAGCAGGATGGTGTCTTCAGCACTGTAAGGATGTTGTGTGGCTGAGTGGCACTAAACTTCTTCGTTATTTCCACAGTTCTGCATGTGCATGTAAATACTTCTAGTTACACTATTCTGGAGCTATGAGCAACTGTGTGCTGGTAGTAGTTTTTTCTTCATTCTTTTCTTCATCATTCTTTCTTGTCTAAATACTCAGTACTATAATGTTTCTTTATTTAATGTTTACAGTAAAATAATTCTAGGTGTGAGATCACAGGCTTGATTTCTGGCTAGTGCCTTTTTTTACAATCGTATGGCAATCTAAAGATACTTCTCTGCCTATAGGTGTAAGTAATGATGGCTGTTGCATTGTCTTGTGGCACTTTGGGACATCAAATCATGTCAGATTATAGACATTTTTGTCAACTACTTACCATATAAACTACTTACCATACAAAACTTGGTAAAGTGTTTCTCATAAGCATAGAGAGAACAATCTGGTGGCTTCAGCAAGCACCAATATGTGTCTCCACTCTGTAAAACGTGCTTGTGTGCTTCTAGAAGATGTAGAATGGCTGTACACTGCATCAACATAAAATTTGTTCTGCGAGAGTGAATATATGACGGTGAAACATTTAATACTGAAACCTGGGAAAGGTTGCAGGACGTCATGAACAAACCATGGCCGTGGTAGAGTGATTTGAGTGGTGAATCCTTGCTATGGCAGGCTGGTTGTTCAAATCCGGCTGCTAGACACTCACCGATTAAACAAAGAGCCAGGCATCCCCCAAGTACACTTCCGGTGGTTATGGGATCGTGTAATGCCGGGGAATAAATTCCATGACTCCACACCCTTTGGTGCATCCTACCAATGAACAATATCCCTCAAGGGTGGATGAGGTGTTGGCCCTGTTGTGTGCAGCTGTGTTGATGGAGACTGCATCGTGCAGGTGAATATATATCCGACATCACGAACAATACATCAGTCGCAAGAGAAATAAAGTCCATGTTCTTGACAAAAAGAGTTTTACAGCATTGGAAGTGAGGAAGGATGCTTAAATAGTTTATGTAAGTGGAAGCCATTCCCACAACCTCCACAACCATTAAATCTGTTAACAGTGGCTTCACCCCTGGTTGTCTGTCTGTCTGTGTGCACATGACCGTCTGTGGGAGTTAATGACCTCTGCCTATGGCTGAGTAGGTGAATTCACCATCAGGCATCACGTATGTGGACTTGCTTTATATCCCAAGACACCAAGGCTGCCAAAGCTGGGACCATCAATGAGCAAAAAGGATGAGGGCAGTTGAGGAGGTTTTTAAATTTTTTTTTTAATGCCGTATGAAGGAAACTGAGAAAGGCTCCATGGAGAAGTTACGTCTTGCCTTAGTGCAAGAACAAAAACAATAAGGAAGGCGGTGGGGGGAGAGGGTGTCTGAGCTTGTCCTTTCTGCTGTCCTTGTGTCAGTGCTTTTTTTTTTTTTTGTCTACATTCTATACTATCTACAAAATCCTTTCTGGTGGCTCCATTGGGCGTTGATGCGAGCATGCATTGTGCTGTCCCTCTGTTCTTCCACCAGGAGGGGGTGGGGCCTGCGATAGTGGCCAGTGCCTCGCTGCTGGCCAATGGGGGCGCTGCAGCGGCAGAAGCAGGAGGCGGTGCGGCTGCACCGGGCGCAGACGAAGTGGACACACTACTGGCTCACACACCCGACCTCCACCGGACCAGGGCAGCTCTGGAGCACATCAGCCACAAGATTGCACGGACTAGGGAGCTTATTAAAGCCGAGCAGACGACTCGCGACGGTGAGGGACCTGGTCACCTATCCGTTTTGGGCGGTTTGGATTTGTATGTGACCGCTTCGTGAAGAACCTGGAGTGCAGGAAAGACAGGAGACTGGGAAAATAGCGTACATCACGAGTGCCAAGCAGTCACGAAGAGAAGATGCAGAGATCACAAATGCTTTGCAGCGTTTGTGGTGTTTGTGTCTCTCTTTTGTCTCAGGGGAACAGTTATAATACATGAAACCTTTTTCATCTGTTGTCTTTTCTGTACTCAACTAGCAACATCAACTAGCTTCTTGTGCATACTGTTGTCTGCAACTTTCGCTTTGTGTTGTGGCTCACCACTGCACGTTGCATCATGTGCCCTTGGAGGAGCACAAGATAATTTGGTGGGTGTACATTGGTGCAAGTTCCCTGGAGATTGGTCTGCGCTATATGTGAAAATCAGGAACGGGCACAATGTTTCTCCGCTCTGCACTGCATAGAGGTCGGCACAATAAGGCTCGCTGATTGTCTAACATGGCACAGAAAAAGCTGTTTGTGGTGAAGCCATTTACATGTGAATTTGCACTCATTCATTCATGCAGACATTCATGCAGACATTCACACACATATGCAAATCGACAGCAGACCGCACAGAGACTAAGGAAGTACGCTTGAGAACGGTCCCCCACGCGTGTACTGCACTGTGCTTGTGTGTGCTTAAGGGGAAAGGGGTTGGAGTGTGCTTGAGTATTGTGGTTTTGAGAAATAAGCTTGAAGTTTAAAACTTTTGATTTAAGTGGCTAAGCATGCGGTTGTAGCTTGAGGACTAGTTGCTTGTCTGTGCAGACAATGTGAACGAGTACCTGAAGCTGGCGGCCAACGCGGACCGCCAGCAGATGCAGCGCATCAAGAGTGTCTTTGAGAAGAAGAACCAGAAATGTGCCCAGTCTATCTCCCAGCTACAACGGAAGTTGGAGGGATACATCAGGCGCAAGCGGGAGCTGGAGACTCACGGTGCCACAGCATCTTCGTCCTGGCAGCCGCGGGACGTCCTGCAGAATGTAGGGCAAGGCATTAGGTGAGGCGGACCACACTGTAATTGTTGTGGTTCTTCACAAGCACTGCTTGTTTTCTTTTGTGATGTCGCAGGGGTTGTACAGCCATAGCTTTTGCGTGTGTCGGCAAAAATGTATGCAGGACGTGCATTGTCTTCCTTTCTGGTACTTCGTGAGTTTGCTGTGTTAGGAACGCTTATACGGGTTGAAACATATCTGCGAAGAAATTATGCAGTATTGCGGGGTGAGCAGTGGGCCAATTGGTGGTGAGACATGAGAATGTAATGCTGCAAGCGTTATTTTTATTCTTGAAGCCATTTGCTGTAAGCAGTACCTTTCTATGTTTTAGCAGAGACGTAAAGAAACAAAGACAGTCTCCTACACTTCATGTTTGTCTATAGTGTCTTAGGTCCTTATGCACGAAGTCGAAGAGAGGCACGGGATTACTTCGTTGTATCTATTATTTTGTAATGATCATTATTGCCCTTAACTGCAATATTTGCCATTTGGGTGATAGAATTTTAATATGCAAATAAAAAGACGGTGCTGTGGCTCGCGGTAATGATATAAGAGTTGAACATGCAATGAAGTTTTGTAAAGGCAGTAAAAAAAAAAAAAAAACACTCAGCAGTACCGTGTGAATCGTGCACCAGTGCAACAGGCCACGTTCTGTCACAATGCGATTGCCATTCACTTCCATTTAGCGTGCAGCTCGTTCACTTTAGTGTGAAACTGGCAAAACGGTGACGCTATCGAACAGCCAACACCGGAAATACGGAAATACGCCCGTAGAGGATGCAAGCAGCTCACGGTGGGCTATCCAGCACTCTGCCTTTGCCTGTACAGCTCACGTGATGTGTAGGACAACAAACATTGCCGTGCCGGCTTGGCTTGGTCGGCTTGGCTTGGTCGGCTTGCGGTCGTCAAGGTCGCTACATCGCCTATGCACTCTCGGCCAAAGTATCTATAAACAATGCTATCGGGGGGCCATGCCCAACACTTCAGCCTTCGGCATTTGGTAGCATTCGCAGGCGGTCGTTACGAGGGAAGTCGATGCACTCATCATTTTTCACCACCGCACGCAAGCAACTGTGCACCATTTCATTAGTCTCTATTTTTACGGTCGGCCCTCCCAGTGCGCAGTTCGCATGGCCTCCGAGATTGCATCGTGGCAATCTCCGAAGCCATGCTATGACATTAGCAGTTGTGAGAAAAAAGAAGAAAAAGAAAGCGGGGATGATGGGTGATAACCGCAATAGGGTGCAAGAAGGCAGCAGTACATATTGATGTGTGCCACTGCTTGCACGCGGCTATGCGCTGCAGCAGTTTCATCAAGGTGGAGGATTTTTTAATCACCACGCCGAACAGCTGTGGAACACAGCAGGAAGAATTTTGTTGGTGCAAATGCGCGCCGATTTTCGGTTTGGGAGACTATTTTCATCCGTTATATCCATCAGAAGATCAATTTTACTTCTTTAAAATGAGGGAATTTTATTTATTTCATAATACCCATTGTTTCGTTGCACTGTGTTACTTCATAACAAGGTTTGAGGGTACAGTAGAACCTCGTTATAACAAAACTGGATATAACGAACTATCGGATATAATGAAGCAAGTCGCAATTCCCCTTGAAATTCCTATAGATGAAATTGATATTGGTTATAACGAACTAATGGTTATAACGAAGTAATTACCACTCCCCGTCAACTTCGTTATAAGGAGGTTTTACTGTATATGCTTTCAGTGCAGCATTGCATCATGGAGCAGCAGCAATGAAGAAAAGAGCATAGTAGCAGCTGCTCACTGCTAGAGCAGCGCAGCAAAACAAATCTGGCTCTCTCTGTCAACTGTGCGACAGTGCGTGGTGGCAGTACCAAGGAGTATTTTGAAATTCTGGCAGGGAACATGGCCCTGCGACATTTCTCAATGCATGTGCACAGTTGTGCAGTGGTGTGCTACTGAGTGAAAACCAGCTTGGGTTTATTGAAACATGTTAGCTGTTGCTCCATGGAGCCGACTGGCCCTTTAAACGTGTGCACTGCATTGCCTGCTGCACCATACCTGTCAACATTTCTGTAGTTACGGTAAAATATATTAAGTTGGGAATGTGTGATGATCTTGCGGGTTTTACCTAAATTGTTATAGAATCCACGATAAAAAATTTTCATTTCCTGACAAAGCTGCATTGCCTCTTTACCACAGTAGACTGTTATGCAGTAAGGTATAATAAGAGAAGGGCCATCAGCATTCATGAGACTGCACGCTTTGTCCCGTAATTACATGCACATGTGGTATAACTACAACTGATCGCGTTTTAAGAAGAGGCTCGTACTATATTTTAACTCTTGAAATTGTAGAGCTCCTTCACATCGCTATAACTAATGGCCACCACATCAATTTTCAAGGGATACCTTCACAATGTGGCGCGATAGGTAATGAACTGGCAGATGCTGAAGTTAAGACAGCTATAGAAAATGCACATACCTAAGCATTGAGTTTTCATGAACAGATGCCAACGCTCTGCTTCATCAAGTAATACGCATCTACACACTTGAGCACCGGATCAAACCAGATAAGACAAGCGCTTGCACAAATGGGACCCGGAAGTGAGATTCCGCATGCCTCATAAACTGAAGCGAAAGCTATTGAGTATGATTCGCAGGATTCATCTTGGTGTTGTGTTCACGAGACATTATAGACACCTCATTGGCAGCAGTGACACTGGTTGCAACTGTGAGCACTGTGAAGTGCCAGAAACACTCGAACACATATTTTGCACATGCTTAGCGTACTGGCAGGAATGACAGCCCCTGATTTCATCAGATGCAAGATTTGACAAAAGACCACTGACCGACGAGTTTGTGTTAGGCCCTTGGCCTGACATCCACGGTGCATCCGTGGTCACTGGAGCCTTCCTTCGTGCCAGTGGACTTGATGGACGACTCAGAGTGGCCCCGCCAGGTCACATGACCCTGTACATATGCACCTTCTTATCTCATGATCATCATTAATCACTCTTTTAATTCCCCTTTGTCCTTCCCCCGCGTAGAGTAGAAGGCCAGAGCAAATTACAGCTCAGGCCGACCTTCCTGCCTTTCTGTAAATAAACATCTCTCTCTATATCTCTCATACCTAAAGAGTTTACTGGTAATCATTCAGAGCTGTTTATTGTGTTGATACTGCGCTTAAAAACATTGAATGAAAATGAACACAAGCAAATTTTAGTAAACAGAGGTTTGGCTAGGCTACTACACTTGCTTTTCAAAATGTGTTGAACTGTGCTGCCATAGTGATCTGCTGCAATGAGTGGAAGTATAGTTTCTTTTCGATTAAGTTTTATTGTTTGACTAGAGTTACAGTCATTGCACCAATTTTTCTTTTTTTCCCATCATGGTTACGTTGTGTAGTGACTCTGCTTGTTTGTTGAGTGAGGGATGTGGACGATGTAGTCTGTATAAATGCTCAACGTATGTCCTTAACTTGTGAAGTGCTTTATTTCCCAGCCTATGGATGAACTTTTTTTTTTTGTCTTTTCTCTTGCATGGCTTGCCAGTGGAGTGGTTGGCAACATCAAGGGTGGACTTTCCGGTTTGGCGTCCGTAGCGCATTCCTCGACCGAGTAAGGGCTGCTCTCTTACTTTCATCAACTGTTTCAATGGTTTATTGAACCAAAACTGATTTCTACAGAAATCCACAACATGGGGGGTTAGAGTAACGACAGGTACTAAAGCTGCGATGCTCATAAATGTAGCAGTACCATGTGGGGAAGTTCTTGGCACCTACCCGTCACTTTGCTAAGTCTGTAGCAAGTTTTTCTTTCTGTTGATCCACTTGTATTTATTGACTTCCAGCTGATTTATCGATTATTTATGCATATACACTTGATTCACATGTGTATCAACATGGCATGCTGAACTAAAGAGTGTTGGTTTTCTTTTGTGTACATTTTGCAATGGCTCAGTGTATACAGCATTCAGGTGTCACGCACAAAGCCACATGTTTCATTCTAGGCCCCTGCGGGCATATCTTAAAAGAGGGCCAGAACAGCCCTTCAAAATCGGAGATCAATATGAGTTCAATGTAGGAGCTTATTACCTCATAGATATGTTATGGCAAAAGACCTTCAAAATGTAATCAGTCAAGTATTAGCAGAGCTAAGCAGGACTCAATCGTTGTCACTTCTTTCATCTTAACAAACGTGCTGACAAGGGATAGAGAAGCTGTTCCAAGTTACACCAATACATGTCATGCCCTTGAGCATTTTCTCTTCTTTCTTTCTTCTTTGACTGTCTTTGCACACTTTTGGTGTCAGGACGCCAAATGCTTATGGCATGTGTATGCGGCAGCAGAGGCAAGTACACAGCGTATAAGCTGTCACTGGTGTGCGAAAGCATAAGCGCCACACAAGCTTCGTAAGGTTTGAGTCCACTTAACCGCATTCAGAACTGTTCGAAACAATGCACAATAGCCTCAGTGCCGATGGAGCTGTGCAGCCTTAGCTTCACTCAAACGTACAACCGGCCGAGTTAAGCAGATGACAATTGTGTTCTCTCAGAAGCACGTCATTCATATCAAAGCTTAATAAACAATGTTTTAGGCAGTTTATTTAACGTAAGATAACTGTTATACACTGTGACAACAGTAAGGAGTGCATCTATTTTAAACACTGCTCTTGATTTATGTCAGCTGTCGGCCAACAGCAGAGATGCGCTGCATGAGGAAATACAGCAGAGACCATTTATAACGTAACTGCTTATAGTGCAGGACCGGCTGTAGTGCGGTTTTTTCTTACCCCCGTTTACCCTCCCATAGAACTTAATGTATAGGCATACCGCTTATTGTGCAGCTGGGTGAGATGAAAGACCGGTTATAATGCGGCTGCCAGGGGAAATCAGTGGACAATTGACGTAGCCAGCAGGCTTCACAATGGAAGTGCACTGCCCGAGAAAAGCGCAAGTAATCGCCATGGAGGAGGAAAAAGCGCGGAACGAATGAACAAGGAGCAGAGGGAAGAAAAAAAGAAACGCCGCCGCAGCAGCAGTGGGTCGCGGGCGCGCCCTGTGAGGATAGCATTGCCAAGGCGATGGAGAACGCTGCAATGGCCGTATTAGCTCCTAATGCATGGAACGCGCGCCCGCGATCGCATGATGTCTGCATTACCGGTGTTTGTCACCAGTTTTCTTTTTTTTTAATCATTTCACGCGCACTGCCCTTGAATCACCCCGCGAGCGCGATTTCTTGTGCACCTGACCCCTGTGTTGTCAAGGGCAAGCTACCTGTGCGGCGCGCCGCCCGCGACCCCACAAACTAGGCCTAACGAGCGCTACCTTTTTGGTGCTGGCTGCAGATAGGGTGCCGCGGGCGACTGTCTTTCATGGCAACTGCGTTTAAAACGCGGACGAATCACTTCGACAACGGAAGCGAAGGCATGGATGGCAGGTGCACCACTCGAATGGCGGTTCGCGGTCGCTACGTTTTTGCCATCACGCACGCATCAGAGAAAACAAAGGATAGCGCGTGCAGTAATCGGTTCCTGTTCCTGTGCAGTCCGGTTCCGCAGGAAGTCCGCATAAACGGCGATGTCGCTATAGCGCCTTTCCTTTTCTTTTTTCTTTTTTGCACAGCGCGGCCCCGGACTTAAATCTTTGAAATATCCATTTTTTTTTTTTAAGTGGCTGAAAGCAGCCTGGTCGTTCACTTCGAATGTCTAACACGCGCCGCTACCTGCACGACAGTTGTTACTCACATGTAGACTTTGCAAAATGATGTTTTGGTTATAGTGCGGTACCGCTTGTAGTGCGGGTATTCGCGATTCCGGCGACTTACATTATAAGCGGTCTATGCTGTAGAGCAGCTTCAAAAAGAGTGAGGTCTAGCCTCAGTTTGAAGGGAGCGCTCTCGAGAAAGTGGCATTGTCGTGCTCCACTTGTGCGCTCTGACTGCTGCGCATGGCTACAAAACGTGTCCATTCTTTTGCGAAGCCCAAGGACCACTCTGTGGCTCAGGACCACTCTAAGGGCTGATTGCAAAAGAAGAAAACAAACAAATAAAAGCAAGCAAACAAATAAGGCACTGTCAGAACATTAAAGGGACTTCAGTAAATCTGTATTGGTACGGAGCACCATGATGCACTGCCCTCCTTAACTTCGATAACCGGCTAACAAATTATTTGTTCTATCACTAAAATTTTGGCAAGGGCTTGCGCAGCGCAGCTTCTTTGGCCTTTGAGCTGGTTGTTACGCTCAGATTGAGCTACATCTCAAGCAAATCTTTTATAGTCTAGCCATTGTTGGCACAGTCGGCATTATGGTTGTTACTTCAAAACTGCCAGAAAAATGGAACCCCTAGCATCTTTGAAAAAAGGACCTTGTTATTGGTGTTGGGATTCGAACTCACTGGGCGGAGGCAAGTGTTTTAACCACGAGACTGCACAGTCACGTTTGAAAGAAGTGAACATATCTGAACCGTATGAATGCTTTGTAATTTCTGCCACAATGCTTATGACTTGAAAGCCCAGCCACAGTAGTCTAGTGGCTACGGCTCTTGACTGCTGATCCGAAAGTCGCAGGATCGGATCCCAGCCACAGCAGCTGCATTTCAATGGAGGCGAAACGTTGAGGCCCATGTACTGTGTGAGGTCGATGCATGTTTATAGAAGTGCAGGTGGTCGAATTTTTCGGAGCGCTCCACGATGGCATCTGTTATAACCGTATCGTGGTTTTGAGGTGTAAGACGTCAGAAATTATTATTGTCATGACTTTGCAAGTGCAACGCAGAAACCGCACGGAGAAGGAAAAGGTGGAGTGAAAAGAAAAGAGTGTGTATTGCCTAATTTGTTCCTCATACCTGCATTTGATCTGCAGGTATGAGCCACTCGTAGAAAGAACAAAATCACGTGCGGCTCATGTTCACTTTGAATATGCGTGCGGGTACTAGCCACACATCATTTGAATTGAGGTAGTGTCTCTCCAGTCGACGAAAACGTGTGGAACTGTGAAAGTGGAAGGAGACGTAGCAGATCGGGTGTGTTCATTACAAACTTCACTTTGTGACGGGAAGGGCGCTTGATCTATTTTTTTTTCTCGCATGCACACTGCAAAATGTACCTTGGTATCTCTGTTGTCTTGCGTGTTTCTTTATTGCTTTGCTTTTTACTGGGGATAAAATAATAAATTTTTTTTCAGGAACAAAGCACTGCTCATACAGTTGTTGTTATGTGGTGTTTAACGTCCCAAAACCAGTTCTGATTATGAGAGACGCCACGCAGAAACCGCTCATACAGTTATGTTTATTAAACAGTGAGATTGCCGTTGCTAACTGCAATTTCACTGCTGGCAACACCATGCTGGGGTGTTCGAGCTATCAACGAGTATACAACCGGGCCATCATGTCCGAATGCCACATGCGGTGACAGAGGAGAACCTTAGGCGTCACGCTCTGACAATGGCAATTAAGAAGATGTTAATGATATAAACAAACAGGCTCAATCTGAGGCTGAATGACATATAAATAAAAAACAATAGTAATTGATACAAGGCGAACACAGTACGCAAAGGACTGTGCAGGGGGAGAACCATCTAACCCTCAGCCAGTGCATCTGTGACCGTGTGCCCCAAGAAAAGTAGAATCGAAGGAAATAGACATGCAGTAAGAGATGGGTGTTGATTGCAGGCCAGCGACCTCATCGGCCTGAGCATCACAAAAGTATGTATGCACCATTTGGGTCCCAGTGAGGTCTCCTTGAGGAACTTTAGACTCGCAAACTGTGGGGCCTTCTTCCTGCCAAGACTACCTGTTGTCCAATCACAAACTACTTAAAACCCATGTGGGCGAAGTAGGCAGCCGTCGACAGTTGGACAGCCACTCCGTCCATCCGGGAGACAGGGACATGAGGACATTCCTACTAAAACGACGTCGCGCAGCGTGCGTGCTGTTCGGATCCCCACAAGTGACGGACTAAACGAGTTCAGACTAACTATTCTGTGATAGCACTACTCTCATTAATCTTGTGATCGTTGGTTCATTGCTAGAACAAAAGTCAAGGTAAATGTCTAGTTTTCACAATTTGTGCTGCAACCCCTCAGTGCCTTAATGTCGACATCACGTCGCAGATTTAATTGTTTTCTGTTGTACTTTAGCCACCTTGACTGAGTAAAATCATGTGAAACTTGCCGCATTGTCTCTAGCTCTTTAGAATTCAATGTAGTTGTATTTCATGTACAGTGGAACCCCGCTGTTACGTTCCTCACTGCTGCGTTTTCCCGGCTGTTACGTTGTTTTTCATGGGTCCCGGCATAGCTCCCATAGGGTCCCATGTATTGCAAACCCCGCTGTTACGTCGCAACTGTGGGCGTGTTCCCGCATGATACGTCGCAACCTGGCACGCCGTATCCGCCTGGGCATCGCTATTTTGATTTTACTTTTGACAGTCTTGGTCACGCTTGCAGGAATCGCCACCCGCTGATGGCTGCCGAGATAGCGCCAGCACTATCTCGGCAGCCATGCAATCACTCGGCAGCAGAGCGACACTCCCCACCCCCCCTCCCGCTTTTGCGTCTTTTCATGCACGTGAAAGACGGGCGGTGCGTTTCCTTCCCGCTTCGACGGCAGGCGATCTGATAGGGGTGATGTTATCGCTTCCGAGCGAGGAAGATGTGCCGGGCGCGTTTGACCTCTGCTTCAGCCGTTTTCGTCGCCCCCACTCGAGTGCTTTTATTCTAGCGACCGCACTTTGGGCACTGGGGGCTTCTGGAGAAAAGAATCGGAAAAAGGAACATCGCACTCGCAGCCCCTTTTACGTATGACTGTGCTCGCCCGCGAAGCGAGGGGCGCGGCCGCGCGGCAGTCCAAAGTCTGTCCATGCGCTCGCCGGCGAGCTGGTTCGGGCCGGACGGCGAGCGCAAAATATACGAGAAAAAAAATTTTTTTTTTGTATTGCTGGCTACATGTCAGGGGTGCGCAAATTATGCGAGGGCCAAATTATGCGGGTAAATACGGTTAACAAGCACTGAAGACGGAACGCAAAGGCGCTCGAGCGATCGCGGACCCGACGCGACCAGCCACGCGCGGGGTGCCGGTACAGGATGCAGTGAACGCAGTGACGGGGCGACTTGCCTCCAAAATTGGCGCGTCACGCTGGAACTAAACCTCAATGATCACAGTTTTGATTGCGATCTCTGAGGCGATACTTTCTCTCATTGGGGCGCCGAAGGCTATAATGGCGGCCCATTCACTGCGCTCGACAGCCTCGAACGGAGTCCGAATTATCGAATTTAGAGCTAGAAACCGTCCGAAATATCAGCCGGTTTTATCACAATAAGCCTATGTTGGCACTAGCGGTACTGTGCGGCTGTCCGGATTATCGGTCGGCGACCTAGATGACACCTTGCTGAAATAAATTGTTTGAAATCAAAGCGGCCCGCCCTGTTCTCATTCATGTTGGGAGCTTTCCTCACTCTTGCGTTTTCCTGGCTGTTACGTTTTTTTCCCCCCTGTCCGCTGAAAAACGTATGAACGGGGTTCCACTGTATAAAAATTCAAATAGGCTCTAGTAAATGTAGTCAAAATCTGTGACGCCATAGCTACTAGCTTGCGCACGAACTTCAAGGTGCTGTCACTACCTTATTTTTGGCTTACAACTGTGGTCTTGAAATAAGTGTGGTTTGTAGCCTTTCCATACTGTGGAAGGATAATTTAATTTTCTACACAACAGAAGTTGTTATTCATTTTAGGTTTTCGTTAATGTGAATTGTTAAAAGGAGGTTGCACATTAGCCATTTATTCATAGTGGCTGGCTAACACGTCGTGGTGGTTGTTACTCACTGGCTGCAGCAACAAGTATGCGTCAGACGAGGACAGCTCAAGCCTGACGTCAGAGTCAAGCCAGATGGCGTCCATGTCGCACCACCCGGGGGCTGTCGGTGGCGGCAGCATGGGGTCCGGAGCAGCCACGGCCAGCCCTCGGCACCCGCCTCTGGCTCCTCCCCAGGACCAACCTCCGTTGATTGTGGGCGTGGCCAGCCCATCTGTGGCCCCTCCCCCTCTCGCCTCCACGATCGGCCAGAATCTGGTGCCGGAAGCCGAGCTCGAGCCCTTGCTTGCCGAGCTTGCTGAGAGACGGGAGGAATGCCAACGCCTGGCAGAGGAAATTGAGGCTCTCAAGGTGCGTTCATCTTTGCTAGTGCTTTTAGTGAAAGGTTTTGTATTGGCTACGGTATGTGCGTGAACGCAAGCACAGGCGCACCTTAGATTTGCATTCCTGTTTTCCCTCATGAATGGGCCTTCTTGGATAACCTTTTACGAGGAATTTCACTTTGCTATAGAGTGGAAGCTCAGTGCGCATGATTTGGGAGGAATTCATGAAGAGAGCCCTACGGGTTTGAATACCTTTCAGCTAGTTAACCTTCAAGCAGATAGCAGTGAGTACAGCTCTACAATATTTTAATAACCTCATTGGGGCATCAATGAAATGGCATATTGTTCATTGGAACATCATGGAACCGGTTCACCCAGTTGTGGAAGCCAAGGTCATGAGCATGTGGTTCAGCTCTGTGCCACCAGGTGCTTCAACAGTCCTGGTTGCTGGCCAAAACTTTTTTTTTCTCCTGTGTGCGGTAATCTGCAAACACCTAGTTGTATGCAGACAAATGAAGGCTCCTTTGATGGTGATCACCCATAAGCATTGTTACGAAAATTGCAGTGCTGTCTTTGGTGGAAATTACGGCCACTAGTAAGCAGATCCTGCTGTTGATCAAATACTGTCAAACCTTGTCATAAAGAATCCAATGTTGCATGAAAATAGCTTTGTTATATTCAATAATTTGTTGTAAATATATCTTCGTGATGCTGTTTTAATGGCACTGCTATTTTTCATTTAATTTGTTTAACCATTGCTATAACCATTAATTCGTTATATCCAAACTTGTTATATTGAGGTTCAGCTGTATGAAGGGCATACTGCACCGATACGCTGAAGTGTGCCCACTGCTTGCCTTGTGCAGTCACGTGTCATGGCTTGTCAAAGGTGGTTGTCACTATGCTTGTGCTGGTTTCAAAGTTCATTGTGACGAACAGGCAATTTTTCTGCAAGTTCTTTTGAACTTGTGCGACAGAATTGAGTACCGTAAAGTCCCAAGCAAACGCAGCCCCCTTGGGTGAGAGATTATTCGGCATTCTTATAGGTGGAGCCCTTGCTCAGTCGTAAAGCAAAGTTCAGTGGCAGAGGAATTGCCCGAGAGAAAAATGAGTGCAGAGCAGTTCTCTTCTTTGTTATCTGTGGAATAAGTGAATTTACTGCTTTTGTTCGATGTCATGGCACTCAAAGCCATCAAACGAGTTCTAGGAGTTGGACGCAGAGGTTGCGGGCCCACGAGACCAACCATCTCCGAGCATAAGATTCATACTAGGAAGCAGTGTAGCTTACGTCGGTCTATCCGATTACGGTAATTTAGAACTATATTCTAGCTTACTGTAGTTCAGTGAATGTGGCAGCTCACAAAGCCTGTCACCTCCTAGCAAGAGTCATGGCTGGCTGCGTGGAAGAGAAGTACACAGCTGCGGTCCCACAATTATCAGGCCTCAGCAAAAGTGCAGCTAAACAACAAATTTCTTTTCCTTACTTAATCGTATCGTTTCTTGTAATTTATTTTGGAACTTCTTAAAAAATCTTCAGAATATGTCGCAGTTTCACCGAAAGGGCGAAGCAGTGAATGCGATAAGAAGAAATTCTAATGTTATGCGAAGTGAGGCTGGCAGCTAACTCTTTTGAATACCATCTCACGTAACTCTACAGATCGCTGGTGTCAGTGGATACGGCTGCTCCAGGGACACTTGTCGCAGTCTCTTCGTGTTGAGAGCGCAGCCAGTAGAAGGGTTTATGAGCTGGCCACTGGTGGCTGCCGAGATAGCGCGACCGCGCCAAGTCCACAGTTGCTGCTCGAATGACAACACCCCCCTCCTTCTCTTCTCATGCACGTCAAAGACAAGCGGGGCGTTTCCTCTGTGTTTCGACGGCAGGCATCCCGATTGGGGTGATGTTATTGCATGTGCCCACCGAGCGACGAAGATGGGCCGGGCTCATTTGATCTCTGCTTCAGCCGTATTCATCGCCCCCGCTCACATGCTTTTACTCGCGGTTAGGATGTACAGTGCACGGGGTGGGTATTAATAATTCGGACTTTATACGGGACATGACGGCGACAGCGACGGCAAAAACCTGTTGACACTGTCCGTTTAATTGCATGTCACAATACACACTTGCCAAGCAACTTGGCATTGATTCGCACTGGGTTATGAAAGGAAAGGGGGCACTTGTTTGGTAATTAGCGCAGTTTCAAATCTTTCAAAAAGGAGGGGCTGCTTGCAAAGGAGGAGGGGGAGTTGAGGAAGGTTGGTGGTGGAGGGGTTCTTGCTTGCGTTTTTATGGTGTGTTGTGAGGGGCTTGAGTGTTGTAGGTTTTAGTTGCGGCCAGGCTGCTGTGTATCTTCTGTGTTGTAAGGGTAAGGGATCGGTAAGGACCACACTTTTTTATACAGTTTTGACAACGTGTGGCTCTTACATGAGACTTAGCCATGGTCTGGTTTTCCTGACTCCGAGTACGAAGCACACCTAAGCCTGCCATATTTGGTTGCGAATGCGTGTCACCATTAAAGGGAATTCTATCCCTTTCATAACTACTCTATTTGTTCCTGCATGCGTGCTGTATAATTCGCTGCCCACCTTCGCTCCCTCTGCCACTATTGCTTACATGCAGCTTGCCAGTGGATTCATAGATTACATCTTTTGTGCCACCGATTTTACTGTAGGTCTAATAGCCCTGTTATCGTAAAGCTCTAAACATTCACGTGGACTTTTTTGTTAGGATACTTAATTGGCATACATCAGTTCGGAATGTGTCTTGGATTTTTGTTCTCAATTGGATTCTTCCTGAATTCACAGGCTGCCAAGATCAGAGTGCCCCCTTAACGGGTCTGTGTGGTACATAAATAGTTCGCGGTTTCTTCGTCGAGCCCATGCAGATGTGCGCATTGGCTTTCTGTTGGCTCCCTCTGCCAAAGTGTGCTTTCATCTCCTCTCTCTCTCCTTCTCCCCCTCTTGTTCCCTTTCTCCTTCCCTTTGCCCCGCAGGTGTTCATTTTCGGCTCTGCCTGCAAGCTGGAAACTTCGGTATCTCTCTCCGTGCCTGTCTCTCTCTCTCTGTGTTGTTCTTTTTGCCTTTTCCTTTCTGCGCGCACATAAAGAATTTCCTTTATGTCACTTTTTGTTTGTCGATTTCTGACAGCTGTTTTCAGAACAACACCAGACAGTTGCCTTTCGAATAATTTATAAGCTGTTTTTCTTTTAGTGTGTTGTGTTTGACTCATTAATTAGCATGCAGTAGATAGGAAGCATGGTTTAGGTGCATGTGTTTTCGTAGTGCACAAAGAAAGTGTGAGATGCTGTTTGTGTGAAACATGACACTCACTTTTTGTCCAAGTGGTGACGCAAGACCTGCGTAAGGCCTTGCGTCTTGCCCCTTGTGGTTTCTACTTTGGTTGTGCATGCGAATTTGAATGAGAAAATTTTTACAGCAGGGGGGGGTGACATAGCCCTAGTGAACAGAATGTTTACTGCACAGGTCGGTAACTGGATGGCAAGATGTCTTTTCTTATTTTTTTTTTAATTTCTTGCCTGTAGAATTGCTCTAGTCAGCTTAGGAAATACAAGTACAAGGGGGAAAAAATGCCTACCACAGTTTGAATTTCAGGGGGTCGCGTCTCCTCACACACCGTCAGTCACACCGTGCTGGCAGTGGAACGATTTTCAAATGTCCGTGTAGAAGTAGTTGGCGGCACTCCATGGTCAAAGCTACCATCTCTTTTGTGTTTTGTAGTTGTAATGGTCCTTTTGTTACCTACGTGCCTACAAGGCATGCAAAGAAAAAGTACGCAAGAGGAGTGTAAAATCAAAGCATATTCACTTTTTTTCATGAGGCCCCATCACAGGCCGGCACTTGGTGCCAGCATTTCTGCCACAAATAATACTGGCACACACCACTATGTGTTGCTGCGGTTGGTAGCAATGCAGTGATTTTCTTTTTGCCTGATTAAAATATTTCATCTGCTAATATCGGTGGCTTGGCGTTAGCTAAAAGTATCTCCAGTCATCATTTCTTGCAACCTTCAAATAAGAAAAGGTCCTTAAACAGAATGCTCTGCTTTAATAGCCCTTGCCATTGCAGTGTTTATTAGTACAGTAGATTCGTAGAATCCATCAGGGATGTGTCAAAGTTAGTGTAGCTTCATTTTTATTTTTAGTGCGCCCTCTACAGTACGAGTAGCGGTTAGTTAGATGCACGTTAGGTATTCCCGGTTCTCTGACCACTGTGCACGTGATATTGACTGTGCTCTTTCACCGTCACATTGCAGAACCAGCTGCACCACGAGTGTTCCTACTTCAGCCAAGCCTTGCAAGAGGAGCGGTACAGGTACGAGGTGAGTCCATCCCCTTGCTTGCTTTCACCATTCTTTATTGTAGTGTCTACAGATCTGTCATTTATTATTTTTCTTCATCCGTGTTCTATTTCTTGCACCATTTCTTTTTTAATGAATACTCATGAACAAGCCCAGCTAAACTTGTGTCGTTTATTACTTTCATTAACTGGTCGCATTGCCTTGCACTCATTTCTGCTGATGCACATCATCGCACTCCTTGATGTGCAGCATTAGCGAAGAAAATGAATTCCTGGCTTCCCAGTACAGTTGATGCTCATTACAATGGACCCTTAAAATTGGTCAAAAAGTGTTCATTTTATCCGAAGTCCGTAATATGCCGAGGGGGTCGGGGGGGCTCATTTGTTCCATCAGTGTTGCTGTCTTTACGTTTTCACGTGGATCACAAGAGTGCGACACTCAGCACATATCACGAGAATGCAACTCAAGTCGTGCAAAATACTGAAGTTCGTGAAGGCATCTTTGCCTCTTGTCATGACTATCAGGACGCCCGAAGAAAAAAGGACATAGAAAAATGAAGAAGTGGAAATAGGGAAGTGTGTTGATGACGAGGAGGATGAACAAGAAGAAGAGAGGAATAAGAACAAGGGGCGTAGGGATGAAGAGAAGGAAGATGTGAGGTAAAAAAAAAAAGTGTAAAAATGAGAATAGGGTAGGAAGGAAGAAGAGTTGGAAAGTATTCATGAGAGAAGCAACATGGTTCAACGTAGAAGAGACAACACGGATAGCGGAGAAGGAGAGTTGTCGGAAGATCGAAGAGAGTTGGGACGTGGGTAGTTGCAGGCAAGCTGGAGCTGGAGATGGGGTCCTGCTCAAGCCTGGCAGCGTCCGGCCTGGTGGACGTGTTCCGGCTAGCGTAGCAACGTCCTGTAAGCAGCGCAGGCAGCATCCGGGGTGTCCCCAGTGTGTAGCGGACGACAGTGGTATTATAAAGATGTAGCAGGTGAGCTGCAGCAGTGCTCCATAGACAACGCGCCTAGGGCGCAAGCGGTGCAATCGCACCAGCGACTCCACATCAGAGCCATCTATGCACTGATTGCTGTTCAAGTTGCCGGCTGCAACAGTGACACAACCACCTTCTCCGTGATGACGAGTCATGCAACTCTGTGGCATTGGAAACTGCATTGACGGCATGGGGGCGCATCTGTTGGAACTGTAAATACCTTGACCTTTGAGCACTTTGCCATAGTTCTTTTGGCTTTCTCTTGGAGTGGTTTGTGTGCTTTTATTATCGTTAATATAGCTTTCAATGCTTTGTTTATGAAAGTGTCTCATGGTCCACGCATTCTGTTGCCTGTGTGTTTATATCGAGACCCATAACAAATACTGACGAGCCTGCCCAGGACTCTTTATCAGTGTCAAGCTGGCTGTACCTAAGTTGCTGTGCATATAACAATAATGATATCAATAATATAGTTGAACCCAGCAATAACAAAATCCACGGGGAAAGCCAAAAATGTCGCTGTTGCAAGACTTTCGTTGTTGTGAAATAAGGCAATGCAAGAAGAAAATTACAGAAAAGCGAAGCATTACTGCAAATATTTTGTGAGCCTGCTTTGGTGAGCATTCCTCTAGATTCTGCAGACCTTCATGCCGACGCCAAGTTCAGTAAACCATCGTTAGATGGGTCCACGATTCGGTCTTCGTGCATAGAGTGGCACGTATCGCTTGCCACATAGTATGCCTGCTGCGGCGATCGTTTTTATCTAGCGAGTACTATCATATTTCTCCGAATCTTACTAGTACCCAGTTCTGAAGGGTTCATGCTAAAAAGGCTTATTAAGGCATTATTAGGGGGCTGCGGGCTTATTTCCGATGTCCGGGCATTTTCCCATTTGCAGCCGTAGAAACTTTCCCTAGAAAGCCCACACAGCCTAACTTTTTCCCAGTCGCTCTTTGCGCTACTCACAGTCGCAGACCTAAGGCATGCAAAAACGTGACATAGCTATCGTTACCATGAAAAGGAAAAATGACTTTTTTGTGGCGGCAGCTTGATAATAAAAGCAGCGCGTTATTATGTGGATTTTCCCCCCTTTGCTGCCCTTTTCCCCCTTTGCTGTCATGTCTTATTATTGTGCCTCCATTATCTATTACTCTCATTGACCCAAGCTCCGAGTTGCCAGGGTTCTCCAATCCTTGGTATTTCCTGGTCTGTTCAAGAGCAGACTTTACCATCCCCAAGCGATAGTGCAAGTTTGTATTGAAAAGAGAGAATTTAGTGATGGGGAAATCCTGCTTCAACAATCAGCATCACTGCAGGAGCACCAGTTAAAGAGGTGAAATATTTGTAAACCACTAATAGTTTTAATAGATGTAAAACATCTCGCAGTGCTTCACTCTTTTAGATTCATGAGGTGCTCGAATTTGCAGACATTTATGACAGTACTTTTGGAAAAATTTAAAAATTTTATTGCCATTTCTTGCACTTGTTGTGATGCATGAAAATGCGAGCATGGGCTTCCATTCTTTTAGATCAAAACTAGGTAGTAATTCCAGCAGGTTGAACTGGGGAAAAAAAAAGAGTGATAGATAGATAAAACTGTAGTGCCACCTGGTAGTGGAGAGCAGTTATGACTAGTGTGCTAGTACTTTTGCTCTCGTATCAGGGTGTCAAATTGCCACCCGTTTCTGGAGGGCAATACCAAAGCGCTGCTGCTCATTATCTCCGTGGGCAGAGGCAGCATTTTATTGCCTATAACTGCACTCGTGCAAGACACATTCAGGGCTGCGTAGTTTTCACTGGAACAGATGTGTTCCTTTCAAGGTGCTCTGCAACACTTTTTGAACGCAGCGAAAGGACTGCTGCTGATCAGTTGGGGAGGCATCTCTGAACATGTCAGCCAAATATTCAGCAGGGAATGGCAGTTTGGTGTCAGAATACATTTGGAAGGCGCCTGGTTTTCTTTTAACAAACCACGCCACTGGGCAGGCACAGGCAAGGAAGATATACTACCATCGGCCGATTTGCGGACACAGTTACTGTTGACGCCGTGGCATGGCGCCACGTCTCCGCAGTGACTGTGATGGCGTGCATGTTGTCATAGCAGAAGTGCAAGTGCATTGAAAGAAAATGTTCAAAGTCATGATTCACCCTGGCGTAGTTTCCTGCTCCTTCCCCCCCCCCCCCCCCCCTCCCTTTTTGTAACCACCAGCGCACTCATGGAGACTAAAGGAGAGTGAATGTGCTTGGACGGTTGATACTCCCCTCAAACTTGACAGCGTAATACCCCTGTCACACTGGACGTTTTAATGTCATTCCAACGCAGTGACATTCGCATCGAATGACATTATTCTGCTGCTACATGGCGACATTTAACATCATTCGAATCGAATGATTTCCGAAATCGAATGAGTTTGAACAACTCATTCACATTCGCATTGGGACCGAATGTGTGCTCTCTAACCCAGAGACAACGTAAAGGTGCGGCACTGTGCATTCCTAATTTGTGAAACATCACATGAAAATGGTATTACTTTAGCGCGTTTGCCGATATTCATCATTTTAAAAACAGCCAGGCCGGCTGTAACAAAATGTGTTTATTCTCGACATCAGCGGCGTCTGACCGGCTTCGCTATTTTACCACAGGGTGCAATTGCGAACACCGTTTGCTTGAGTGCTGCGCTTATACACAACGTCTTAATTTAATGTCCCTGTTTCTCATTAACACGCTTTGCTTATAAAAACAGTAAATGAATGGTTCGCCTGCTGCAACTCAGCGCACCCTTTGAGCGCTGCCGTATCGGCTGCACACCCGGCACGTCGCTAATCGACCCCCCTCCCTCCCCACACCACGCCAAAGATAGATCCGGCACGTAAATTATTCTGTTGGTGTAATTCAATGAAGCAAAGCCCTGTGTTTATTTTAAATGAAATAGGACAACCTTTCAGCCACTCTGCATTTACGCTCTGCAGCTTTTATGTCCAGTTCTTTTGGAACAATTGTCACTGATATCGTAAACGAATGACATTACTTCTTCGTGTGTAGCACAACCACGGGTCGAATGACATTCGTTGCACCGAACGTCATTTGAATCGAATGACGTTAAAATGTCTAGTGTGACAGGGGTATAACTCCACTGATGCGTAATGGACGTGAAAAGCTTTTTTAGTGGGCAATTAGTAAGGGAGCTTGCTCCTTAAGTGATGAAACATTACCTGGAAAAGTGTTGCAGGACCCCTAATGATAATGTTTGGTGGTCAGTCGAGAGCTTATGCCAACTTTTTCTGTGTGCTCTCTGTTGACATGCTGCCAGATGCCCCTGGTCCCAGCTTCGTGCTGGCACGCTGATCAAGCAGCTGGCAGGCACGATGTCACAGAGGTGGGCTCTCGCTTTGGCTGCTCTCTGCTGCATTGCACCCTGACGTGACAAGTAGTTCTAGTGATGTTTTTGGAGAGGCTGTACCAAGTAGCACGCACAGAGGCATGCGACTTTCGCATTTACTGCAAACTAGTCTGAGGACCACCGCTGCAGATACTATGAGCACTGTGACCAGGCTAGTCGGTGTGAATGCGTAAGTTCAACTGCCGCAAGAGACAGAGAATGGATGGCAACGAAATTATCAAGGACACTTGTCCTGCTTAGTCCTTTTCATTTTGACCTTCTTGCACTATCCAAAATTCTGCACGATTCCAGCTATGGCTCAGATTGTGGTTCAAGTTCAATGGCTGATATTCACCATGAAGAGTTTCGGAATGAAGTGGCAGGCACACGCACTAACACAGACGAAAATTGTTAAACTAAAAGTTGGTGGTATGCTTTCTACACAAAAGGAAGTCTTAACGGCCGTGCACACCTGGCGGAAAAACGCATGGTGCGCCGCCAGCAGAGAAACGCTTCGGCGGCGACACGGCCACACTGCTCGCGGCGAACCGCGGCAGCAGCGCCGTAAATCCCGCCTCCTCCGAGCAAACGGGTGCGAGAGGCAAGCAAGCCACCGTACGTGTACGAAACGAGCCTCCGGGCGGGTTCGCATGACTCCGCGATGGAGCGCGTACGTCACGGACGGGGACGCTCTGATTGGTCTCCTCCCCGGTGGCACGCGCCGCGCCGCGAAAGATCGCGCACGGACTGATCGCTCTCGTGGCACAAGAATCCCGTCGCGCGGCAGCCTCCGAGGCTCGCGTTTTTCCGCTGCCGGCGCGCCGCGCGCGTTTTTCCGCCAGGTGTGCACGCGCCTTTACAATGAAGCTTTCTTTTCTGGAGTTGGGCTGGCTTAATGCTGTGGTAGTTGAGCCACGTAGAGGGCCGTTTTCACGAGGTGGGTGCATGTATATAGAAAGGTGAATACCATCAATAGTATTCACCTTTCAGTCACCTATCAACAGTAGCTGCAGAGGGGGACACCTGTACTAGCTTGTCAGATCAGAGGATGGCTCCAAAGTCATTCACAGCCATTAATCGCATGATTATACTTGTGCTGGATTATGAGGAGCAACATTATGAAGGCCACAAAACTTTATTTGGGCAGAGCAGAAGAAGAAAAAAAAAGTGGAAAATGGAGTGTACACATGCATTAATTGATAAAGAGATAAGCTTGCTCGTATGTAAAACATTGGAAGGTTTTCTACTTTGTTAGCCACTTTCTGTTGTATCTGCACAGTTCTTCACTGTATTCACAACTAATTGCACCGGACTGGCAAGTGTGCTGGGTACGTGTACTGTGTACAGCAGGCGGTAAAAGGGAACAGTCTGCTGTTAAGCAGAATGTGAGATTTATTTAACAGTGTGTGCCAGCCACTTCACTTCGAAATATTTCATGATGGATTCATTTGACCATACGTAGTGGGACATATAAAAGTCGTGTAGAACTGTCCAACACTGTAAATGAATGTTCGTGGAGCCCATTACAGGGCTTATGAATGTGTTAAGATCAGAATGACTTACCGTATTTACTCGAATCTAACGCGCACCTTTTGTCCGATAAAAACGGGTCTGAAAATCGTATGCGCATTAGAATCGAGTGTGAACGAATGACACCGTTACCATATTGCTGTCGGCGTCAAAATGGCCGCCTCCTACAAGGTTCAGGCACTGTCTAACAGTCTCTGGCGAAGAAACGAACTAGCGGCGCGGCAGTCTTTGGTGCGAGTAGTTTCTGTAGTCTCTATGTCGCCGCCGATCCCGTGCTGAATGATGCTATGACGCGCATGATGTGTAGGCCGACGATATTCGCTGCGCCGGCTTCGCTGTCTTGTAGCTAACCAATGTCACTACATCGCCGATGGAATCTCTGAGACGCCCAGCCGCACCAGCTTTCGGTAGCGTTTGCGGGCAGCCGTAACGGGAGATGTTTCCCATCACCGCACGCAAAACAGCTCATCATCGCATTTCTCCTTCATATCTGTGCTGAGCATGAGCCACCTGAGCCTCTCAGTCGTGCGCGCTGCATGACGTACAAGATGGCATCGTGGCAATCTCTGGGACCATGCCCTGACTATGCTTAGGCTTATCTGTGCCAGCTTGCGCAGCATGCATGGCAGCACAGGGCAGCGGGCGTGAGGAAACTGCGATAGCGCGGAGCAACGCAGCACTGCGAGCAAATGATGTTGTCGCTCCTTGCACGCAGCTACGCCCGGCAACGTGTGGCAGTTTTATCGGGACGCAGGAGTTATAAATAGGCGCGCCGAACGTGTTCGAGACACCGCAGATCGAGTGAAGTGGGAAAGCCATAGCGCGGCCGTTTGAGGGAATGAGGGGGTTCAAAGTTGGCGTTGCGTTTATTGTGTGAGTGCGTTCATTATGCGAGTACGGCATTTGCCTTTATGAATGTGAGGAGGTTGATTTACTAAGGACCTTCTTTTTCCGTGTCACGAAAAATGGGTGCGTGTTACAATCGATGTTCTAACTTTTTCTTTTTTTTTGGACGTGGGAAATGGGTGCGCGTTAGAATCGAGTAAATGCGGTATTAATAACCTCACAGATCGGGACAGTGCACCACACAAGAAGAGACAGAAAGATTGTTCTGCATTCTTCTTTCTTGTGTCTGCCTTTTATTGTGCGACATGTTCTTTTCCCCGATCTGCACTTTTATAGGTAAGCTTTAACCAGTAATAAGTATAGGCATTAAATTATTTTTCTTCATAATACAGATGTGCCCATGCCCACCACCTCTATCAAAAGTTGGTCGGCAACATTTGACAGACAATAATAATTAAACCACCTAGCCCCTTAAGTATTCTAATCAATTAAGATTAAAGATTTGGTTGAAACTAGGCACCGTATTTTCAAGTAGATATAACAGCTTTTGCTACAGGCATTTCATCATTGAGAGTCTTGGGAAATAGGGCTAAAGCCCTAGCTTAAATGGTTAGCCCTGCATTCACGAAGTCGAGATCTAGTGTAGTGTGGCACCGATTCAGCATGGGAGCACCTTGCCTTCACGCCCTCCTCAGCATTTTTCTCCCTCACTCTTTTTCTCATGTTGTCGAGCATGTGCAAACTAGATGTCATCGACTGACTCACCATTGGTGATGCAGCGACTGGAGGAGCAGATGAACGACCTGATCGAGCTGCATCAGAACGAGATGGAGAACCTGAAGCAGGGCATGGCCGACATGGAGGAGAAGGTTCAGTACCAAAGCGAGGAGCGCCTGCGGGACGTCCAAGAGCTTCTCGAGAACTGTCAGACACGGGTGAGGAAGAAAG
Organism: Hyalomma asiaticum; assembly: GCA_013339685.2. Taxonomy (NCBI): domain Eukaryota; kingdom Metazoa; phylum Arthropoda; class Arachnida; order Ixodida; family Ixodidae; genus Hyalomma; species Hyalomma asiaticum. Next base: position 111,571,358 of record CM023483.1, on the reverse strand, counting down.
GGAGAGCACACTATGTTTACAGCGGTGATTTCAAGTCGACATTGTTTAGGTTTGTTTGGTTTGAGCTTCATCACTAGCCACTTCTCATGGCAAGTGTTACGACAAATGGGTTTAGTAGTGGTCCTTGTCGTGGTGCTATTGCTGTCGTCTACTGTTTTGTTAATACTAGTTTGCCCATCCCATCTCGCATGCCACGCCACGCCAGCGTGTCACACTCTTGCGCACTTTGAAAACCCTTCGAGCATAGTTAAGTGAAAGGCTCATCTTTGTTACTGTCAATCTATTATGACAAAGTGACATTCAAAACAAAAATAGCTTCATATCTAAAAATTCACTTTGAACATGTACCTGTAACATTGTAGTAAATGTAAGACCTATTCCTTGCTTTGTTATGCTAATTGATGGTTTGTTATAATCTGCATTCACTACATGGAAGTTTGACTGCATTGTGGAGCTGTACAAATAACAAAATTCTTAGTGTAGAGTAATTCTAATATCAATGTTTCAGTGCAAACTGAATTGAATATTTTTAAAATAGTCTTTGAATACATTTTAAAGTGGTACCATATTAAATTGCAGACAACTGTGCTGCTAAACATGGGGAAAAAGAAAAATTTATAGCACAACTAGTGTACTCCCACAATGTAGTCCCTAGAAAAAAAAAAAGTAGAGTCTTAAAGAAATGTCTAAGGGAGAATTGTGCATATGCATAACCTGACTGCTGTTATATGCTAGTGCTAGCTCCGCTGCAGTACGAGTATTAGCTCCACTACATTACACAGGTGTCAACTTCGGTGCAGTACACCGTTGTTAGCTCTGCTGCAGTACACGTATGTTAGCTTCGCCGCGGTACACGAGCGTTACCTTCTCCGCAGTACTCAAAACATTTTGCGGTGAAGCGTAGCAGATGTGGGAATGGGCCACTTGCCACGAGACAGCATATTCCTTCCCCTTAGTTACAAACTTTAAATGGTTGAAATAGTAAGTGCGAATCTAATCGAATAGCAAACGCTGTCTGCGTGCGTGCAGATCAGCCGCATGGAGCACCAGCAGCACCAGCAGTTACAGCAGCTGGTAAGCCTGGACGCCCTGGACAACTCGCAGGCGCGCGCCCTAGGCCTCAAGCTGGTCAACGTGCTGCTCATGCTGCTCCAGCTGGCCCTGCTCCTCGTCTCCACCATAGCCAACATTGCCATGCCCTTCCTGCAGTCCAGGTGGGTGCAGCCAGTCTTTTAGCCTGTACATCCTAAAAATGGTTCACCATTTGGGTAGTTTTTTTACCCTTAGTGATGATAGTAGGCTGTCTTACAAACCCAGTTCGCCACAGTGGTGTAATGGTTATGGTGCGTCGCTGCTGACCTGGAGGAAGCGGTTTCGACCTCGGCTGTGACGGTTGCACTTTTGGCGGAGGTGATAATGGCACAGGACCGCTTACTGCGTGTTATCAACCCAGGTGCTAAACATTTCCAAAGCCCTCCCCTATGGCATGTTTCATAATCGTATCGTTGTTTTGGCACGTAAACCTCCATTATTACCTGTGTCTTGCGTACTTTTCCTTCGTGATTGCTTCTTGCACTTGCTGCTGTGAGATGGGAATGAGACAGGGACAACAAGACAGGTGGTGTGCAAGCTTACTACTGGTTTGTTCGTATCTTGCGTCTTCTCAAATAGAGGTTAGCAGTTGGGTAGGTGGGAGAAGGTGAAAGGCAGAAGGAAGCACGAAGTAAACAAAAATTCACTTAAAGTGAGAAGGTACAAGACAGAGGTGCATTCTTGAGCAAGGTACACTCATGACAGATGATTGTGTGTCACCTTCCAGAAATTTGATCTCAGCCTGCATCAAATGTAATGAGGGTGTGCCGATACCTTGCCTTTTTACTGCTATAAAAAATAGTTTCTTTCATCTCGCTGATATCTTTGTTGCCACCACGTGCAGGCCCATGTTCCGGCAAGGCTCCCTGGGAAATTAGAATAAATTACTGTGAGAGGTGCAGTTGCATGAGTATGTTAGAGCTAATTCAGAGTTGTAGTGGCTTTGCTGCGCTCACTGTAACGGCACTCACTCATTCAGGTAGAACATGCGCTGAAGTTTTACTGCTGTTGGTAACTACAGTAGAATCTCGATGATACGAATTCGTAGGGAGCACATAAAATGTTCGTATCATCCCGAATTCGTATGAGCCAAAACAAGTTAAAGCTGATCATGAAGATGAACAAGAACTTTAATGGGGTCAACTACTTCTTGCTGAAAAAGTCCGTGATGTCCTTTTGAACTCTTTTTAACTTCGCTGTCCTTCAAGAGAGCCGTCTGAAAGGAATAAAACCGTGCTGCGGTTTCTTCACTCACGCTGCCGGTGCTCACGGTGCGACGCAGTACATCGAGGGCGTCAAGGTTTTCCCGACATTGACGGTAGGAGATCACACTCACTGGCATCTTCACCATCACTCTGACTCAGTATCGTTTGCCCCGTCGACCAATTCTTTGATGGATCGCAGAACCACAGGTCGCTACGTTGTCGTCCGTGGTGATGAAGTCTTGCGCTGAAGCTTGAGTTTCAAGGTTCCCCCAACCCTCGACGTGCAAATCGTCATCATGCTCTTGGTTTTCTTCCGTCGGAGCCGCATCCGATTCCACGAAAAATCCACACTTGCAAAAGCAGTTCGCGATCGTGTCCTGGGTCACATTACCCAGGACATGACCAAGAAATGTAACGCGTCAAGTAGGCTAATCCGCAAGTTTTCATCCTTGCGCTCAATTTTCGCCAGGAGCCTCTGCACAAGCAATCCCTTGAAATGGCGCTTAACATTCCAGATTATTCCCGCATCCAGCGGCTGTAGACTGCTCGTGGTGTTTGCGGGCAGGAACCTTATGGCGACAGGAACCTTACGGCGACGGGATGGGCCGAACACTGGTCGACAAAAAGCAAAATTTTTCTGTTTTTCGCTGCCATTTTCCCGTCCAAAGTCGTAAGTAACTCATGGAAAAAATCTGCAGTCAAAAATCTGAGTGAGTCGCTCGCTTGAAGCGGTCATTTCGTGCGTTCATATCATCCACAATGGCTGCGGAAACTGCTCGTATAACACCGAATGACGGCGCATTTCATACAACGTAGTCCATCCAAAAAAACATTAAAATTTGTATCGTCACGAAATTCGCATCAACTGTAATCGTATCATCAAGGTTCTAGTGTAGCGTCATTTGTAATAATGCTGTGGAGTCCACACCTGGCAGATAATTACAGAAATACGCTGCTACATGTTGCCAAACTGAAGTCCGTAACATTGGTTGCATGGCAATGCATACTACCTTTTTAGTACGGTAAGTACTGGAGGCCGAAGAGTGGGTATTACAGACTTCGGATGAAGCGGACTCTTTCTGCCAGAGCATAGACTGTATTGTGGATTGAAGGGCCAGGATACCGGATAGACATATCGTGCAAAATATCGAGAAAATGTTTCATGAGCCGTTATTACAGCATCCTCTCTGTTCAGTGTAATTTTTTTACCACAAATTAGAACACTACCGTATTTGCACGAATCTAACGCGCACCTTTTTTCCGATAAAACAGGTCTAAAAATCGTATGCGCGTTAGAATCGAGTGCGAACAAACGACACCGTTACCATATCGCCGTCGGCGTCAAAATGGCCGCCTCCTAATGCGCTTCGGGCGCTGTCGAACGGTCACTGCTGAAAAAAACGAGCTAGCGGCGCGGCGCGGCGCTCTTTGGCGCGCTTAGTTTCTTTAGTTTCTATGTCGCCGCCAGCCCCTGCGTAATGACACCACGACACGCGTGATGCGTAGGCCGATGATACCCGCCGCGCCGGCTTGGCCGTCTTGTGGCCAACCAAAGTCGCTACGTCGCCGATGCAATCTTTGCGACGCCCAGCCGCACGAGCTTCCGATATCGTTCGAGGGTGGCCGTAACGGGGAAATAGATCTTTCCCATCACCGCGTGCAAAACGGCTCATCATCGCGTTTCTCCCTCATATCTGTGCCGAGCCCGAGCCTCTCAGTCGTGCGCGCAGCTCGACGTCCGAGATTGCATCGCGGCAGTCACGGAAACCACGCGACCACACCCCGACCATGCTTAGGCTTAGCTGCGCCACCCTGCGCAGCCCTCACGGCAACATGCGGCAGCGGGTGTGAGGGAACTGCGATAGCATGGAGGAATGCAGCACTGCAAGTAAATGATGTTATCGCCGCTTGCACACGGCTGCGCCCGGCAACGTGCGGCAGTTTTATCGGGACGCAGGACTTATGAATCGGCGCGCCAAACGTCTTTGAGACACCGCGGATCAAGTGAAGCTGGACTGCAGGGGTTGAAAGTTAGCGGTGCGTTGATTATGCGAGTGCGTTCATTACGCAAGTACAGCATTTGGTTTTATGAATGGGAGAAGGTTGATTACTAAGGGTTGTTTTTTTCTTTTCGTGTCACGAAAGATGGGTACACGTTACAATCGATGTTTTATTTATTATTGCTTTTTTCGTCGCCGGAGATGTGTGCGCGTTACAATCGAGGGCGCGGTAGAATCGAGCAAATGGTTTTCCTTCCGTCGGAGCCGCATCCGATCCGCGAAATATCCACACTTGCAAAAGCAGTTCGCGATCGTGTCCTGGGTCACATTATCCCAGGACATGACCAAGAAATGTAACACGTCAAGCAGGCTAATCCGCAAGTTTTCATCCTTGCGCTCGATTTTCGCCAGGAGCCTCCGCACAAGCAATCCCTTGAAATGGTGCTTCACGTTTCAGATTATTCCCGCATCCAGCGGCTGTAGACGGCTCGTGGTGTTTGCAGCCAGGAACCTTACGGCGACATTGCTGAAGTTGCCGTCTTTGGGATAGGCCGAACACTGGTCGACGAAAAGCAAAATTTTTCTGTTTTTCGCTGCCATTTTCCCGTCCAAAGTCGTAAGGAACTCACGGAAAAATCTGCAGTCAAAAATCTGAGTGAGTCGTTCGCATGAAGCGGTCATTTCGTGTGTTCGTATCATCCGCAGTGGCTGCGGAAACTGTTCGTATAACACCAAATGACGGCGCATTTCATACAACGTAGTCTGTCCAAAAAAGCATTAAGATTTGTATCGTCGCAAATTTACATCAACTGTAATCGTACCATTGAGGTTCTACTGTAGCGTCATTTGTAATAATGCTGTGGAGTCCACACCTGGCAGATAATTACAGAAATACCCTGCTACATGTTGCCGCACTGAAGTCCGTAACATTGGTTGCACGGCAATGCATACTACCTTTTCAGTACGGTAAGTACTGAAGGCCGAAGAGTGCGTATCACAGACTTCGGATGAAGTGGACTCTTTCTGCCAGAGCATAGACTGTATTGTGGATTGAAGGGCCAGGATACCGGATAGACATATCGTGCAAAATATCGAGAAAATGTTTCATGAGCCCGTTATTACAGCATCCTCTCTGTTCGGTGTAATTTTTTTACCACAAATTAGAACACTATATATAACCTTCTTGTCGCATTGCACAAAAGGGTCTCTGTGGCATACTGCGCCCTTTTTTCTTGCTCAGTTATCATTGGCTGCTTTGCCAACGCACAAGTGATTATATGTGCATGCACATATGATCGCTCCAAGTTCTTGCCTTGCACTCTTGCCTTCTCTTTCACAGGAGTCATGAAGGTGTCGCCTATCCATTATCTCTAGGGTTGTTTGTTTTGGGGTAAAACACAACTTTACCATATTCTTGTACCCCAAGTGTGTTTCAGACAAATCGGGTTAAACCTGATGTTCCCCCGAAATCGACTGCCCCATGCTACCAGGCTATTGTTTATGCTACACGAAGTTTGCGGCGCACAGGCGCAGTAGTTACCCGACCTCTGGAGGATGAAGTTACACCGTGGTGGCTTAACTTAGCCCCAGTGGCGCAAGGTTCATTTCACAGGCTGCATGTAGCACTGTGGGTGCAGGCTGATCTCATTTAAAAATTTAAACTTCTACTTATAACCCCCCAAAAAAAGAAAAAATGCCAAATTTGAGAAGGGTTCAACAAAAAACCCAATTTCACCCCGAACTTGACCTTCAGAAATAGCACCAGATTTTTACCCCACCAAATTTGAAAAATATATGTACCGTATTTACCCGCATAATTTGCGCCTTCACATAACTTGCACACCCCTGATATTTAGCCAGCTTTAAAGAAATATATATCCTCGCATATTTTGCACTCCCCATCCCGCCCGAGCCAGCTCGCCGGCGTGCTCGCATGGACAGAATTTGGACAGCCACGCAGCCGCGCCCCTCGCTGCGCAGGCGAGCGCAGTCATACGCAAAAGGGGCTGCGAGTGCGATGTTCCCTTTTTCTGATTCTTTTCTCCGGAAGCCCCCGGAGCCCAAAGCACGGTCACTAGAATAAAAGCACGCGAGTGGGGGTGACGAAAATGGCTGAAGCAGAGATAAAACGAGCCCGGCCCACATCCGTCGCTCGGTGGGCGCATGCGATAACATCACCCCGATCGGGACACCTGCCGTCAAAGCGGAGAGGAAACGCCCCGCCCGTCTTCGAGTATGAAAAGGCGCAGAGGGGGGCGGGGGGGTGTCGCTCGTCTGCCGAAATAGCGCTGGGGCGCGCGCTAGAGAGTTTTAGTTTGTCGTATTTACGCTCCGCTCAGCAGCTAAGCGGAGCTGGGGCGCGAGTGCGCATGCGTCCTCCGCTTAGCCGTAAGCGGGTAACCGGAGCGGTGAATACGGTCCGCTTACGAACAGCCTAAGCGGAGCGCTGTGCGTCGCTGCCGTTTTCGCAAGCGGAAGGGGGACGATGCGCGCGCCCTCTCTCGCGCGTTACATTACACGTTATTTCGAATGTGTTCGCGAAATCTACGCATAGTTTGCGCACCCCCTTTTCGGAGCTCTAAAATCCCGCAAAAAAGTGCGCAAATTACGCGAGTAAGTACGGTAACCCAAGTACGAACAACCCTAATTTTCTGCCTTGCATTTTGTTCTTATGCGCAGGTTACGAATTATCACGACCGCCCTTCTCATCCTGGCCATCGTCTCCGCCGCCAAACAGTGGCAGGAACTGTCCGCCTGGTTTCGACTACAACTGAACGAAGCTCTGGAACGGTGGAAATGAGCCGGCATGGGGCGTTCTCATCCAGGGAGCGAACCAGTGAAGCCGCACTTGCACGCAGGCGGTCCCTCTGCACGGTGCACTCGCCGTGCTGCAAGTCGTGGCCGAAGCAACGTACACAACTTGCACTGGCTCGCGATCCCCCATCCCACCAAGTGTCATGCCGAGCCATGACACCGGCATTACCGTTGCCACAGAGCAAAAGTGGCCCGCGTGCCGAGACTTGCCCAAATTGGAGAGGAGGAGCAGACGTCGTCGCCTATCGGACAAAAGCTCTGCACTGCTGCGCCCTTTCCTTTCTGAACTCTCTGCAGGAGTGTGTGTTGTTTCGGACTGTTCTTTCCTCTGTTCAAACGTGTTCCGTGTCATCTTGTTGTGCAAAGCATTGCGCTGCTGCAGAATCGACTCGCATGACGTCATTTGGAGTGGGTACCGCTGCATAGCATTCGTGCGGCTGTTATACGTGCAGTGCCGGTGCAGCGGTCATTCCTTTATTGATCGGTGCCTTACGAGCTGTCGCCGTGGAGAGAAGCGCTTGTTTATTGTTGGCAACTCTGCACAACCCGGGGTTAGTTTCTTTGTCTTAGTTTAACGGCTGCTTTTATGAGCTGATGTTATCTGTTTGTGTAGGAATATTATTTCACTCACTTTTTAGTAGGGAGAGAAAAACAGTCCCATTACTTTCTCTCTACTTTTTCCATCACATTTGATTTCAAGGCAGTGGAATGCTACACTGTTTACAGGTTTAGGCAGCTGACTTTTTTCAATGTCCACTCTTTTCACGAGTCACGAAAGGGATGCCTTTGCTCTGCCGTCGATGCATTCGAGCCCTCAGCTGCGCGTCGTGAGAGCACATTCTCGGACCTGCAAACGTCGGACTGAATGCAGCACACGGACAGCTACTGCACTTCGAAACATTCCAAAGTGTGTCGTGCGAGTAGCTTCAAAGCAGCCTCTGCAATGAAAGCTTCCTGAACTTTGTGCAACAAAGTGGGATTGCGGGTCTTGTCAAGCCTTCAAAGGCGGCAAATGCGTTGTATACGCACTACATGTAGACTTGCGTATGCGTGTGTATGATGTGTGAGTCACTCTTTTTAAGTATTCTGTGATAAGCGAGCAAAGGGATTTCGGAGCTGCAGCGTCGACTGTGCGCAAGCCTCGCCATCTGTGAGGCGCGAACATTTTGCCTCAACGATGTAGGCCCCGTAGGAAAGTGCGACGCAAACTGCCCATTGCTTAAATTTCGTTGGGACAGTTGTGTGAGCAGTTCTTCCATGCCGCTGTTTCTTCTTTTTTTTTTCCCCGCACCTCCGTACGCCGGCCCAATGTTTTGCATTTGGACGCTTGGTCCGTTATTCACTGCGCTTAACGGGGCGTCACGGTCTAGCGACGGCATGTTGCCCTGCAATCACGTTGTCTGTTCTTTTCCTCGTGCTTAGTCTCAGTGACAGTGAGACCTATGTTGTAGCAGATCAATGAATTTTGGTGCATTCCACATGAGACAGGTGATCATTCTGTGTAGGCTTGTGTCTGTCGTGACTACTATTACTATAATTTACGCTTGGATATGTGGAAATTTTCTGTTTCGCTGTCGTGGGACAGCACCTGTTTCATGTTTTCTTTTTAATGCAGTTTATATAAGTATGGCCCCGTGGCCACAAACATTTTTATTTTGGATTATTTGCTCGCAAGTGAAACAAAAATATTTTAATTGCACTTAGATTTCTGCGTGTTTTACACACCAAAGCTATGACTCGCGTGAAGCAGCTGTGGTGTTAAGAATGCTAACACTAGAGAGCTGTGCATTTTGAGGCGGAAGGATAGTAGCAGTTTCGTATTTTATAGGAATGTCTATTGGCTTTGCTGAGATACCAAAGCTTTGTGGTCTTGTCAGAGAGGGAAAAAAATGAGATTGTATGAAGCGAACACTTTTTAACAGCGTCACAGTGATATTGTTATGCTGAAGTGACCTAGGCTGTTTATTATACTTTAGGCTCTAATGATTCATAAGTGCTGTTCTGTGTCCTGTCGAAAATGAAGTTATTGGCAGATGTTTTATGTGTTAGTATTGTCACAGTGAACGTAGGCGAGTATTTATGTGTCCAAATTTGATTATCGGCAACATTGTTTAATGAATCTGACACTTCATTAAGTGTTTTAAAGTTAATAAAGGTGAAAAATACACTTGATTTTTATGGCATAGCTGTCTAACCTTGGTGAAAAGTCAGTTTTGTGACTGCATGAACTTGTAATCACCATGAAATCAGTGGGGTGCACTTCTATGCATTGTGCACGCACGTCTTTCTTCCCTCGTGCTCATGCCCTCATCTCACTACTACATAATGCAAGGAGGCGGGGAAGTGAAGTGAGGGTAAGGAGTAGGTTAAGGAGGGGAGCAGTAGATGGATAGCATAGGCACGTACAGTGGAGTATAACAAGGGGTGGGAACAAGGGGCGCCTTGACCCTGCACAGGGATCCTCGACAGTTATGCAGAAGCTAAAGTTCTCGGACGGCTTACATTTCTCCACAGATACCGCATTGCACGCGCCAGAGCCTTGCGCAAACTTGCCACAAACTAGGATCGCCTGCAAATGGTGAAACCTTGTAAGTAAAACCGAATGGTTTGTCAGCGGATAGTTTTGTGAACACAGACCGCTTTTGTGCAAGGGACTATCATTTGCTTGTCGACGTCTGTCTTTGCGTTCTTGGAGTGGAGCGCGTGGAAACACAACTGACCACACAAAAAATTTTGTAGCGGCCGTGGCTGTAGTACATTGGTCAAACAACGCGCCGACTGGATGCCGCCACCCGCTGTTGTGATGGAGACGCTGAGGCTATGGGAACGTTAACTTCCGGCGCGCATTAGCACGGCGATCTGCTTCTCTTCATCGTTCCTAGATGGTGGTACCACTGCTGCGAACTAAGAGCAGTGAAAAGGAGGCATGTTAGGTTAGGAGTAATTTAGCTTCCTAAACACCTTTGCTTAAGCTTCCTAAACACTTTTGCTTTAACCGGACATCAGTTAGATGTAAATTGTAAAGCAGTGTATAGTCAAGATACAAGGTCTGTCTGTTCTTTTCAGTGTAAATGTGGGTTCATTTTTTTCAGATGTACACTTCCATGATGCAAGTACGTCAGTGATTTCTTGGTGGACCCCAGCGTAAAACACTTTCGTGTTTAAGAAAACAATCCGTAAGCGTGTAGGCGTTGGCAGGCAATCAAAGCGCCGACCATTCCTATGCGCTTTCCTTTTTTTTTTTTGAGTCGGGGGATTCCCCTCTCTGACGTCGCGGCTGCAGACGGTTGCTGCGGCAAAGCCAGATGGGCACGCTTTCTCCAACTCAGCCAAGAACGTGACCACGAGCGGCCGCAGGTACTAGTTGCTGTGCAGCAGCAAGTGTTGGCACCGGCGTCACTTCCGGTGTGAGAGGTCACACGATTTTCGGACACGGCGTTTGGGGACGTCATTTGGGTGTGCTTTTTTGCGTTAGAAGTTGTCAGAGACAGCTAAGAGTGCCTACGTGTCGGAATCAGAAAGAACCTGTAGCCAGTCAGCCATGCAACTGCGACGTGGCGTGTGCATTCATGCAGGCACACGGCATGCGTTTGCCACTGTGGACAAGCGGTACTGAAGAAGAAGTAGAAGGGTTTTATTTGTACAGACATGACTGTACAAACAGGGTAACATAGATGAACAGGTTCCAAAGTACTGGGCTGCAGGGGACCTCCCGCACTAAAATTAAAAAGCACAATACAAATCGGGTCAAAGCAACTTCCCTACAAGTAATAAATAGTTAACAATAACTAACATGAAATAAGAACTGAAACATGACATCAAGATGTACCTTCTGTGAAAACTAAAGAAACGAAGCAAACGTAATACTAACAAAACAAAAAAAATTTCATGCTATCAAACGCATAGAGATGGAATTAAACACTGCATAAACATAGTGAATGATGGCAAAATAAAGTAAGCGGAACATATTAGATGTATAGAAGAAATAACAGTGTAAGCAAATGGAACAATAGTGTGTGTGTGTGTGTGTGTGTGTGTTTTTTTTTTCGAGCTGTATATGCTAGAAGATAGAAGACAACATTATGTCGCTAGGTGTATTATTCCATTGCTCCAAAAGGAGATGTGAATTTGCTATAATTTTTTTCTAATTTTAGGTAAGAAAAAGTTATTGGCTAATGTGAATCTGGTTTTAATTTGATTGGACAGTTGTTCTCTGCTAAAAATAATCAAAGGAATGTTTGAGTGAATGGAATTATAAAGTATGATTGCCATGTTAAAATTAAGTAGCTTGTGAATTCTCAGAACACAATCTCTCAAAAGAGCAGACTCGCTACATGCGGTGACTGAGATGTGATAGTGCAGATAGCCTGATCTTGTATGTGTTATAGAAGAGTAGGATGAGAGATATATGTGCAATACAGTAAATGAACTGACTGTGAATGACTGCACGATAAAGATAAAGCAAGGTATTCAAACCTAGATTAGGTTAGGTTAGGTACCTCAAGTTTGTATCAAGAATGACCCCCAAAAATCAACATTGATCAAAAGCTTTAGTGGCATAATTGTCGACAGTTATAGTTGGGGTCACAGTCGTCGTCTTTTGTGTGGGATGAAAAAGCATAAACACTTTTAGTGGGGCTAATTTCTAGTGAACTGAGACGACACCAGCGAATGATGTTCTCTAGGTCATAGTTGAGCATAGAAGTAAGACTATTACTTGAGGCACTAGCCGTTAGAATTCTAGTGTCCGTATAGAGGTAAGGCAGACAATGTGAAAGCTGAGAAGTTAGATCGTTGATGTAAATAGGGAAGAGTAGTGGGCATAGTAACGATTCTTGAGGAACTCCCCTATCACTTAATTTCAAGCTCGGAAGGTGATTAGAGATACTAACAGCCTGTTGTATATTAGTTAACTGTGAATAAAAGCGAGGGCAGGACCTGCTACAGCCAACACAGTCGGCCAAATGTGGATATAGAGAATTGTCTATTACAGCGAATTAAACAAGGGTTAGTATTGCCATGAAAACATTCTTATGGATTCATAACACATTATCGCATATAACAGTTATTTTCGTTCCACACATTGAATTCATTATAACAAGGTTTGACTAGGAGGCTTGCTTGGCACCTCGGGGGCCTGGATTCGATTCCTGCTGAACTCCGAGATGGATTTAGAACCGTGAATTGGCCTTGTTTCCGGGAGCCTCACTGTGAAGATTTACATGAATGGTAGCTTTCTTTTTGTTACGTGGGGACGTAATTGATGTTGCGATCGCGTAATATTGCGTTGTGAATTCGTCGCGACTTCTTGTAATGATATTAACACTTGCCACATGACTGCTACCATTCGTGTTCACGCCGAACGAAGTTGCACGTAAATGCGTAAATGCGCGAAGTTGCACGTTAAAGCGCTTCAAAAGCGCTTCAAAATGACTCCTCGATAGTGCGGGCGGTATTCTACTTCATTTTTTAAGCAATAGTCCGACAGCGCCAGTCCTGCTGCTATCGCGCAGCTCGAACGAGTTCAGCACACTTGTTCTCACGCACAGTGATGTTCCGTCCTGCGCCGAAGAATTCCCTTTCCGAGGCATGAAAATTCCCGATTTCGGGCATTTTTCCCCGCATGCATCGCTAAAAATCCCCGCATATTTCCCTGCACAAATTCATGTGCATATATGACTGTTTGACGTCTTTCGGGCTCTTGCTATTGTTCTCTTTTTACGCCTGCGCTCCTGCGCAACTCAAAGCATTGCCTCCGGGATCGGCTTTTAATACTACGAGGGACCTTCGGGCTGACATCAAGGTGTATGCGATGTGGAAGAAATGCCATACGTATACCCGTTTGTGTGCACATGGCCGCTGTATCAAATGAGAAAGTTTGTTATTATTATAATTGTTTTGGCTATTGAGCGCTCTTGGCTTGTCGAGCACATAGTTGCCAATTTTTGGCGAAAAAAATAATGGCTTCCACTAGGGTGTGCTACGATGTAGACCTGCGATCTCGGAGCTCATGTGCTGTAAATAGCGCATATGTGGATTTCGAGCCTAACGCCCGGAGTGAACAAGTCGCTCCGTGTAAGTAAGAGGAACGAATCGTCAAAGCTATGATTTTGTGCGTTATGTGCGCCAGCAAGGATTGGTGAAACTGAAAGCGCCTCGTAACCGCAGTGTTTTGAACATTATAAGAATATTTCTCCACCTCCGAAATTCCCTGCAATATTGCGAAGATTCCCTTTTTCCCTTTCATCCAAAATGACAGTCGAAAATTCCCTGAAAAAGGGAAAATTCCCTGCACGGAACATCACTGCTCACGCACTGTGCAAGCAGGCACTAGACCGATCTCACCACATGATCTGCGCATGCGCGATTTTCCACGAACGGCGCTGCCGCCATATCTTAGCTGTAGTTCTCTGAGCGCAGCTGGTGCGGCTGCTTGCATGCCTGCTTGCATTTTGCACGGCCCCTGGTCTGGAGGACGATTGAACGCGTCGGGAAACTGTGTCCGGAGCTCCTATGTATAGGTGTTTTATTTCAATTTCACAAACAACGTAGCGCTGTTCGGAAATGGAGAAAAAAATATAACAGATAGAGAGAGAAGGTCTACATGCGAACATGCGGCCAATCTCGCCGGTAGTTCATACGCTTGTGTAGATTCGCACTGCTCTTACCCGTGTCCGTTGAACTAATAAGAAACGAGAAAGGACGTTTCGGAGCACGTATCGTGCAGTGAGGACTCCAGGAGCGCAGAATGGTGAAAAAATGTGGTTGATCCCTGTCATAAGAATAGGTATAACGGGAAAGTGAATAACCTGTCCAACATCGCCGCGGTGGTGTAGTGGTTACGGTACTCGGCTGCCACCCAAAATACGCGGGTTCGATCTCGGCCGCGGCGGTCGCATTTTCGATGGAGGCGAAAATGCCAGAGGCCCGTGTACTGTGCGTTGTCAGTGCACGTTAAAGAACCCCAGGTGGTCAAAATTTCCGGAGCCCTCCACTACGGCCTTTCTCTCCTGTCTCTTTCACTCCCTTTCCCCCACACCCACGGACGCTTAGCCGTGCTCCCTACATGGGTTGCAGAAAGTAGCGTCCTTTCCTAACCGAACCACAATCATCATCAACCTGTCTTCGCGAAGTTGTGGAATGCATAAGCGGCAATCTGGCGAATCAAAGGGCGGGAGATTGCTTGGGAACTGTGAACATATGAACACGTAGACATCAGCGGCACCTCGACACGGCACATTGATCCTTGACAGTTGTACACGAGGGAGAGTTCTCGAACAACTCGCATGCACGCGCCAGAGCCCTGCCCAGATCTGCCGTAAACAAGGAGCGCCCACAAGCGGTGAGACCTTGCAAGCGAAACCTAACGGGCTGTCACTGTTTTGTGTACACAGCCCAGTGCAGCAAAAGGCCGCTCATTTGCATGTCGAAGGCCGTCCCTGCATTCCTGGAGAAGTGCGCGTCGCAACTCAACACACCTGGCCATGTAAGACAAATGTAGCGGCAGCGTTCGTATACTCTGTCCGAGGAACGCGCCGCCACGCCCATAACTTCTGCGGTTATGCTGGCGCGAAGACTACCGAATCGCTGACTGCCGGCGCGCATTAGCACGACAATCTAGCTGCTTCGCTCTACAGTTCCTAGACGACGGTACCGCCGCAGCCAACCTAAGCGAACCAAGAGTGTAGTGGAAGGGAGGCGATTTTAATTTAAGAGTAATTTTGCTTGTTAAACGCTATAGTTCACTCTACTAAACACCTTTACTTGAACCGTACAATTAGATGCAACTTACAAAGCGCTGTAGTGAAAGTATAAGGTCCATTTGTTCCCTATTCACAAACAATGTGGAAGAAGCCGTTTCGAACGGCTGTGCTCGGCAATGTTCTCTGCTGAAAACAGAGTATCGGCCGCAGGCCGACGGTCGTCGACCCTGTTTCTGGATGAAGATGCAAGCTACAAAGTCGTTCTGCCACGTCTACCACTGACTGACTGACTGAAAAACATTTATTAAATTTTTTTTCTTTACAGGAAGAGTTCGGAGCGGTCCGTAGGGGGCCGCCCCGTACAAACACTAGGTAGGGAGCCTGCGGCGAAGGCGCGGCAGGCGAGGGAGAGAGTGACGTCAGCGCGCACTGCGAAGGGAGCGTGACGTCAACGCGCAGCTGCGGCGTGACCTACTTGGCACCGCTCCAACACCTGCGGCGAGGGGAGCGCGTTGCGGCGCGTTCGTACGGACGCACGGAGGGACAGCGTTACACAGGCTAGTCAAAGAGCTGCTTCGCATCTAATACGTTCTGGCCAGTCAAGCACAGAATAGCCGCATGTGGATCATCTCATGGATGCTACAGAGTTAACCGATGCGTCCGGCGAAGCTGCAGGCGTGACAAAAGAACATGAACACGCGTCTACAGAGACCACGCCCATCATCGGCGAAAGTGGAACTACGGATACAAGCGAAAAGAAATGCTCACCCCCACTACCTGTAGAGCCTTCAAGAAAAACCTCCCGATGATACCGAAGAAAAAGCAATGGATACCAGCCAGACACGGAAGCGTCCCGCACCATGCAGTGAAGTTGGAATATTGATTGATTTGTGGGGGGGGGGGGGGGTTACGTCCCAAAATCAGCTGTGATTATGAGAGACGCCGTAGTGGAGGTCTCCGGAAATTTTGACCGCCTGCACAGCACACGGGCCTCAACATTTCGCCTCCATCGAAATGCAGCCGCCGCGGCCGGGATTCGATCCCGCGACCCTCGGATCAGCAGCCGAGTACCGTAGCCACTAGACCACGGTGGCGAGGCGAAGTTGGAAGAGCGACTATACATCGGACGTCGCCGAGCAGGTGCCCTCCTCAAGTGGTCAGTGTTGCCTGCCTTGGCGGTGGTTAGACGCGCGCCGGTTATTCCAGCGTCTTCAAGAAATTGCCGCAAAGAAATGCAGAGTACGTAAAGCCGCAGATTCACCTGTGACTAAAGGCGACGAGAAAAAACTTTAGTTGAGCATTACAATGGCTGCAGCGTTTAACTTCCCCACGTGTGTTGCGGCACTGAACGCGCGTGGCCTCAGAAATGTAAAGTGTGAGAGGCATTTACGCAATTTTTTCATGCAGCATCACGTTGGACTTGCTGCTGTACAAGAGACTAAGATTTCGTCTACTGGTGATACAGACAGTTCACTAGAAAAATTTCCAGATTATGATGTGTGCATTAACCATTCACAAGGGGCTTCTGCTGGATATTCTTTTTATTAATTGGAAAGCAGTTGAATTGCTCTTTGACGTCGCTACGTGTTGATGGGGAAGACCGCCTTATATGTTGCGATATCGCTTTTTATTTTCGCAATTGGAGGTTTGTTTGCGTCGATGCTCCCTCAAAAGCGAATGAGGAGATTTTTAAAGACGATAGTCCTTCTTGGGATACTTCAACGCAGAAATTTTGGTCTGTCTGTCTGTGTGTCTGTCTGTCCTGCTTTTCTGGCGAAATTTTAACCCCTTCCTCCACTGACCACCCATCTTGATCTGGTTTCTGCGTTCATACTTGTGAACAAAGTCGACCAAAAAGCAAATATTACGCATATATGAGGCGCAACATCAATGTGTAAGTATTAGATGGTGTGTTACTTTAGTAGAAAATACATAGATGCGTAATTCTAAAGACCCTAGTGCTTGTTAGGATGCGCTAAAATGCGACGCTAAGCACGAAAAAGCGGACGTTTCCTACGCTTCGGTAAAACGACACGGTGCTGCCACCTAGCAGCAGCTCTGCGTATTACGCAAGCTTCTTGCGTTTCCCGATATCATGGCCAGATGGCGTCCATATCTCACGCAGCGTAGAAAATATACAGTAACTCTAACGCAACGCTGCCTCCATTTCATCAATGCCAGCCACATGCGGCCGATTCAACATAGACGGGGCGCTGTCTGAGGCAAGGCAAAACATAAATGGCTGTTTGATGATATAGAACACACTCTACAGGACATGCCCAGACAACGCGGGGAAAAGACCGACGAGCAGATTGCAGCGGAGAAGCGCCGGCGTGCCGGTGCCCGTCGTCTCAAGCGTGCCCAGGACACATCAGAGCAACGAGCCCAGCGGCTAGCGAAAGATCGTGAATCGAGGCGCGCCCGGAGGCAACAGGATACAGACGAGGTGCGCGAATTGTCACTGTGATAGATTGTGAAATCACGCGAAGTGACGTCAGTGGGCAACGAGAGAGCATGCGCCAGTTTTGTGCCTGTTTTCTGTTATCACCAAGTGGGCTGATACCTATCACCGCCTTAGCTATATAATCAGTGTCCTTCTTGCAATAAATGCTTTTTTGTGTTCCGTGTCGTTGCGACTCACGCGTGAGTTCATTACAGTGGCGACGAGGCACGGTCTAACCCGTGCGTGGGCCGGGATTTTCAGGCAGCATGGCAGCCGGTAGTCGCATTCGTGAGTTCGACCTCAGTGAAAATTCGTCGTGGGTCGAGTATGTCGAGCGCATTGAGTTATATTGTGCAGCGAGCAAGCTCACAACGGATGAGGACAAGCGAGCGGTGTTGCTCAGCTGCTGTGGCCCAGAGACGTACTCCCTCATAGCCACTCTCGTGAAGCCATCGCGACCGCCAAACGTGGACTACCAAGTCATCGTTGATGCAATGAATAAGCACGTCAACCCGAAGCCATCAGAACTGTACGCGAGGTACGTCTTTTCTAAGCGAGACCAGCAAGAGGGGGAGGGCGTAGCCGACTATATCACCGCTCTGCGCAAGCTGTCCGAGAACTGTGGATTTGGCGGAACGAAATTTCCATTAGAGGAAATGTTGCGCGACCGGCTGGGTTTTGGAATCTCGGACAATGTGGTGCAACAACGATTGTTGGCGGAAAAAAATCTGACGTTCGACACGGCATATGAATTGGCAATCACGGCAGAAGCAGCTGTCAAGCAGCAAAAAGTAATGCGGAGCAATGCACAGGAGCCCGAATTCCAGCAAGAGTTGACGTCGAAAGTAGAAATGGAAGCCAACAAGAAGCAACAAGACAGGCAGAGGGTTTGTTTCCGCTGTTTGGGAGCGCATGCAGGATGGCGTTGCAGATACAAAGATTCGGTGTGTTTCAACTGCGGCGGAAAGGGGCATTTAGCAAAAGCATGTCGAAGAAAGTCAGCGGAGGTGGAAGCGCAGCTTGAGGACAGAAAAAAATCCGCGAAGAGCGAGTACGACGATTTGCTCAGTATCAGCCAAGTAAAAAGCTGGACGCCAAAGTACGTCATCACTGTAGAGATTGGAAATGAAATCGTGCCGATGGAAGTAGATTCTGGAGCTGCCAGGTCGATTATCAGTATGAACGAATTTCGAAAGTTGCAAGTGGCGAAGCGGATCAAGCTAGAAAAGTGCGACACGCAACTGGTGACCTGGACAAAGGAAGGTCTGGACGTGCTGGGAAAAGCGTCTGTGCCTGTGAAGTTCAAAGACCGAAAATTTCAGCTGCCGCTACTAGTACTGAAGAACGACGGGAACACTCTACTGGGCCGAAATTGGTTCCAGCCATTGGGAATCCGCCTAACAGGTCTTCATAGCATAAATGTCGGACCTCAAGCGATAGTGGAAAAATTCGCTGACGTGTTCAGTGAAACATTTCCAGGCGCAAATCTGCCACGCATCCACATCGAACTAAAGGAGGCCGCCCAAGCCCGGTTCCTGAAGTGCCGCAGCATTCCGTTTGCCATGAAGGATGAAGTAGTGGCTGAGTTAAATCGCTTGGAGGAACTGGGAATTCTAAAACCCACCCAATATTCAGATTGGGCAACGCCAATCGTCGTGGTGCGGAAGAAGGACGGCTCCCTACGAATATGCGGGGATTATAGAAGCACTGTGAACCAGGCCGTAAAATGTAATGTATACCCGTTACCAACAAGCAAAGAACTGTTTGCCCGATTAGGAAGGGGGCGTGTTTTTTCCAAACTCGACCTAACGCAGGCCTATCAGCAACTATTAGTGGATGAAGAAACGGCGGAGTTGCTCACGATAAATACCGTGCAAGGGCTGTACAAAGTTTGTCGGCTGCCGTTCGGCGTGTCCGTTGCTCCTGGGGTTTTCCAAAGAACCATGGACATGGTGCTGGCCGGAATGCCGCAAGTAGCGGTATATCTGGATGACATCCTGATTGCCAGCGAGTCTATCGAGGAACATGAACGGATGCTTGCCGAGGTCCTCAGCCGATTGTCCAAAACCGGGCTCAGAGTTCAAGCAGGGAAGTGCGAATTTTTTAAGGAGAGCCTTGAGTTTCTGGGGCATCGAATTGACGCTAGGGGCATCTACCCCTCGAAGGCCAAGGTTGAGGCGATCCACCAGGTTCCTGCTCCGAAGAACAAAAAGGAACTGCAAGCCTTTTTGGGTATGATCAATTTTTATAATCGTTTTTTGAAGGGCAGGACAGAAGCAGCTGCAAAATTGTATCGTTTGTTGGATAACGTACCATGGAACTGGAGTTCAGAGCACATGGAAGCGTTCGAGAGCCTGAAGAAGTTGCTGACCTCTAACTCGTTACTGGTGCATTTTAAACCTGATGCCCCATTAGTGTTGTCATGCGACGCGTCATCTGTGGGAGTGGGGGCAGTTTTGGCTCACCGGGACAACGAAGGAAATGAGCAGCCTGTGGCTTATGCGTCTAGAACATTATCTAAGGCCGAGCGTAATTATGCTCAGATCGACCGTGAAGCTCTTGCCGTGGTTTTTGGGGTGCGACATTTCCACCAGTACCTTTATGGGCGAAATTTTCTTATTCTCACGGATCACAAGCCCTTGCTAGGAATTTTTCAGCGGAAAACGCAAATTCCGGCGGTTCTTTCGCCACGCATGTTACGGTGGACTCTGATGCTATCAGCCTACGAATACGTGCTCGATTACAGGAAAACGCAGGACCATGGAAACGCAGATTGCCTGAGTAGGTTGCCGGCTCCCCTAACCCGACAGGAGACTGAAGCACCGGGTGACATACTCCTACTGGAAGCTGTGGAGTACCCTCCAGTGAGCGCACGAGAAGTGGCAGCGTACACCAGCAGTGATCCCCAACTGTCCCAAGTGAAGAAATGGATCCTGGAGGGTTGGCCACGCGAGCGAGTAGCCCCGGAGTATTCTGCGTATGAGGTGAGACAAAACGAGTTGTCCGTGCATCGCGACTGTGTGCTCTGGGGAAGCCGCGTAGTAATTCCTGAGGCATTGCAGAAAGAAGTGTTAAGTCTTATGCACGCTAACCATCCAGGAGTGACGGCCATGAAGGCAATTGCGAGGTCGTACGTGTGGTGGCCTCATATGGACAGAAGGATAGAAGAGCTAGTCAGATGCTGCCTGCCGTGCCAGGTAAACAGGCAGAGTGAACCAAAGACACCAACACATTTCTGGACTAAGCCAGAACGACCTTGGAGTAGAATCCACGTGGATTTCGCAGGACCGATCCAAGGCGTGCATTTTCTGGTGGTGGTAGACGCCCTCTCGAACTGGGCTGAAGTCGAAGTTATGCAGTCTCTTCATTCAGCTGCTGTAATTGAAAAATTCCGCAAGATGTTCGCAGCGTATGGATTACCCGACCTGGTTGTGTCTGATAATGGCACCGCTTTTGCCAGCAGGGAAACTCAAGATTTCCTTAAACGAAATGGTATTCGCTATATGTATACCGCGCCGTACCATCCGTCAAGTAACGGAAGGGCGGAGCGGATGGTACGGGAACTGAAATGTTCATTACGAAAACAGAGACAGGGCACCGTACTATGCAAGGTTTCACGTTTTTTGTTCAAACAGCACTCTACGCCACACTCAGAAACCGGCAAATCGCCTGCAGAAGTCATGCTGGGTCGGAACTTCAGGACCGCCATATCGACCCTTCAACGGGACGAGGGTGAAGCAGGATGCCTGCTGCCGCCTCCACAACGTGGGTTCCTGCCGGGTGATACTGTGTACGCGAGAAACTTCCGGCCCGGCCCCAAGTGGGTTCCTGGTCGTGTGTTGCGACGTTTGGGCCACGTCATGTACGAGCTGCGGACTGCAGACGGTACTGTGCACCGACGCCACCGGGACCACGTGCGCCGCGCATGGCACTGTGAGCCCGGAGGCCATGAAACGTCGCCCTCTTTTGCTCTCCCGGATACACCAAGTCCCGCCCTGGGACCTGCCGGGCCTGAGACGCCGCAGCCTCTCAGGCGCTCCACTCGCCAACGTCGCCCAGTGCGACGTTACGGCATCGATGACTAAGGGGGAAGGGATGTGATAGATTGTGAAATCACGCGAAGTGACGTCAGTGGGCAACGAGAGAGCACGCGCCAGTTTTGTGCCTGTTTTCTGTTATCACCAAGTGGGCTGATGCCTATCACCGCCTTAGCTATATAAGCAGTGTCCTTCTTGCAATAAATGCTTTTTTGTGTTCCGTGTCGTTGCGACTCACGCGTAAGTTCATTACAGTCACTGACCGAGAGGCTAAGCGAGCGTACCCGGCGGCTGAACAGACGCCCGAAGCTCCTGCCGAACCGCAGATGAACCGGGACTCAGTACGGCCGGTAGAAGACTATCGTCTTTCGACGACATTTGCAGCGAAGCACGAAGATACGCGGCCAATTTTTTTCCCTTTCTTTAGCGCCGCTGCTAAATACTGACAGAGGTTTGATAGTATTGGGGAACTTTAATTGTGTTTGTGACGCCAGAGATAACTTGTACATAACCAATCGTTACGATGCGAGTGCTTCCTCACTTCAGCGATTGATGAACGACCATAATCTAATAGACG
The DNA here is from genome assembly GCA_013339685.2 of Hyalomma asiaticum. Taxonomy (NCBI): domain Eukaryota; kingdom Metazoa; phylum Arthropoda; class Arachnida; order Ixodida; family Ixodidae; genus Hyalomma; species Hyalomma asiaticum. Next base: position 111,549,487 of record CM023483.1, on the reverse strand, counting down.
TAGGAGCATACGCGCCTTCCTCGGTGAGGTTGACGCGCTTTCAAGGCGTCACTCATGCTCGACTTGACCGTATTTATATCTGTATAAAGATCTTGTCTCACATACACAACTATGTTGTGCAGCCCATATTTTTCACAGACCTTTGTCTCTGAAAATGGGGCCCGCGAAAGTTCGGCAAGGTACCTCCAAACTGGGACGTAAGGAAGCTTAACATACAGCTATTGCGCGAGGAAAGCTTTGTAAAAAAAGTCAAGGAATTAATATTTGGAATAATACAGTGTCGACGCTTCCAATTTTTTCTCGCTGTGGAGTGTTCAAAGAGAAAGTCAAAACGAAGCCATTGGTATTTCATGCGAGATAGCTTACAGAAAAAATGCGGAGAAGCGTTACCTTCATGACTTGCTTCATAAGTTGCATGCCTTTGAAAGCCAGCAACCCTGGAAGTACGTTGACGAGATAAGTATAGTTCTAGCACAGATGCAGAAACGCGATACGGAAGCGTATAGAGGGGCAATGGCCCGTTCGCCTGCTTCTCGTTTCATTGAAGAGGAACCCCCCCCCCCCCCCCAAAAAAAAAAAAATGCCGCCCGCATCTTCCCACGGGGAGAACTCGAGTAAATGCGTCGCAGAGTGGTGGGGGTATCGCGTGAATGTTGCGTAATTGGGTATGGTTTGGGAATGCTCAATTGTTATTTCGTCTTTATTATTCTTATTTATTGAATGAAGGAGAAGCGAAGGCAAGGAGTGTAAAGTTAAAGTGTGTCTTTATTGCTTGGTGCCGTCGTTGTATTGGACGGAGAGGATGACTGCTTTGTGGTCGCTAAAGTGCACTGTCAAGGGGTCTTTGAGGAGCGGTCGTGCGATTGCGTAACTGGTGAAGACGAGGTCGAGTGGTGGGAAGCTGGTGTTGGGTTGTGACCCACTACTGGTTGAAGGTACTGTTGCTTCCATCGCATCTACTCGAGTCAAGCAAAGCGTCAAGTCAAGCGAAAGCCAAGACGCCCTTGATTGAATTCCGAACGCGCGCTCCGCCGCTTATAAACACACCGCCCGCGTTCGAGGGAGAGGAGTACGGGGGAGAGGTCCGCACCCCCACTGCGCATGCTCGGCCGGCACGCCCGGTGCGCACGCCCGGTGGCGTATTTCCTTAACATATCCGGAGTAATGCACAGGACGCGTTCTGCGCCGCTATTGGCCGCACGCGAGGCCACGTGAGCCCGCCTACGCATTTCCGGTAAATGTTTGTTTACAGTCGCACATGCCGACAGCCGGCAGAGGAAGGGCTGCCGGCATTTTATCGCTGCCAGCGCATTTCCTGTTATAGCTATTTTAAGCGTGTCCGTGGTTCGCCCGTGTCACTGGGGGGCCCGTTGACATACTGTAGCGAAACGTCGGGGCCGTTAATGTTAGACGCATCGGAAGGTCAGGAAGACGAAGAGGCGTGGGAGCCACTCCGCGCAGGCAAGCGGTGAGGAGTCGACACAGTGAATTGGGAGAGCACTCATTGGGGGGTTTATTTAGCTAAGACATCTTGAAGTTGGAAAACACACAGGGCAAAAATTATACAACATAGAAAATGGTATCATACCCCGCCGGCCTGCCGAACTGGTCGCCGGTGGTTTCGAGCGTCATGGTCCCCTAGTCCGCTCTCCAAAAAAAAGGCCAGTGTCGCCGCTTAAATAGCACTTTTCAGCACCCACGGCAACACGAACGTCTCGGAACACAACTGCCTCCCACCAATAGGAAAACGGCTTACAGGGACCAGTCAGGCAGGTCGAAGATAACGATGTTCCAAGAGCTTTTATGATCGCGTGCATCCGGCCTCGCCACAAAACTAATACAAACAACGCTTTCCGGAAACTGGCCGCGACGCACACACGTGGTCTTCGTTCTCTGTACTACGTCGTCAAGAAGACTCCCTGCGGTGCGCCGGCTCGTTTGCTCGAGCACCCTGCTACAAAAGCAGTCGAAAAAGAAAAAAGAACAAGAAAACATTCTACGCGACGCGGTCTTCGCGACCGCTTCGCGGTGCGCCTTCGGCGCTCTCACTATTTCGCTCGTGTCACTACTGCCAGAGCCAGGCGCGTCAGCGACGGGCGCTAGCGCGCCCGCCGCTGAGACCAACGCGATTGCGTCTTAGGGGCGAAGCTCCTCTTAGTCTAACCTTGTCACGCGTCAGTCGTCAGGCGTAACCCGCGTGCTGGGAGGCACGCGCTCGCCCTCGGCGTTCGCCTCGGCGCGTGCCTCTCTCTCTCTCCCGGCGCGTGCCTCTGCTGTCTTGTGTGAGAGAGAGAGAGACAGAGAGAGAGAGCGAAAGGCGCGCGTTGGCTATGGAAACGCTCTTTCTTAGAGGAACGCTGTACCAGCTCGCAAAGAAGGAAAACGCGTTCTCACCCGCGAGAGACAACGTTGGCGCAGGCAGCGTCTCCTAGCGAGTTTCTTGATTGAGAAATACCGACTGCTCGCGTTGGAGAAGCGTTCACCGGCAACCCATATATATATATATATATATATTGACGCCTTCGTTCTATGAAGGCACAAAGACGACGACTGGCGTTTTCAGTGAACTCCGGCTAGTGGGGTTAGGGGTAAATTGGACTCCGAAGAAGACGAAGAACAGTTTTCTGTTGTAGTGGCGCCAACTCCTTGTCTCCTTCAACGGTGTTGTCACTTGTTCGCGTTGAACCGCGACACTGGTGGAGGTGCGGGGTAACCTGCCTGATGCTCCGCACTCCTATATATGTAGGCACTGGATCTTGACTTGCAATGAAGTGCCGGTGGGAGATTTCACTTGTGCATAGTTGAACCATGAGGATTCGTAGCGTGCGCGTTAACTAAATTAATCCGGAACTCGGCACGATCTACGATGAACATCCCGAGCTTCGCCCACTCATCATCATTCACTCCGTGGATATGCTGTAATTTTTTAAAAGAACATTACGGCTCCTTTGGAGCAGGTGTGTTAGTAATAATAGTTCCCCGTGCGCCGAGCTCGTAGCCCCTTGATATTTCTACTTCACCCCGAAAGAGAAAAAACCAAAACAAAAACACACATGCGCCCGCATCCCGCATCCGACGTCTTTCTTTCTTTTCCCTCCCCCCACGCTCTCAGCGCCCAGAAAAAAAAAGGATGAAAGAGCAGCACCTAGCACCTCACACAGCAAGCGTCAAACCAGCGTCTCTTAGCGCACGTGTTCACCCTGAACTGGCGTAGGTTTGAAAACCACCACCAGCGAGAAAACAATCGAAGTGGACGCAACCCGCGGTTCCTACAGAACGACGACGGCGGGAGGGGCGGGCACTGCGCGTCTTAGCGCTACCATGGGCGCAGCCATATTGGGACATGTGCGACTGCTGTGAACCAAACATTTACCGGAAAGGCGTAGCGGCGGCTCCACGACGTGGCCCTCGCGCGTGCGGCCAATGGCGGCGCAGAACGCGTCCTGTGCATTGCTCCGGATAGGTTAAGGAAATACGCCTCCCGGTGGGCCGGCACGAGGCGAGCCGAGCATGCGCAGTGGGGGTGTGGACGGCGCCGCCGACGCCGAAGCGCGACATCGTGCGACTAAGAAATGCTCCGCATTTAAAAGCTCTTGGGGTTGAAAAAATTCACGCACCTCCACGAAGTGAACCATGACGAGTGGGCGAAGCACTGGGGATCGTTCGGTGTTGCCGTAAACCACCCGTAACATTGCCCACTCATGCATGTAATGAGTGACAACGTGTGCGTATATTTACGCACGCGTTGTCATTTATACTCCTGGTATTTATGAGGTTCCTGCGCACCTACTTCGTAGATCGTGCCGAGTTCCGGATTACTTTTAGTTAACGCGCACGTTGCGATTGATTGATTGATTGATTAATTGATTGATTGATTGATTGTGGTTCGGAAAGGACGCTAATTTCTGCAGCCCATGTAGGGAGCACGGCTAAGCGTCCGTGGGGGTGGGGGAAAGGGAGTGAAAGAGATAGAAAGGCCGTAGTGGAGGGCTCCGGAAATTTAGACCACCTGGGGTTCTTTAACGTGCACTGACAACGCACAGTACACGGGCCTCTGGCATTTTCGCCTCCATCGAAAATGCGACCGCCGCGGCCGGGATCGAACCCGCGTTTTTTGGGTGGCAGCCGATTACCGTAACCACTACACCACCGCGGCGGACGCGCACGCTGCAGATCTTCAACTACGCACAAATCTCCCACCGGCACTACATTGCAGGTCAAAATCCAGTGCCTATATATAAGGGGTGGCCGGTGAACGGTTGTGCAGCGCGAGCAGCCTGTTTTTTCCATCAAGAAACTCGCTAGCAGACGCTGCCTGCGTCAGCGTTGTCGCTCGCGGTCGAGCTGGTAAAGCGTTCATCGCAGAAAGAGCGTTTCCATAGTCAACGCGCGCCGTTCGCTCTCTTGCGTCAGCGGACGACACTGTCTGGGTGCACTGCCTCCGGGATCGGCCCACGCATTCACACACAGTCTGACAGCACTGTCTCCAGGATCGGCTCACACCCACACACGGCCACGCCGCCGCAAGCTCGGCCCTAAGGCGCTTCGCCCCTAAAAGCGATATGCACTTTCCAAAGAAATATTGGAAATTGAATCACACGGTTTTGTACGCACAGAGACGACGCAAATAACGGCCGTATTTGAAGATCCTTACAGAAATCTGTTTACAGAAGCTAGGCGTCTTGGGGATTATGAAAAAGCCGATCAATTCATCGCCCTTATGCCACACTTGAAGGATGATGATCGACTCACCGTGGATGGGCCCACAACGAAGGAAGAAATGAAATGTGCTGTCGGAGCTCTACAGGGAAACAAAACACCTGGACCCGATGGTCTCAGTGCGGAATATTATGTGGTATTCGAAGAGATGCTTCTTCCTCTTACTGAACTGCTTTTTAAAGAGGCCTACGAACGGAGTGGGCTACCCAATCCCTTCTTTCAAGGCTCTACAACTTTAATCCCGAAAAGTACCGACAGCGAAGCCCTAAAAAGAGTAAATGGATATAGGCCGATATCACTAGGTAACGTCGATTATAAAATATTCGCCAACGTTCTCACAAATAGGGTGCAGATTGTTATCACTAATTTAGCAGGTGATCACCAAACATGTGGAATACGAGGTCGTTCTATACAGACGAATATACATATAGCACGGCCAGTTCTTGAGTGCATTAAAGGGGTCCTGAACCACCGCTCGGGCTTGGTTTTGAAAACGGCTGGGTGTGTATTGAATGCCTCTCAGAAATTCCCAGCCGAAAGAATTTTAAATGCGAAGCATTTCTTAGCGAACTTCGGCGAGATTGAGCGTATCTATCTATCTATCTATCTATCTATCTATCTATCTATCTATCTATCTATCTATCTATCTATCTATCTATCTATCTATCTATCTATCTAGCCGCCTACGATTTTGTGCTCTCCTGGCCCTTTCGCTAATCGGATGTTTACGAAAATTGGTATGCCACATCATTACTACATGACGAACATAAATGACAGGTCATAACATGAAAATCATGATATGCATGTCATGAGCGGCATGATTTACATGCCACGGTCTTAGGGTTCTCCTGGCCGTTTCGCCAATGGGATGTATGCGAAAATTCGTATGGCACAACATGACGGCCTGAAGAACATAAATGGCAGGTCATAACATGAAAATCATGATATGCATGGCATGAGTGGCATGATTTACATGCCACGGTCTTAGTGCTCTCCTAGCCGTTTCGCTAATGGGATGTGTACGAAAATTGGTATGCCACGACATGACTGCATGGCGAACATGACTGACAGGTCACAACATGAAAATCATTATATGCATGTCATGGGCGACATGATTTACATGCAACGCGTTTCGTTAACGGGATGTAAACGAAAATTGGCATGCCACAAGATGACTGCATCATCAACGTAAATGACAGGTCATAACATGAAAATCATGACATGCATGTCGTGAGCGACATGATTTACATGCCACGGTCTTGGTGCTCTCTTGGCCGTTTCGTTAGTGGGATGTGTAGGAAAATTGGTGTGCAACAATATGACTCCATGACGAAACATAAATGACAGGTCATAACATGAAAAGCATAACGTGCATGTCATGGGCGGAATGATTTACATGCCAGGCGTTTCGTTAATGGGATGTGTACCAAAATTGCTATGGCACAGCACGACAGCATGAGGAACGTAAATGACAGGTCATAACATTACAATCATGACACGCATGTCATGGGCGGCATGATTTACATGCCAGGCGTTTCGTTAATGGGATGTATACCAAAATTGCTATGGCACAACACGACAGCATGACGAACGTAAATGACAGCTCATAACATTAGAATCATGACACACGTGTCATGACCGGCATGATTTACATGCCATGGTCCTGGCGCTATACTGCCGTTTCGTTAATGGGATGTATGGACCAGGGGGCGCTACGTAGCTCTCGTCGGACGGCTCAGTCGCGCACGGTGGAAACCGAGACGACAGCGACGCGCGCGTTTCTTCGCTGCTTTCCGGGCGTGCTGCGAACCACACGAACGCTCGCGGCGTCGCCCTTTAGAACAGTTTGCCGCAGGTTTGGAGCGCGCGTCTCAAAGGAAATAAAACGAAAGAATGTGAGACGGGCGGTCGCTGCTGCTATAGAGTTGGAGACGCGCATCGCGTTCGCGTATTTCGCTGTTACAGTCTGCCCAATTTTTCTTCTTCGCTCCGCCACGCAATGCATTCTGGCGCTGATGTCGCACATGGAAAACTCGCCTGTACGGAGCCTATAAGAAAATTGGTTTGGCACAACATGACTGCATAACGATCATAAATGACAGGTCATAACATGAAAATCATGACATGCATGCAATTAGCGGCATGATCTACATGCCACTCGTTTCCTTAAAGGGATATACACCAAAATTGCTATGGCACAACACGACTGCATGCGAACGTAACTGACAAGTCATAACGTTAGAATCATGACATGCGTGTATGAGCGGCATGGTTTACATGCCACAGTGTTGGTGCTCTTGCGGCCGTTTCATTAACTTCATATGTACCAAACTCGGTATAGCGAGACAACAATGCAAATCCATTTTACGTTCCTTATGCGTGCTTCGCATTTCCTTGATTCCCACTGCACGTGGGATCTGTTTCAAAACGGTTTGTTAGGAGCGAAGATATTGCGACCGGAAAACTTCCCTTTGCAGTCCTGTTTCAACTCTGCGGAATAGAGGGTACAGAGCTCCTTAGGGCGGTGTCGAAGGAGGTGCCCCGCCCACCGCTTTACGTCACCAGACTTCAGCGACGTGTCAGTGGCTGACGAAAAGCGCGCGACTACCGGGGGCTGTTTCTTCGCAGCGCGCTTGTGGCCACCTGCTCGCCTCGCGCCTGGGCTCGGTCGCGTGCCCTGGCGATCACCGCATTCTTTCTTTTTTTCGATCCTCCGAAGCTTTGTTTTCGTTCATCACATACGTTTAGGCTCGCAGGTGTGAGCGTTTACTTTGTCAGTGCGCTGCGTGTCGTCGATATTGCGCATAACGCGGCGTCAGGACAAACAGCGCAACTACCAAGGCTGCTCCACCTTGTCCTGCATAACCCCAAGTTAGTTAATTGTTGATTAGTGATTGTAGACGGGATAATCATGCTGCCGGGCTCGAACGTGACTACTATGACTCGAAAGGAAGACCTTCACAACTCGGACCCTTGCCGACAGGTTATGTGGAATAAGGTGCGTCGGCATGCGGTAAGATGGATGGATTGATTTAATGTGTGAATACACTAGTTCAATTTTAACAGTGAAGCTGTTATTAAGCTGTTTAACAGTGAAGCTATTGGTGAAACTGGGAAATCTGCCGAAAACTCCGCTAAGCTATGTGATGCTAGCATAACACTACCACGCTGTAGTAAAGACAAAGCTCCCTAGGACTAGTTAGGTAAGGCTAAGTCTCATTCAATGGAGCCTAATTAAGATTCCTAGGACTAGTTAGGTAAGGCTAAGTCTAATTCAAAGAAGCCTAATTAGGAATAATTAATTGAAGCCTAGTTCAGACAGGACTAATCCGACTAAGCCAAAACAAGCCACACTGAACTAATTCAACCTGAATTGAGCTATGACAAGTAAGTCACACCTAATTAAGCGGATACTAATGATTTATAATTAATTAAGCCACGATACTAATAAACCATGTCTAATTAAGGTAAATCTAATTATGCGAAGCCTAATTTAGCTGATATGAATAAATCTAGTGTAAGCAAGCTTCTAATTAGACTTTGTTTAATTATTAGTACTAATTAAATCACGCATAGCTAAGTTATTACTAGTTAAGTCAAACCTAAGCTAGCACTTATTAATCGAAGGTAAATTATGCTAGGACTTCAAGGTCAAGCCTCATTAAGTTGAGACTAAACATTTCAGGACTAATTAGGCTAACACTGATTAAATCAGGCCTATTCCAGGTAGTATTCATCAAGCGATATCTAATTAAGATAACATGTCAAAGAACAGCGTAACGAGGCCTGTACTAATTAGGCCATGTATAATTAAGATATGACTAATTACCGCAAGCACAATTATATCATGAGTAATGAATACCAGCGTATTAAACAATGTATTATTAGGGATAAGTTAATTAGACCGGGTAATTAGCGTAACACTAATTAGGTCCTGGCTAATTAAGTTAAGACTAAGTCGTCTCAATAAGCTCAGATTATTAAGTTACGCCAAATTAAGCCAAACATTAGAGATGTAATGATTTCATTCGAAACTAATTTACCTTAGTCAACCCTAATCTGCTGTAATCCTTAATTCACCCTAATCTAAGTCTAGCGTAATACGCTCTATAATATGCCATAGTCCACCTTAATGCACCTCCGTCTGTCTTAATCCACCCTAATGCGCCTTAATGAGCTCTAATCCACTCAAGTACACCGTAATCAGACCTCGTCCTTTAATCTACCTTGTAGAAGAAATATTTTGGGTTCGTCTCCAGCCATGTTATTGAGTACGAGTACTAGAAGGTGGCGCATTGGAGTACCATAGGGAATAAACCCATAGGGAATAGACCGGCGCTCTACCAGCGCACTGGTAGAGCGCCGGTCACCTTTCGTCGTGGGTAGCGTTCCCCCGCCGACCACTCTTCGAGCGTGATGGCAACAAGAACACTGCTGCGTTAGGCGCCCAAGCACGGTAACGAAGTTGACGGGTCAATGACAGCAAGTAAATATGATCGGTACCTTTGTCGCGTGGCATTTACGATCGACTGTGTCCAGTTATTACGTAAATTACTTCAGTTACCACTAGGGGTTGGTCCTTGAAGTCATGGAGATGCGTGAACGTGGGTTCATCCACGTCAAACAGTGCCGCACGAGCGGAACACCGATAGCAATGGGAAATTCACTTCGATGTAACAATAAACATTTAACTGCTTAGTGGAAGACGCAGTTCACTTTCATGCTATACCGATTCCGTTGACAGAGGGATCAGCCGCATTTTTTTAAATTCCGGCTTCTGTGTCACTTATGGCTAAGCGATGCATTGTACGAGGGCATAGCGCTTCGTTATAGAAGACGCACAACAAGGTTAATTGTAAATCGCACTCTTTCAGGCGTAATCCAGGCGAATTCATCCGTACGTCAGTGGTGTCCGCTGTCACCTTTACTTTTTGCCATATCATGAAACCGCTTTGTGAGTGAGTGTAGTGCTAAATTCTACATTAGAGGATACGTGTATGAAGTTGAGGAAATTAAAGTTTTAGCTTATGAGAATTACATTGCCTTCTTCTGCGCCGATAAACAATGTGTTCAAGAAGCAGTAAATACAACATCACGTTTCTGGTGACATTGCGGGAGAGCATAAATTTTGAAAAAAGTAGAGGATTTTGGATAGGCATGTGGGTTTCAACTCCTTCGGTATTTGCGAATGTTCATTGGAATGATACTCCGATGCGGTGCCTTGGGGCGCCTCTCAATAATCGCCGTAATAGTGGTCCTCATTGGACGTCTGCAATAAGTACCATACGTCGAAAAGCGGCTTTTTGGCAGGGTCGAGACCTTTCTATTTTTTGCTACAGTATTTCTAGCGTAAAAACTTATTTATGTTCTGCAGATGTTGCACTGCTCGCGTGTCCATTTACAGGCATTTCATAGAATATTCGCTTGTTTTATTTGGCGTTATTCTCTGGAATCTATGAGAAGAGACAGCCTTTTTCCGCTCGACAAGGGGCCCCAGCGTTGTGCATTTGTTTGTGCAACAGTTGCTACTGCGATTCTTTCACTTCAAATACGTCTGTCATAGCCGTTATTAGGACCTGCCTTGCTTATCACCTCCCTTTTAATATTGTAAAGACAAGCGCTGCTGAAGAATCGCGGCTGTGGGGCATTTTGAAAGAAATTGTTGACGCTCTCCAGTTTTAAAAGCTAGATTCATATTAGAGTACCTGTACACTGTCGGCAGAACAACGCTAACTGATGCACTTGTGAACGACCTTTCCTCTGAGCCTGTTTACCGATTGCCATATTTGTCTTCATCTGGACATGATGTGCTTTTCCGTGTACGTAAAATGTGGCAGCTGCGAAAACGTTTTTCTTCAAGCTGCACACGAGAACGTTACCTGCAATTACCTGGCTTAATGAAAAAGGAATACACATGCCTTTGTAAGTAAACTGTAGGCTTTGCAGTCAGCCTGAGGGAATTGAACATTGTTTTATCCCTTGTCAAGATGCATTTCATTTCTGAGACATTCTCAAGTGAACACTTAGCAAAGAACTTCCCCTTATACCTCACGACATTAGGTTCCCCTAGTTCAAGAAGGAGTAGTACGCCGTATGGTCTGGTCATGTTGTTAGGACTTTATTCACTCTGGAGGAGCCTCATGATTGACAGACATGCTGAACCACCTCGCTCGACGAAGTCTATGTTCCGAGATAAGAGGATGTTCAAGTACGCAATGTGGTTGACACTTTTGATTCTGTTCCGGACTGGCTTTCACTTCCAGACGCTTGTGTCTCTTTACCGGACTTTCGAAGATTCTATTAACTTAAACTTGCAAAACGTCTTCTACATTAGCATGTAGTTAATATGGGCGCAACTGTATGTATAAATATTTTATACGCATTTACTGGAAATATTTACATGCAATAAAGAAGAAATAAAGTTGCGGCGGCGTATTGGTAAAGCTTCCAGCTCCTCTCGTCGGATCCCGGGTAAATATGGGCTCGAGTCTGAGCCGGTGGAACTTCCTCATTCTAAATGTATGTTCATTTTCTCAGAGGTCCACTTCCTTTACGGAAGTACGTCACTGATCTCTTGGCGGACCCCGGCATAAAACACTTTCGTGATTAAAAAAAAATACGTGTCAGTGAAGGAAAAATAATAGATTGCTGCGCTTGTCTTGCAAAAGCAAAACATATGTACAGCATGTTGTCTGTACTGGACTTCGATCACATCGGTGCGTTAGATGTGGGTGGATACCATACGATCGCCGCGAGGCGTGTTTAAAGGGTGCGAACGGCACCTTGCCGCACACCGCTAGCGAAGGCTTATGGGCCGCTGCAAATGTCGGGGAAATGTAGTGAACGACAATATATTTCCGACTAAAGAAAGGATGGACGAGTCCGTGGGTAGCTTTGTCGACAGCCGCAAAATGACGGAAAAGCAGCATCTCGCTCTGCCCGCCGTCTTCAGTTCCGAAGGCGCGGCGCCGACATCGCAGCTATCCTGTACCGCTTCAAAACTGCAACTTCAGTGTGACCTTGTGCCGCTTACGCTCCTAAGATGATAAATTTTGTCACTGGTATTAGTACCGATTTACCTTGTGCTCGTTTATGACGAGCGAGAGGTACAGACCACACATCTGAAAAAAAAAAAGGAAATACTGGCTGCGATGTCGTATAGTGGCTATAGGCTATCACCGGGCGCTGGCGTGACCTATATATGCACTTCATTTAATCTTGGATTTATGAGATGTTCATTCATGTTGGACACTTGACAGTCGTCCGCTTTCCGTAAGCGGTCAATCTTATAGGCCTTCTGGCGATCACTATTTTGTTCAGAACACAAGCTGTTTGCTGTCTGACGCCACTGGCGATGATCGCCAGCAGACAAGCGGAAGACACGTCGTTGCGGTCGCTGATCGGCACTTAGGTCATGTGCCGAACGTATTACGACGCTTTAGCACTCCGCTAAGACACCATTCGTTAAACACACAACATTCACAAACAAACAAGTACGTGTACCGGACGAGCCGCTCTGTCCGACGCATTCCTTCCTCCCGATGCTCGACATCAACTCGGGAACACATGAAATCCGAGACGTTTTTCTTTCAGGATGTTCTTGCACCATCCTGGCACACAGTACGTGAACCCAACCATCGCAAATTGTCCAAATGAAGCTGCTCGCCAACGCAGCAGCTACGCAGTTGAACGTCGTTCGCAGTCGAGCTACAAGTTGAACTACAAGTTGAACGCAGTTGAACGACAAGTTTCGGCATACACTGGTGACGTGGTGAAACGCCGCGGTGACATCGGTCTAGTATATGGACATTTGAAAGGGGTTTTCGGCGTCAAGCCCACATACCACAGCTTCACAAGTGGTGGAGAGTGCTCTTCGGTCCTCCGTCCACGGCCACCCCGGTCTCTGATATGGAGCTTCGATCAGGCCACCGGTGTCAGCTGCCCGCCGACACGTCGCAGCCAATGGCCACTTCTACATCACCCATCTCGGCTTAGGCAGCGGCGGCCCCTCATTGTTCGGTTGTAAGCGGCCACCAGCATGACCCCCAGACCACCTGTTCGCCGGACTTAGCGGTAAAGACGTGGAGGATTGGTGTGATGACTACGATGGAGTAGGCGCAGCCAACCGTTGCGACAATCCGCTTAAGCTAAGCCACGTACCCCTTTTATCTCACGGTAGTGGCAAAGACCTGGTTTTACAACCACGAGGTTGATTTCTCGGATTGGGCTAACTTCAAGCAGCAGCTTCGACAAATTTGTGCACACCGGCCGTTTGCTGCGCCCTCGCAAAGAAGCCGCGCGATACCCATAAGCAACAGCACGGCGAATCATATACTTCGAAGTTCGAACAGAAGACGTCCTTGCCCTTTGTCGACGCGTGAACTCAACCATGACCGAATCAGACAGGGCTCGGGAGTATCGCCTTCCACGCACTGGCCATCAAAAACCACGAAACCGTCGCCGATGAACTCGCATATGTCCCTTGATGAACAAGAATCTGTGCGCTTACAACCGGACACCACAAACAACACGAATGCCGCCGATTCCTCTTTGCATGCGATGATCCGCTCGATCACACGGGAAGAGCTCCAGTTGCGTAGCTTATTACAGCTTCACTGCCTCTACATGCTTCCCGTGACATTTTGCGAGACGTTGTAAAGGAAGAGTTGGTTTCAATGGCTGGTGCTGTGTGCGTGGACCGTCCAACAACTCGGACCGCACGAACTTATCGAAAGTATAGCCGCAATTTTTCCAGCCATGGTTACATCGCTGCCTCCACAACCAACTCGGGTCCCCATGGCCTACTGCTGGTGTATCTACTCAACCAAGTTATCAGCAGTGGCGACCGACTCGTCCTACATGCTACTACAGCGGAACAGCGGACGGACATCGTGGCCACATCGTGCGGTTTTGCCGCAAGCGCCAGCAAGAGAGCACCGCGGTTACATTTACGAACGGGATGACTATTATGCAGGGCCAACTTCCAAACGCCGCCCGTACAATCCACCTCGACGCCGTTCTCCATCGCCACTGGCAGAGTTCGCGAACTCTCCTGCTTACCGTCCGGCGAGACGCCGCTCCCCATCACTTCTTCGCCGCTCTACGTAACCGCTGTGTCCTGCTTCTCCCTCTTCCGATCCCCGCCATGAAAACTAACTTATGCATCTTCAGAAGGAAAACATGCATCGGACGACGTAACAAATTCCTTCCAGCGCTCCCGTGTAATATATTGGTTTCAGCAGAAGGTGTGTTAGTGGAAGCGTTACTATAGGCATGGCTGCTAGCGTATCGGTTATTCATTATGACTTGTGTTGGTGTCTGCGGAAACTTATAACCACATATGACGGACCTACACTATTTGCTGTTCAAGGATCTGCTATTCAGCCTACCGCTATGTGCACCGCCCATGTTTCCATCGATGGACTTCTACATTGCATACCATTCGCCATATGCTAAGTTCGTGTGCCAATCAGCTTATCTTATAGGATGAGATTTTCTTTCTACGGCATCCGCTTCCGTCTGCTGCCGGAAGCGGGTTAGCCACACGACCGACACCATGTAGACAGGCATGCAAGCTACCAAGACTTTTGGCGGTATCGAATACCGGTGCTCGGGATGCCACGCAAGCACGCTACCACAAGGCTACGGCTGCTTCTCCCGCTTGGTATAAAACAGTAATTAAACTTATTGCACTAGTAATCGCAACGACAGTGCATTCGTAACCTCAAGTCCGCTTCTCGGGAGAGATATGCCCTATCATGGAAATAAATATGTACTGGAACGATTTGGTACGCTTTCGTACAACTTTGCTCGATTCTGTAAAAATACTCCAATGAACGACGCTTATGAAAAGCATATCAAGGCAACTACATTGCCGTCCATCCCTAAATCGGTCTGCTCGCAGCTTCATCTGTTGGGCGTTCTGAGTCTCTTTTACAGCGTAAGCTGTTATGAGATCACAACAACAGCGCCGTAGTTGTCCGCCGCCGCCGCCGGCGGTGTCCGCCCGTGTCCGTAACCAATATCGCTCCTCGTGAAGAACAGGACAACTGCTGCAATCTATTGGCGCTGATTTCCTCCGCATACCCTTCGACATGTGTTTTTACGAAGCGCTGCCTCGTGAAGCAGTTTTGTCGTATCGTTCCATGCGTCACGCGACAGGCGACGTGCGCAGCCCTGACAGCAACCTGACATGGCTCTTCGATATACCTGATGGCGCCTCCTCGCAAGATGCGGACCGCTGCTGAAGAAGTGAATCGCAGATTTACGCGCGCGGCTGCAGCAGGGCAGCGTCGGGCACAGCAGACCGCTGTGCAGAGAGAAGCCCAAACCGCAGAGTTATGGCGCAGGGGATACCAGCCACCTGTACTTGCACTAGTTTCCCCAAGCGTTTACAATGGCCTCTAGGAAGGTCGCTCCTTCAGCTTACGCTGTCACTGTCCTGCGATTCCGCGCAGGCCTGGCTCTTTCCTGTTCTTCCATCTACCATTGGTTCCGACCAGACACCTTCGCAGTCACAAGAGTTGCTTGCTTTGCTGAAATAAAGGAAGGGAAGGGGGTCAAGGGCTCGCTTTATTTGTTAGAAACAAGTTAATGAAACAACAAACATTGAAGCCTGGGAAAGCATAGGGGAAGTTATCCCAATTCGTAATTATGATATTGTAATTTTGGCGTAAGTAGAAAGGAATTAAAGTGGACGACTCAGACAAACCTGCCTTCGGTAGGAACCGAACCCACGACCTTCGGATATCGCGTCCGATGCTCTACCCACAGCTACGAAGGCGGTCGTCCCTCCGTCCACTGTATTGGGTATTTTTGTATGTGGAATCCTGGTAGTGTTAGGCAGCGCCACTCGTAGCCATGGCGGCGAGTGTAGCACACTCTTACTGCCAGGAGGCGTCACGTAGAACGTGATCTTATGTCGAGGTGGCTGCTGCCCAAGAAACCCTCATATGCTACCTAAGGCACCAAGTCTGCCGCAACGAGGCCCAAGCTATGAAATAACGGAAGGGAAGGGGGTCAAGGGCTCGCTTTATTTGTTAGAAACAAGTTAATGAAACAACAAACATTGAAGCCTAGGAAAGCATAGGGGAAGTTATCCCAATTCGTAATTATGATATTGTAATTTTGGGGTAAGTAGAAAGGAATTAAAGTGGATGAAAAGACAAACCTGCCTTCGGTGGGAACCGAACCCACGACCTTCGGATATCGCGTCCGATGCTCCACCCACAGCTACGAAGGCGGTCGTCCCTCCGTCCACTGTATTGGGTATTTTTGTATGTGGAATCCTGGTAGTGTTAGGCAGCGCCACTCGTAGCCATGGCGGCGAGTGTAGCACACTCTTACTGCCAGGAGGCGTCACGTAGAACGTGATCTTATGTCGAGGTGGCTGCTGCCCAAGAAACCCTCATATGCTACCTAAGGCACCAAGTCTGCCGCAACGAGGCCCAAGCTATGAAATAACGGAAGGGAAGGGGGTCAAGGGCTCGCTGTATTTGTTGGAAACAAGTTAATGAAACAACAAACATTGAAGCCTAGGAAAGCATAGGGGAAGTTATCCCAATTCGTAATTATGATATTGTAATTTTGGGCGTAAGTAGAAAGGAATTAAAGTGGATGAAAAGACAAACCTGCCTTCGGTAGGGAACCGAACCCACGACCTTCGGATATCGCGTCCGATGCTCCACCCACAGCTACGAAGGCGGTCGTCCCTCCGTCCACTGTATTGGGTATTTTTGTATGTGGAATCCTGGTAGTGTTAGGCAGCGCCACTCGTAGCCATGGCGGCGAGTGTAGCACACTCTTACTGCCAGGAGGCGTCACGTAGAACGTGATCTTATGTCGAGGTGGCTGCTGCCCAAGAAACCCTCATATGCTACCTAAGGCACCAAGTCTGCCGCAACGAGGCCCAAGCTATGAAATAACGGAAGGGAAGGGGGTCAAGGGCTCGCTGTATTTGTTGGAAACAAGTTAATGAAACAACAAACATTGAAGCCTAGGAAAGCATAGGGGAAGTTATCCCAATTCGTAATTATGATATTGTAATTTTGGGGTAAGTAGAAAGGAATTAAAGTGGATGAAAAGACAAACCTGCCTTCGGTGGGAACCGAACCCACGACCTTCGGATATCGCGTCCGATGCTCCACCCACTGAGCTACGAAGGCGGTCGTCCCTCCGTCCACTTTATTGGGTATTTATGTATATGGAATCCTGGGAGTGTTAGGCAGCGCCACTCGTAGCCATGGCGGCGAGTGTAGCACACTCTTACTGCCAGGAGGCGTCACGTAGAACGTGATCTTATGTCGAGGTGGCTGCTAATACCCAATACCCAATGAAGTGGACGGAGGGACGACCGCCTTCGTAGCTCAGTGGGCACAGCATCAGACGCGATATCCGAAGGTCGTGGGTTCGGTTCCCACTGAAGGCAGGTTTGTCTTTTCGTCCACTTTAATTCCTTTCTACTTACCCCAAAATTACAATATTACAATTACGAATTGGGATAACTTCCCCTATGCTTTCCTAGGCTTCAATGATTGTTGTTTCATTAACTTGTAACCATAACGTGAAAGAAATAGAAGCAGCCGTCAGAAAAGGAGTCAGCATCAAAACAACCAAAAGGAAGCTTTGTGCGGGAAAGAACATAATGCATGCAGTGAAAGATAAGCAGGGCAATATCGTTACTAACTTCAGTGGCATAACCAAAGTGGCCGAGGATTTCTATTCCGAACTATACAGCTCAAATAGGAGTCGCCCCACCATGAGTGTATTAAATGCCGAGCAGGACTACGAAATCCCATGCGTCACTGCGGACGAAGTTAGGAAAGCAATACAGGGCATGTCCCGCGGAAAAGCGGCTGAAGATGACGGCATAACCGCCGACTTCATCAAAGATGGCGGAGACTTCCTAACTGGAAAGCTCGCGACACTATACACTCAATGCCTCAAAACTTCAAATGTACCCGAAAGCTGGAAAAACGCAAATATTCTATTATTACATAAGAAAGGAGATGTCAAAGGCTTGAGGAACTACAGGCCGATCAGTCTACTCTCAGCACTTTACAAAATATTCACAAAGGTTATCTCAAACAGAATAAGGGCCACACTTGAATTTAATCAACCCAGAGAGCAAGCAGGCTTCAGAAAAGGATACTCTACCATGGACCACCTACATGCGGTCAATCAAGTAATCGAGAAATCCGCTGAATACAACAAACCCCTCTATATGGCTTTCATAGATTACGAAAAGGCTTTCGACTCGGTAGAGATACCAGCAGTTCTGGAGGCACTACGTCGTCAAGGAATATGTGATAGCTATATAAACACAATAGCCAACATCTATAAAGATTCTACAGCCACCCTGCTCCTCCATAAGAAAAGCAGAAAAATCCCAATACAGAAAGGTGTCAGACAGGGAGATACAATTTCTCCCATGCTATTTACTGCATGTTTGGAAGAAATCTTCAAAAGGTTAGACTGGGAAGAGACAGGGCTCAGGATTAACGGCGAATATCTGAGTAACCTGCGATTTGCAGACGACATAGTACTCTTTAGCAATGATGGCGACGAATTGCAAAATATGATTGAAGACCTAAGCCGAGAAAGCGCTAAGGTAGGATTAAGGATGAACATGCAGAAAACAAAGATAATGCTAAGTGGCACGGCGAAAAAACGTCTATTCAAGGTCGAAACCCATACATTAGAAGTCGTAGAAGAATATCTGTACCTAGGACAGCTACTTACTGGAGAACCCACCCATATAAAAGAAATCCACCGTAGAATAAACATGGGATGGCGCGCATATGGGAGACATTCACAACTCATGAACGGAAACCTACCACTATCACTCAAGCGGAAACTATATAACTACTGCATCCTGCCGGTACTGACTTACGGATCAGAAACCTGGAGAATTACAAAGAAGCTAGAGAGGAAGTTAAGAACCGCGCAGCGGGCGATGGAACGGAAAATGATAGGCGTTACACTAAGGGATAGGAAGACAGCCGAGTGGGTCAGAGAACAAACGGGGGTCGCCGACATAATGAACGATATTAAGAAGAAAAAATGGACATGGGCAGGCCACGTGATGAGAAGGCTAGATAACCGATGGACAGTTAGAACGACGGAATGGATACCAAGAGAGGGTAAGCGCAGCCGTGGGCGGCAGAGAGTAAGATGAGGGAACGAAATCAAGAAATTCGCAGGCATCAAATGGAATCAGCTCGCTCAGGACAGGCAAGGATGGCGAGGATTGGGAGAGGCCTTCGTCCTGCAGTGGACATAAAATTGGCTGATGATGATGATGATGATGATGATGATGATGATGATGATGCTTTCCTAGGCTTCAATGTTTGTTGTTTCATTAACTTGTTGCCTTGCTGAAGAATCACGAAGCTATGTTCGACGCACATTTCACTTCTCCGGAAAAGGCGTGCGTGACAACGCATCGAATAGAGACAGAAGACAAGTCCATCGTGCGCCGTCGACGATATCGCTTTCGCCTGCCGAGCGGCAAGTCTATCCAGTAACTCTAGGTAAGTCATTGAAGAAAACGTCGCCGACATGCTCCAACGGAATGAAAATACGCCCACCTGCGAGCTCTCGGTCATCTCCTGTTGTTCTCGTTTGCAAAAAAAAGACGCATCTCTGCGGTTTTGTGTAGATTACCAGGCACTCAAGATCACGGGCAAAGATGTATACCCTATGCCGCGCATAGACAATGTCTTGGATTCCCTGCAGGGTGCCGATTAC